>JZKD02S0812154.1:22283-38015 GCA_000966675.3 Picea glauca | reverse complement strand
GTATTGGAGTGGTAGCTCAGCCTTGGAGGAGAGCTAAGAAACTAGTCTTATCTTTGGATCTTGTGTGGCCCCTTTGCGGCTCGGGGGGCTAAGGGGGAAGCAGAGTACCCATAGCGATTGGCTGGGAGGTACCGGTGAGGTAGCTACGGTCGGCAAGCAGGAGAGGAAAGGAGCGAGTGACGTCAATCGAGGCATGGACGTCAATCGAGGTGGTCAAAAGGAAAAAGGTATGCATGTTATTTTATAGAGTAGAATGCTTGGATGTAATTCTTCGCTGTAATTTTATTGCTCGATAATTTTACTGCCAATGACAACCACGGTGATAGTTAGCATGCATGGTAATTTTTGATATTATTATTCAGGACTTTACCTCTAAAGTTAGGCTTGTTGGCGTAATTATTGGTGTTGTATTGAGTCCGGTCGCACCTGAAATAGTCCCCTTACCATACTCAATTTTGGCGTAAGGTTTGACTGAACCTTACTGAATAAAATTGTCTGAATCAGTCTCTGGAATGACTTTCTGTGTTAGGCTGCCAACATATTTTTCCCATATATTTTGCACTGCCATCATATTATTCCCATGTATGTTTGCGCTGCCATATGTTTGTCCCCTGCAAAATTTCTGTATCACTGGTGGTTTTCACACCTTCTATTCCATCATTTTAAATCGG
Source organism: Picea glauca (assembly GCA_000966675.3). NCBI lineage: Eukaryota > Viridiplantae > Streptophyta > Pinopsida > Pinales > Pinaceae > Picea > Picea glauca. The sequence goes on along the minus strand of JZKD02S0812154.1, from coordinate 37,344 downwards.
ATTGCTCCTTCGGTGCATGAGCTTGTTTTTATTTCTCTGTGAGCAAAACAAAATTTCTGTGGTCTTAATTCTCTGTGGGAAAACTCATTTTTGGTGGCTTCTTATTGTTCTATGGGAAAATTCATTTTCTGCGCCTTTCTATTTTTCGGTGGGCCGATTCAAGTTTTGTGGCGTTTTATCTTATTACTGGCATTTTCAGTAATATGGGCATTCCATTGTGGTCTGTGTTTTAGGTTTTGCTGGTGTTTCATAGACGGGGGGCATCCCCTTGTAACTGGGATGTTTTAATTGATAGGAATACCCTTTATTTCCACAAGCAAGGAAGAGATGTGAACGTATTAACAGCCTGGGTGTGTGGATGTATTACAGTGTTTCGTGTTCGCGTATTACTGTTGCTGCGTGTCTATGTATATAGTTTTGTGAATTCCAATGTTGCGTGTTCGTCTATGTAATACAATGTGCGTGTATGTGTATGATTAAATGTGCATGAGCCTTGAGTGGCGAGAGTTTTCCTGAAAGCCCAGACAACCTGGCAGTAACAGTCTTAATTGGGGGGGTGGGTCGATGAAGGTTCCCAATTACTTCCAGCAGACAGGCCTGCCCTTAAAATAAAGATTTTAGCATCGGTTTATTTCAATTAATTTGGATGCCTTCATTATTTCAAAAGACACGACTGGTTATGGTGGCATCATGGTATCGCTGCTGTAAACGCAGGTCGAATCTAAAGGATTGTTTATAGCTACGTAAGTGAACCCTAGCCTTAGTTTGGATCACATGATTGGGAATATATGTTATGTTAATGCGTGGTGTGGATTTGGCATAGAAGAATTCGGTTACTAATGCAGATTCATCCCTCTCCCGTAATTACGATAATAACCTGTAGGGCCCTTGCTGTTAATTGCGTTACCGATTAATATAAAAAACGATGTGGATTTTTACTGGTCTTAATCTGGGTAGTTCCAGTTGTTAGCGTTAACCCTGCATTGTAAACTCCCCCTCTTTCCTTTAATCGAATATTTGAAACGTAAAGGAAATGTTATGATAGGGTAATGGAATTGTTTCATAGAATCATTTTTATATTATCAATGTAGAAGGTAAACTCCTTGTTCTTGATTTTTGTAATGTAAAGGCAATGAAACGATTTGGTTAGGGATTGTTACCATAGAGTCCTTTTATTATATCCAGTAAAAGGTAACCTCTTTATTTCTATTTACATATTTTGAAATGTTAAGAGGTTTAATGATAGGGATTGATATTAAGCAGTTTCCTTTTTGGGTTTAATACTAAGAGGTTTAACATTAAGTGGTTTAACATTGTGGTTTAAATATTGGGTTTCCATATTTGTGTTTTACTAATTAGTTTTTAATATTATCGAAATATTAGGGTTTTAAATATTGTTATTTTCAACATGGTTCATTCAATATTGTTATGGTTAAATAATGTCAATTTCAATATGATGTCATGAGGCTATTTTTAAATATGAGTTTATCTATAAATATGATGATGAATTGTATATATTGACAATGAGTTGCTCTTAAAAAAAATTCATGGAAAATATATCACTATTTATATATTGTCTTTTAAATGGATACCTTTAATTATGACTATTAAAATATGGTCATCTTTATACATGGACAACTTATATTTGGGATGTCACATTCTTATTTTTAATTGACTTTAATTATAATATGAGGGTACCTTTATATGTTGACAATGAGTATTGTCCTTAAGCTTTGTCATTTTAAAAGGATGTATCTCTATTTTTTATATTGTCCTTCTAAAGGTCGATATCCTTATATGTGACAAATTTGAATATGGGGATTTTTACCATGGACAGTTTTTTTAACCATGATGTCTCATTTTTATTTTATCTAAGACATTGGTTGAAATTATTAGGTTATCCTTAGTTTAAGGGTATTGTCGCCACATAATATAGAGTGTAGTTGGGTAGATAACTTGCATGAAGGAATGGCGTAGTTATTATTGCTTTATTAAAGGATTATGATCTTAAATGATGTCAAATTGTGAGATCCTCTTGTTTATTTGAATGTCTCTATCTAGTAAGGTCATTGTAAATCTTATGGTGGTAGCATATAAGAGGGTTGTAATTGTAAATCGTGGCCCAGACTGTGATATGAATATAAGGTGTTTAATATTTCATGCCAGTGTTATTGTAACTTTTATCGTTATTAATAAACTTTTACGGTATAATAACCTTGATTAAGTACAATAGGATTTCTAAGTCTGTAATGAGAGTGTTGTTCCTTGTAGACACCTCCATGTAACCTTAGTATATATGTATGTGTGTGATTTTTCATTGTAAAGAATCCAGTGCCGTATCAGTAGTCTCGGGCTGTTTAAAGGCATAGTTTCCACTACTGTGACTCCCTAAAAGATTTATTAGTTTCTGCCTGAGCAGTCGGCCAGGAGCCTGTCTAATCTTCTTTCGAGAAGACATAAGACTAAAAGCCCTACTTTTCTATGCAGAAATAGTAAACTCTATTGTTGGAGTCTTCCATCTGTGACTGTACTGTATTTAACACCTCGTGTCGTTTTCTTCTTATAGTTGCTAGTTGTACGCCTTATGTCTAGGGGTGTTTATTGCTTTTTTTCACTGTGATATGTTTGGGTCGTCTTGTTGTTTTCATCTTGCTTGCGTCTTGTTCTAGGTCGGGTTACTAGTTTATGCCTGAGTAGTCGGCTAGGAGCCTGTCTAATCTTCTTTTGAGAAGACATAAGACTAAACGCCCTGCTTTCTGGTGCAGAAATAGTAACCCTAACACCATGGATTCTTCCCTCTGTGTTCTTACTGTGCACCCCCAGTATGTCTTAATGTTTGTGTGGTGCACCTTATGCCTATGATCGTATATTTTTGCAGTTACTCGATGTGTGCCTTCAGTCTTCTTGTGCTGAACATCGTGGTTGCGTCTTTTTAGTTGTCGAGTGGCGACGTAGAGTCAAGTGTGTTTGTTACTTCTACACACGCGCACACACCTTAAACAAAAAAAAACAAAATTGCACCTGTTTTCAGAGTTGTTGTCGTAATGAGGAGGTCATTACACTTCGTGACAACCACTCTCATTGTCACCCCTTACTCTAAATTGATTTCCTACACACACATTTGAAAGTAACTTCAAGATTTAACCTCACATAAATTTAAATACAAGAAAATTCAACAAAAATAAACAAAAATTAAGAAACTTACCAGTTATATTCTCTTGTCCAGAGTTATTCCCTACATTCTGAGGTGTAGGAGTATTGATGTGCAACCTATATAAGAAGGGTGCATTCATAACATTGGTTTGATGAGGTTCTACAGTTGATCTATTTACAGATTCATTTGAAAATCTCCTCTAACGAGCTTGTTGGTGCTCACTCAAAGTCTCAGTCAAAGAAGGAGTTCCTATTCTTCCTTCCTGAGAATTAACATAGTGTTTGCCAGGAATGTTTGGATAATCTCGTGTCGACATCAGTCCTCAATATCTATCCACAATGCAAAGTTTATCAATAAAAATCCATAGATGTACACAATTTCAAGCAATTAAAAACGCAAAGATAAATCATAGTTTTAAACAATCAAGCCACATAGGTACTCGCTCATTATAAGGTGAAAAGATTGGTCATTCAGCCATGAATAAATCAACTCAAAGATAAGTAAGAGGTCCATAGAAAACATTGCAGATTCTTCTCCTTCACTCATCATCCATGCATAGAAAAGAAGGGCATTTGAATCTATAGGACTTTAAACACTAAAGTGACAACCATCGATTCATCTCCTGGCCAACTGCTTAGGCACGTACCGATGACTAAAGGGATAAGTGATAGAAGATAAAACCAAAAAAATTTCACAATAATCAATAAAACCCACACATAGAAGTCATTGAAATCAGAAGTTGGGTTCGCAAAGGGACTATCATTCCACTTAGAGGTTTATGATTCACAATCCACATCAAAGAAAAAGATGCAAAGACTAAACATTCAGCCATGAATCAATCAACTAAAAGATAAGTAAGGGGTCCATATAAAGCATGGAAGATTCTTATCTTTCACTCATCATCCACGCACAGAAAAGCATGGCATTTGAATCTATAGGTCTTTAAACACCAAAGTGACCTTTGTCGATTCAGCTCCTGGCTGACTGCTCAAGAAAGGACTGATAACTAAATGGATAAGGGACAGAAGATAAAATGACAGCCTTTTCATAATAATCAATAAAACCCACACAAATAAGTCATTGAAAATAGAAAGTTGGGTTCTTCAAGGGAAATCAATTCAGAAAAACAACAAGAAAGTGGATTCACTACAAGTTCCTTATGGTAGGATCTGCTAAAAAATTTTATCAGAACATTTCTTTAAGATTCCTTAGAAGTTCCCTATGGTTGGATCCACAAAGACCGCATATAATGTAATGCATTAGAATCCCCAAAACAAAGAGTTTAATATTCATAACCTCGCACACCCATGTTTTAATCACAACAAGGTGAAGGTCTTGCATGGACATGGATTATGTGCCATTGCTTTAAACTTCCCATTAACATTATTTAAATGTCATTGAGTTTTTATACTAATTCCTTTACTGTCATGTTAAATGGGATGGGATTGAAGGATGTTTGTATTCTTAATATAAATTAAGATGAGGTGGAGCAGATGTAATTTTTTGTGATAATGTTATTTTATTTATGTTCTAAGGCTTTTGCAACCATTGTTTTGATCATAAAGTTCTTTCGGATTTATCGCATACGTTTTTTGATTTTCGACGTTTCGGACCAAACTAGTCTGGTCCATCCTTAGGAAAATGTTTTGTGAGAAATGAAGGAAAAAAGATAAAACAGGTGTATAAATACTTGAAAAGTTGTTATAAGGAACCAACTTATTAAAAATGAAAGATGAAACAAAAATTATAAAACTTAAGAAATTAAAATTGTTTGTTTAATAATTATTTATTTGTTTGTTTAATACTTGTTTATTTATTTTTTTATTAATTTTTATTTGATAAGATTGGATGGAAATTTGTTTATTTTAATATCTAGAATTATTCATATTGACTAGGGTATGGATCCAATTTTGACTAATTTTCCCTCCATCATCTCTATTTAGATTGTTAGGTTGTTTTTCAATTTCGATTGCTTCTCTGAATGTTATTTTATATAACATATGAACTGTGAAAATTCTATATTATATATTTGGATCACTGGAGAGATTTAAGGACAAACTTTTGGATAGTTGTGGATATAGTTGAACTAAATACATAACCGTGAATATTGTATGGTCACCTAAAGTTACATAAAGGGACCTAATTTTACTATAAACTAAGGGATTTCCACTAAGGGATTTACACCTAATTGTTACATAAAGGAACCATATTTCCACTAAGGGATCTCTTAACTATAAACTCCCTAAATCCCTTGCTTGATATAGTTTTGAGTTTATTTTGTGTTGATTATTGCACCAAACATTATATCCCTCCATGTCCAAAACCTATTTTTACATAAACTAAATGAATTGTGGCACACATAAGAAATCTTGCTTTACTAAGTGGTGCACTCATATCTGGTCAAAGATTGGATAATGTTATATTATAAAACATATGAACTGTGCAAATGTTATATTATATAGTTGGATCACTTGAGAGATTTAATGACAAATTGTTGGATAGTTGTGGATATGGTTGAACTAAATACATAACTCTGAAATACTTTATGGTCACCTAAAGTTACTTAAAGGGACATAATTGTGTACTATAAACTAAGGGATCTCTACATTGAGTGGATAAATAACCAAAAATAACTCAATAGCATGTGCATATTAAAAGTACCCTATGGTTGGATCCACCATTCATAACCTTATGCACCCACTAATAACATAAGAAATATTTAGTAGGTGGTGCACAACAACTTATTATGCCTTTAATCTAGGCACATAAGAAATCTCGCTTTACTAAGTGGTGCACTCTTCTCTGATCACAGATTGGATAATGTTATATTATATAACACATGAACTATGGAAATGGTATATTATATAGTTGGATCTCTTGAGAGATTTAACGACAAATTGTTGGATAGTTGTGGATATGGTTGAACTAAATACATAACTGTGAAATACTTTATGGTCACCTAAAGTTATATAAAGGGACCTAATTGTGTACTATAAACTAAGGGATTTCTACATTGAGTGGATAACTACGCAAAATTAACTCAATAGCATGTGCATATTCTTTGAACATGGTTCAATCCACTAATATAACATATATATTCCTTATTCCTTATGGTGCAAATTTTGTATGAGGGTTGTTCGTATTCCTAATATAAATTTCTACAAATAGTAATGTGATGACTAATACTAGTTATCTATTAGAGATATTAGTTTTCTATTAGAGATACTAGGTACCTAATGTACAGGCACAAGAGACTACTAACATGAAAGAAAATATGCTACCTATTTCTTAATGGGGGTTGGCATAAAGATGCCAATTCTTGGCTAAATCATTTGAGAATGGAAGAACACAGAAAAATGCAAAACTTGGTGTGAATTACATAATCATGTTGATCATTGAGTTTTTGAATGAAATTTTTGTTTGAGGCCATAACTAAGGGAGCATATATCATAGCTTGGCCTGACTCACTAACCTGAGAAATCTTGATAGCTCGGCTAATGACCATTAAAGATTACCTAAAATGAAATCAATCTATGAATAGATTGACTCATTATAGAAATACCAACATTAACAAAGTAATATAGATTTTCTATTCATGGAAAATATCTTGAATCTTAGTGTTGATTCTTAGTGTAAATGTTTTCTAGCAAACACTTTGAACCTAGTTTTTAAGGATTTTGTCACTTGTGATTACTTATTTTTAATAATATTTTTTTAAGACTCTTGTACACTACGAAATTGTGTTAAAAAATACGAGGCAGTCAAGAAATAATTGTTCCATATATAGATTCTTTTTCTTGAACTACAGTCATACAATATGATACTATATTATTATTTGTTAAGTACAATGCCATATTTACTCTTTGAAATTCAATTCCATCTTACTCATGGTTGTTTATATTTGATAACAAAATGAATTCTACCTTTTTGCAAGATTGCTTTTAGCTCTTTTCCTTTTCATTTAAAGAGCAGCAATGCCACAATACTAGTAAATTACACTAACACACAAAATTTTGTAAATATCAACATCCCTAAAAAAAAAGTAAATATATTTCTATATACTACCAAAGCTCTCAAATGATGAATAAATCAAAGGGATATAGGAATGTGTCATAAGGTATCTACAAAACTAGTAAAAAAAGAGCTTCAAATGGAACCTTATGCCTTAATACTCAATGAATTGGATATGTTATTATGTGTTGACTGGTTAATGTAGCTATGTTGTTGTGTCAAAATAATTCAAAATAGATTCTTGAAATTTATATGGAAAGGTGAAACTTATAAACTATATGGATTTTAAACATTAACTGACAAAATAATTCCTTCACAATGAAAGAAAAATAATAGAACAAGGACCAAACTATCATGGTTTTCCTCTAGAGAGAAAGAGCGGCAAGTGGACGGAGTTGGGGGTATCGAGAGAGAGAAATAGATTCTCTCTTGGTTACCAACAGATTTCCACTAGGTTAACAATTGAGTAATTTTGGTAGGTTACCAACCAAAATTTTGGTTAGAGGTTACACACACAGACATGTGCTAGAATGATATTTTTGTTACCTTTCCATCCCCAATAAAAAATTAACTCATGAAGAGTCCTAATCAATAGTCTTCTCATGAAAATAAGACATGTCAAAAGTGTAGATTGGTCCTAGGTGGGGTAGATACAAAATTGTCCTCTCTGAAACTTGAGATAGAACCAATTAACATATACAATTAAAAGTCACAACTTATTACTTGACTCACCCTTTGACTTGTATTTTTAAAAGTTATTTATTTTGTAAAACAATTTTCATTATCAATTACTAATCTTTATTGAAATATATCTTTGTAAATTTTCATATGCAAGTATATTTTCTCCATAAGTGCACGATGAAAACATAAATATGTGGAGATCAATCATGATATTAAAGGAATTTGAGTACACTAATTAAAAATTTCCTAGGAATCATACAAAATAGTTTAAAAAGTCAAATAGTCAATTAGGTCAGAGTGTGACTAAGTACTAAGTTTTGTTGGGAAGTTCCACTAGGAGAGAAGCGACCTAATATGGAAGTGATAGATTTACTGAACTATGAATAATTTACTTGAAGATAATATTGATGGACAATTAATGGAAATAATGGATGCATGTTTCTATAACATGTCAAAAAAACCTAAAAGGTTCTAAGAATGTTTATTGGTCAATTGGTCAATTGTTCGAGTAGTATGGTCTATGAGTAGTTGAATGATTGAGGACTAAGTTGATCGAGTTCTTGGTATAATAGCACTCAACGTTACCATGGAATAGATCAATCCTAATGGTTTCTTTGAGGGTGCATATATTAACCTCAATGAATTGACAAATTTCACAAGGGATTACAATATCAAAAGCAACATGTGTATGGTGCATCAACAATAACTATTGAACCAATTCATTGTCATTAGGAAATGGGCATCAAATGACATGTAGAAGTTGAATTGATTGTTCAAGTGGCATGTAAAGAAGAGGAACAATTGTAACTATCCCTTAGAGATGGGCCATAATAATATGAATTTCTAGAGATTGAGAGAGGGAGGTAGAAGTTTGAAGATTACAATTTGACGCAGACCCCTGACCCTCGGGCCAGAGTTCGCACAACATCGCTTCTTCCTATCGAATATGCATAACCAAAATGGCTCTTCAGCCTTAATTAAGACCTCATGAACCTGATCCACATGTCCTTGTATGAAGACTCCACCTGTGTGAACATACACCAGGCATGATTTTTCGTCTCCCCGTGGCCTCTGAATATGACCACTTATCTTTTCCCGAAATGGAATTTCAAGTTTCGAAACTTCCTGAGTCCTAATGTCGAGAGCCTTTGCCTTCTTGATCCTCCGATCTCCGAAATGCCAAAATTCCAAAATGGTACTTCAACAAAGATTATCCCCCTGGGCCATATCTCAATCCATGTGACCTCTTTTCCCCGTGACCGCAGTCTTCTTCAGGGTTTTCAACATCAAGAGTCCCGACTCTTAGTTATTGGGATTGTCGAAGTGTCGATCCCTGAAATGCCAAAATACTTGGCCTGACTATATCCTCCAAAGTTGTGTCGCACTTCGGGACTTTTGATTTCAAGTATCCCGAGTTCCTGTATGCTGGATCCTTGAAATGCCAAACCTCGATATCCCGATACCAGGTGTGACCGCAGCCCCACTCCTCTTTATGTCACGTTTCACAACTTTGGGGTTTTTTTCCCCAAGAGTCTAGATTCCTTGTCCTCCAGGACTTCCAAAACTCTGAATCTCGGTATTCTAAAATGTCGAAATGGATGGTATATAGCTATTCCTTCGAATTCTTTCAGATTTTCACATTTTAGGACGTCACTATTCCCACTGCACTAATTCCTTGACCCTTCGAAGTCCCAGAATCCAAAATACTGAAATACTGAATATCGAAATGCTGAAACTCCACTCCTGCTGGAGATCAATGGCTCTGAGCCTCTCCTAATCCGATGGCTCTGATCATTTTAGGATTTCATGGGTCAAGAGTCTCAAACTCTTACCCTTTGCATGCTCGGTACCCGAAATGCCAAAATTCTGAAATTCCGGTCTATGTCCCTCTTGAACCAAGGGCTATGATCTAACTGGATCGATGGCTCTCATCCGTTCGGGAATCTTCCCAAAACCTTGACCGCTCACCATGTGTCTTCCTGTTCAATGGTCATGATGCTTTCAGGACTTTGACGAGTTCTCTTCTCTGCATACGAGGGTTAAAAATCATGCTCCTTTCCCCAGATCCGATGGCTATCGATTATCTGTGCAAGATCTGACAGCCCAGATATGTTCTTCCATGTGCACTCTTCTGCTGCTACCTGAACGTGAAACTCGATGATTTATATCTCGCTTCTCCAGCTCCCATCCAATGGTAGCAGTAGCTCCCTGCTGAGCTATAACTTCTTCCTTCCCTAAACTTGGAAGATATTCTTGCTCCAAAAGACCACAGTCTTTGTCTCCTCTATGAACCTTGTGAATTTGGGTCTCACCTACGTTCTTAAAGACATTGTCCCTCCTGATCTTGTCTTCTCTGAAAACCTGAAAGGTTTCCTCGACCTTTGCGATTCCTATAGGGTATATACACACATGAAGCTACTATCAGTCCTGAGTTTCTGTGTTTCTTAGACCTCTAAGGGACTTAACCCTTTTCTCTCCCTCAGATGGAGAATCTGATGCCCTCTTGGCAATCTCTTTCTCAAGAAACTCCTTGCCGAGTCTGCTGAGTATTCAGGAACCCTGTGAAGGTCCTTCTCCTAGACACTTCTCCTATTCTATAACTCAAAAGAGTTCTTCCTGTTCTCTATCTGCACATCCACTCAATGCCCTCTTGGCAGAGTTTCTCTAGAATCCTCAGTGATTCTGATTCCTCCTTGAACTCATAATGGATTTCTCCTTCTGCACTTTGTGCTTGTGCTCAATTCCCTCTTGGAAGAGCTCTATAGAACCCTCAGTGGCTCTATCTCCTTTCTTAACTTGAACCAGAGTTCTTCTCCTCAATGCAACCCGTGCATCTACTCAATGCCCACCTGGCAGAGCTCTTGCAGAATCCCACAATGATTTTGTCTTCTACTGTGCTCCCTTCCACACAGTCCTACCTCCAAGGTGTTCAGAATCCTTGAGGTCCTTCCTTGAGTCAATGACTTTAGCTAGTTTTCCCTCCTGACACATCCTTGTCGAAATTCCTCAGAATTTAAAAGTGCACCTATGCACCGGCTTTCAGAACCTGCAGTGTTCTGTCACACCCTCCTAGCATAAAGCCTCAAAGAACCCAACCTAAAATTGAAGAACCCGTAGATAGAAGAACCTATTTGTCCCTGCAATGCATACCTAACCATACATCTGCAACATATAAATACACACACATAAAGACATTCCTCATACACAGAATAACATGAAGGAAACTGTTGTTTGTATTAATATGAATGCATGTTTACAATGTGAGATTGGACTGCAATAGCGTCTTGGCTCTCCTCTCCTCTCTACTCAATAATAATAATCAAAACAAGATACAAAAGATCTTTACATGAGGGGGCTCTTTGATCTCTTCCCTCCATCTCACCTACTTTATTTAATTACATTGAATTCATAATTAAATGGGTTGTCTAGTCCAAATCGGATCTAGATCCCAGTCTTACAACCATTAAAGGCTACCTATAACTAAAGTCTGCGCATACACATGTCATTTTTGGATCTACTAGCCTTACAAACATTAAATGCAGATTCAAATTCAAAATTGGGAAGTGAGAGGGTTCTGCCTCTATCCTCCCTTGAATGTGTGCTTGAGGTGCCTGGCTGGCTGGCGTGGAGCGATGCTCCTGCATCATACTCCTCTACTGTGAAAAATTCATGAGCTCCTACTCATGAGCTCTCCACCCTGGCTGTTGAAATCCACCTAGATCCCAAACAACTCTTTGGAGCTATATCTCTGTCCATCTCTCTACTTCTACTACTTCCCTTGCAGTCTCTATGTTGTTCAGCTTTCCTTCGCTAGCAGCTTCTGCTAATCTGATCATCAGCTCTCTAATCTCCTCGATCACCCTGTCCAACTGCTCCAGTGGCTGTCTCTCCTCATGAAATCTTCTCGGCTTCACTTCTTCCCTACAAATGGGTCGATCAAATAGATCTCCAATTCCATATTCTTCCTCTTCTGTGGTAGTAGCTGGCCATTCTATTGCAGACTCCTCTTCTGCAGTTCGATCACTGAGATGTTGCTCAGCTTCTCCCTATGGCAGCTTGACTTCTACCATTCTTGTTGTTGGCATGTCTCCAGCTTCCTCTATTCTCTTATCAAGATGGAATTTCCATTCATTTTCCATTACATGCCTTGGCATTGTAGTCATCATCAGTTGTTCAGCTCCCTGGCTCAAAGATTTGAGCGAGTCCTTGGAATGCTCCTCTTTTTCAATCTGCATGATTGTCTGCTCTCGACAGTCATCCGCTAGTTCCAGATTATCCAACCAATCCTCCATCTTCTCCAACTCCATCTCCCATGGAGTGAACATCTTATCTAAATTCTCTTCTTCTTCTTCTTCTGTCAGCTTCAGTGCTGCAGCTATCTCCTTTTCATCTTTCTAGCTGAAATTTTTGAGCCATTCCTCCAAATGCTCCTTTTCCTTTGCTTGGGTAGCCTCTGATATCTACTCCAATTTCTTGAAAGTCACATCTGGTTGTCCTTATTTTGTTTCTACCTATGCAATGCATATGTTGGCCTCATTTGGGCTATATGGAAGGAATATCTAAATTCCCCCAATCATCAGAAGATTCCTCTGATCCTCCTTCTCTGTCAACTATCCTTGTTGATATGAACTTTCCTCTGATCTCATATTCCCTATCAGCTCCTCTGTCTGATCTAAGATCACCTCTGAGTTCATGAGACTATCAGTCAATCTCATCTGCTCTCCCTTGCCCACCTGGAAAATTGGGATTTCTTCTCTACTATCCTCTTGGCAGTCTACAAGACCCTCGGATATCATATCATTTCCCTCTTGGCAATGTGAAAATCCCTTGTTGTCCTCCTAACATTCTAAGAGATCCCACAACGATATCATCTCATTTTCCACCTGGCAATTGGGAATTTTTGTTTTTCCCTCCTGGCAGTCTATGAGATCTTCAGTTGATCTCAGCCCATCCTCAATATCATTGATATTTCTCCCAGACTCTAGTTCACATACCTGAACCATCTCCTCTTCATCATCCCTGAGGCTTTCAGCATGCCTCAGCCCTTTCTTTAACATCCTTCACTATCTTTTGTCCACCAATTTCTGAATTGGCCATTTTACCTTCGCCTTCATGGGCCATTCATATACCCATCTTGATCTTGCATCCTGCTGCATCTGAAATGCTAACTCATCAATCCTCGCTTTGATCTCGACGAGATATTTGTCCATTGCATCATTTCTCTACTGTTAATGGATATTCTTCCCATTGCATGCATGTCCTTCGGTAGCCATCTTCTCCTTATGTCTTCCCTCTTGGAAAACTTGTTGTTGTCACTCTACAACTAAGAGTGGTTCCAGCCTTTCTTTACAGTCGACCTGACTGCCTTTTGACTGTTTCGCACCTGCAACAATCTCCACAGAGTCTCAATGCTCTGTCTCCATCTGCTTGTCTCTGCAAGCTGCCTTTGATACCAAACTGATGTGTACCAGAGTACTCTTTCTCATATCACTTCCTCTACCTGCAATATACAAACAAAGTCAAGCCTTGATATTACTTTGACGCAGACCCGCGACCCTCGGGCCAGAGTCTGCACAGGATCACTTCTTCCTATCGGATCCATATAACCAAAATGGTTCTTCGACCTTACTTAAGACCTCACAAACCTGATCCACAGGTCCTTGTACGAAGACTCCACCTGTGTGAACATACACCAGGTGTGAGTTTTCATCTCCCTGTGGCCTATGAATATGACTGCCTATATTTTCCGAAAATGGAATTTCAGGTTTCAGGACTTCCTGAGTCCTAATGTTGAGAGCCTCTGCCTTATCGATCCTCCGATCTCCAAAATGTTGAAATTTAGAAATGGCACTTAAACGACGATTAGCCCCCAGGGCCATATCTCAATCCATGTGACCGCTTTTCCCCATGACCACAATCTTCTTTGGGGTTTCCAACATCAAGAGCCTCAAAACTTAGTTATTGGGACTGTCAAAGTGTTGTTCCCCAAAATGTCAAAATCCTTGGCCCATCTTTCTCCTCCAAAGTTGTGTCGCACTTTGCGACTTTGGGACTTCTGATGTGAAGTATCTCGGCTTGTTGTCTGCGAGATCCCAGAAATGTCGAACCCCGATATCCCAATACCAGGTGTTACCACAACCCCACTCCTCTTTATGTCACGTTTCGCGACCTCAGGGTTTTCGTCCCCAAGAGTCTGAAATCCTTCTCCTCTAGGACTTTCGAAACTCTGAATCTTGATATTCCAAAATGCCAAAATGGATGGTCTAGGGATATTCCTCTGAATTCTTTTGTAGTTTCATGTTTAAGTACTTCGTGATTCCCACTACACTAATTCCTTGACCCTTCGACCTCCCGGTATGAGAAATGATGAGATAAGAAATCCTGAAATGTCGAAACTCCACTCATGCTGGAGATCAATGGCTCTGAGCCTCCCCTGATCTAATGGCTCTGACCCTTTCGGGATTTTGTGGGTCAAGAGTCCCAAACTCTTACTGTTTCAGGATAAATTCGTGAGTGCGGACACAGACCAATCTCCCCAGATCCACCTGGATCTGGAACAAAACGTGACAAAATACTACCCTTTCCATAGATCTAGACTATTGAAATGAACTAAGAGAAATGGATGGCAGACATACCTTATGAATGCTCTCCTTTAATCTTTGTTGTTCCTTGCTCTGATCCGATGCTCTTGAGTCGTTCTAATCACAACAACACAAACCAATCACAGCAAATGCAGATTAATATATTCAATACCTAGTCTATACATGTGATCAAGGAATCATGTAATAAGATGACATCATCATTATGGGAAAGGGAAATATTACTGTATTGCATTAATGAAAGAGAAACTTACAACCTGAGCCTTGATGTTGTAGGTCTCCTTTCGATGGCTCCTAGCTTTGACACACACACTTGCTCATGCATGAAGAAATTCAACCACATATGATGACCTTGTTGTTGTCTCTTGCTGCTGTAGCATCAGTCCTCCATACAGTCTTGCACCAATTCTCCAATCAATCTCTTGCTAAATTTCTTCTTATATTTTTCTTCTTCCTCCTCTAACCATTTCCATGGGCTATCTCCTCAATATATAGGAGAATATTGATTAGTTACTTGGATAGGGAATAATCCCAAGATATCTGGAAAGTTAGTATCTTGCCAACCATTCGAACTCCAACTCACCCTTCTAGAAGATTCCTTCTAGAAGGATCGAGA
>JZKD02S0812153.1:1183071-1227752 GCA_000966675.3 Picea glauca | reverse complement strand
TCCTTTAAGAAAATGTCAACTTTACTTTTGTCAAAGCGCAAATTCCTTTGATTATCAGAATTCTCTTCAATGGTTCTCCTATGCATGGAAAATTTTAGAGTTAGGGTTAAAGGTTAATGATTAGAGTCAGGATCATGGTCATTTAAAAGGTCAAAATTTGTTATTTGGTTGGAAATAGGGATATTAGATATCACATAATCTACAACACTACTACCTAGCCCATGAATACAGGTCATTTGGTTGGAGTTTGGCCACTTCATTACTCCATTGCAAATTATTAGGTATTGAGAGTTGCAGAGCTTGACCAACTCAGTACCAAACAAATTCTCAATTAGGTATTCACAGCTTTTTTGTAGCTATTAGATAAAACAAGGTCCTCATCTATCCATAAAGGATTATGGTTGGATTCATCACTTAAAAGAGTATCTTGTTTAGTTGTAGTCCTAGCATTAAAGTCTCCTAGCAGGAGGATATTACCTTCATTTTTCAAATTATAAATATCTTGTTCTAAATTATTATAGGGACAATTTTTATCTAGATCATTTTTATTATAAAAAGTATAATTAATAGGTGCAAAATAACAAATTTCTATATACATCTTCTTAGCATTGGTGTCTGAAATTTCTATCCAAGTGTATTGATTAAGAGGGTCAATCTTATGAAGTTGAATGTGAGGAGAAATGATTTTTCTAATATAACAAGCTATGCCTCCTATCCCTATACGGTGGGATTTTTTGTTCCATGCCAACCACAAGACAAATCCTTCCATGTTAGGGACCTTAGACTCCTCATGCTCCCGAGTTTCAGCTAGACAGATAATATCAATATCACTCGGGATCCAGCTTATCATAGGACCTTTGCATCATGGAAAGCCACGACAATTCCAAAAAAGGATCCCAAGCGTCCTAAATTCCTATTTATTATTATCCTTCTGGTCTCTATCCCTAACAATAGCTTTTTGATTTATAATTATTGCCCATTTTCCTTCTTTCCTAGCTTCTTTTACCTTTTGAACTTCCTTCCTTAATTCAGCTTGGTCTTCGGGACTGAGGTTTTCATTTATAAATATTCCTTACCCTTTTAAGATCAGATATTTACTAAGTATGCTATATTTATGGTCATTACAACTTACTTTGACATAGATCAACCTATCTTTGTGATCAATTATTTTTCCTAGCCTCTTTGCTTCTATGAGGCACATTGTATCAATTTGTGATTTATTTTTTAATTCTTCTTTTACTATTGCTAGTGTATCCTCCTCTTGTTGTTCTTTTGTACCAAAAATTATGAGGTTCAA
Source organism: Picea glauca (assembly GCA_000966675.3). Taxonomy (NCBI): domain Eukaryota; kingdom Viridiplantae; phylum Streptophyta; class Pinopsida; order Pinales; family Pinaceae; genus Picea; species Picea glauca. The sequence continues at coordinate 1,226,455 of JZKD02S0812153.1, read as the reverse complement.
GGCTCTTTTGTTACGCTCATGGTCCAATTCAATTAGCTTATTCATCTCCTCTTTGATGGGTTTGATATCCAATTTGTTTTCCATATTACTGAGGGTCAAATTGTTGGTTAGTTTTTCTTCTAGCTCTTTAATCTTATCTCTCAAGTTGTGATTTTCTTCAACCCCTCCTTCTTGGGTTGAGTGTTTGTGTTTTTCCATTTCTTGAATTCTATCCTTCATTGTCTGCAATTCACTCTTGAACCCTAAGAATCTATCCTCTATTTGAGTTTGAATGGTGTCTTTAATTTTTTTATCAATCATTGCCTCTAGCTCTATTTGGAGTTTTACATCTCTTTCTTCACTCCTTTTTTCTAATCTTTCTAACTCTATTTGGATTTTGGAATCTCTCTCTTCTCTTTTTCTTTCTACTGATTCCATATAATCGTAAAGGATCTCTAGGGTGATTTTAGAGGAACTCCCCTTGTTAGGCTGAGTTTTTATACATATATATAATATATGTATAAAACATATATTATATATGTCTTAATATATAAAACATAAATGTTATATATAAATATGGTTTTTTTTAGATATTTATGAAAACAATATTTTTTTTAAGGTTTTTAAATTTAGTTTTCTCAAATATGTTTTATTTTAGATGTTTTTCTTAAAATATTTAATTGAATTTTGTTGTTTTTTTTAGTTTTTTTTCTCATTTTCTTTTTATTTTTTTTAATTTTGAAGGCATTTTTTGTTCATTTAAAAAAAGAAAAAGAAAAAAAAAATATTTTTGTTTTAAATTATTGTTTTCCGGCCAAATTTTAAATTTTTTTCATTTATTTTTAGTTTTTCTTTGGTTTTCACCATTTTGTTAAGTTTTGTTGTTGTTTTTTTTAATTGGGATTTTAAATATATTTTTTTAAATGTGTTTTTATCTTCATTATATATATATATATATATATATATTTGTGAAGCTTTTATCTTTTCTCTTTATTTATTTTTTAATGTAAATTTAAGAAAAATAAATAAAAAATAGTAAAATTTTCAAGTGACCATTTCGTATCTAATTTAGGGTTTTTTATTCGTGTAGGGATTTGTTGTCAAGGCCACAGTTTGAATTAGGTCATAATTAATTGTAATTTTAGCATTTAGAAAAAATATTTTGCTTTAGGTAGCGTCATGTGCTTATTTAGGTGTTGATTTTAAGGTTTTTATAAGCAACTATTTTATGTTTTAAGGTCATGCTTGAAAAAAGTTGTAATTTTGACCTGGTCAGAAAAATTGGTGTTACCAGTAGCACCATGTTTAGATTTGGTGGTTGATTTTAGAGTTTTTTTGAGCAACAATTTTATCCTTTAAGCCCATTCTTGAAAAAAGTTGGAATTTTAACCCGGTTACAAAAAATGGTGCTACTAGTAGCACCACTTTTTGATTTCGGGGTTGATTTAAAACGCTTTTTGAGAATCCGTTTGATCCTTTAATCCCATGCTTGAAAAAATTTGTAATTTTGACCCGATTACAAAAAATGGTGCTACCAGTAGCACCACTTTTTGATTTGGGGGTTGATTTTCATGTTTTTTATGCAAACATATGGGTTTTAAGGGCTAGAGTTCTTGTTTTGAGGTCACAGTTCTCATTAAGTTGGTAACTATGTCCCAAGGGCCAACATCCCCCCAATACTCACATGTGACTCATCCTAACTCACTGCAAGGTTGAGCCTTTTGCATTACTTCAATTGCAGACTACGTGGAGTAGCCTGTGATTTCTTATTTATCCCTCCCTAACATGTGCAAACTGTCTTTTCTGTATCTGGTACTCAATTTCAACTACACCTGGTACCTAGACCCCTCTTCCTTTGCTTTTACTGAGAGCTGTGAGGCAGATGGTTGTCACAATACAACTTCAACCAACTCCCATTTACTAAACCATATTTCCATTCTCCATTAAGAGTCTTCATCCATGCAACTCCACCTTTTGTAACATAGGCAACCTTGAATGGCCCAAGACAATGTGTCCTGAAATTTCCTGGATGCTTCATGAGCTTGTTGTCATATAAAAGTACCAAATATCCTTGTTTAAATGCTTTCTTCTTGATATGTCTGTCATGGTAAGCCTTTTCTCGTTCTTTTTGTACATGTTGATGAAATCCTACAATGAACTTGTCTTCCTCTAGTTCCATCAATTGCGCAAGCCTATCTTGAATAGCGTCAGTATCTTCCATACCTGTAAATGTTGCAACTCTTAAACTAGGAACCAAATATTCCGTAGGTACCACTGCTTCTAGGCCATAAACTAACTTGAAGGGAGTCTGCGTTGTTAACTTTTTGCAAGTAGTTCGATAAGCCCATAACACTGTTGGAATTCTTGAATCCCAATCATCTTTGTTAACATTTCAAATCTTAGTCAGCATTGTCTCCAAGATCTTATTGAAAGATTTGATTGTACCATTCTCCTGTGGGTGGTATGGTGTTCTCTTCTGATGGTGAACTTCGAACTCTTGAGTCAAGGCTTCAATAGTTTTGTTAATGAAGTGTGTTCCTTGATCACTCATAAGGGTCTTCGGGCATCCAAATCTGGTTATGATATCCTCAAAGATGAACCGCACAACTATAGCTGCATTATAATCCTTAACTTCTCTTGTTTATGCCCATCTGGTCAAATACTTTGTAGCAGTGATAATGTATCGAGCTCCTGTGCGCTTTCCCGGTGGGTTGATAGGGCCCACAAATTCAATAGCCCATTTTTCAAATGCCTCTAATGTTAACTGGGGTGTTAAAGGCATCTCATCCCTTATAGAAGGCTTCCCTATTCTTTGACATACATCAGAGGCTCTGTAATATTCCTTACCATCCTTATGTAAAGTGGGCCACCAGAGGCCAACTCTGAGAACCTTCTGTGTGGTTTCTTTCCCTGCATAATGTCCTCATGTGATGCCTTCATGTGCTTCTACAACGATCAATGGTCTTTCTAAATCCATAACACATCTTCTTAAGATCTCAGCTAATCCCATCTTATATAACTGTCAAGCTATCTGCAGCGCAAACTACCAATTGTTTCTTTTGAATAATTGTATACTCGCGAGGTGCGATTCCTGTGGATGACAATTGGACTATCTCGATGAAGTGATCATCGACTTTCATGATGGCCAACAACTGTGCATCTGGTAGTGTATCATCCAAACTGGTAGGTTACTCTCCATGTTCTAACCAGGATAAGTGGTCAGGTCCCTTATTCATTCTTCCTGGCTTGACCACGATCTCAAAGTCATACTCCTAGAATAATAATACATATTTGTATATTCTTCCCCCCAACATTGGCTTGTTGACTAAGTACTTCAATGTACAATGATCACTAAACATCTTAAAATGTCCTCCCAACAAGTAGTGTCTAAACTTCTACAATGCATATACCATAGATAAGCCTTCTCTTTTAGTGGTAGTATGTTGGCCCTTGGTTATGGAAGGAAGCGAAGAACAAGAAAGAAAAGGTAAAAAGAGAACTTCGTGGGAGACACAATGACTGTCACTAGGTCGAAGTAAGAAAAAGAGAAGAAAATATGGAGCGAAGTTCGGAAAATAAATTCGTTGGATGAGAGGATCAAGGATGACAGGTAAGAAAGGAATATGGATCAAGGATAGCTCAATAAGCAGAAAAATCCATCACTAGCACTGTGCAGGAAGAAATGAAAGACAGGCTAGCGAAGCCCAGGAAAAGCATGTCAAGTTGACCTAGGGTTTTGGTATTTAGGGTTTTGGCACCTAGGTTTCAGCCTAAGGTTGTCGGTGAGATATTATAATGTATAAATAAGGGTCAAGAGGACCTGGGTGGGGGTGGTTGTTGTTGTTGTTGTTGTTGTTTTGGTGTGATGTTGTTGATTATATAGCTACAATATTGAGAGAGATAATTATATTAAGAGAGAGAAGTGATGAGAGAGAGAGAGAGCCTTCAGATATTGTAATATATTCAGCTATGTGCGAAGATTAGTCCTGCAGCTAGGTGTGCAGGAAGGGGAGAGAAACAGAGAGAAGAGAGAAGATTTGCTAGTTGAGAGCGCAAACAAGAACTGTATGCTTTACCTTAATAAATCATAAGCACAATTCTGTGGACATAGCCCTAGAGAGAGGGTGAACCATGTACATTTGTTGTTGTATGTGTGATTGATGCTTTGATCTTTGTCAATGTTATGTTGTTCTCTGTTTTATTGTATTAAACCAGATCTATAGTTGTGAAGGATAGATCTAGTTTGTTGAGTGATAGATGCATGTTGTGTTGTTGTTGTGATAGATCCACTTGATATTCCCCTGGTTGTAGACATCTCTGTCCTACAACCCCCTCATAGCTGCTTCAGGTGAGGTTGCATCTACTTCACAGGTATTTCCGAAAGGGCCACTAGCTAGGGCTTGTTGGTGTGCTCTTGGAGCTCAACCCTAGGTCTGTCCCTATGCCAACAAATGGTTTCATTGCTGGGACAAGAATCTTCACGAGGGAATGTCAAGGTGGTTCCCATTGAAGACAAATATTCAAAAGTGGATTGAAGATAAAGAGAGGGACTTCACTGAAGCGCAGAACAAGAACCCTAAGATGAGTACTAAAGATTGGCTACAAAGATACATCTTCACCGACATTCATGAGATCTTCTTTGGATGAATCCACCGGGATTTGTTTGAGTGGTTGGCTAGGTTAGTTGATACCCAGTTCGATATCAGACCTATATCCCCTATGGTGTGGACTCTAGTGCTAATCCAAAAGGTCAAAAGAGTCGATAACGCCATATCCAGAGAAGTAGATCATTGGTTTGATAGTACCATTGGAGGGTATATCCCCAAGTTTGTTGTTGACAAAATAGAATCGTATGGCCAAGCAGAGAGATAATTTTTCAAAGGACCCAGAGGAAACTTTTTGCACTTTCTGAAGCTGAGAATCAAGATGTTGTTGCTTGAAAAGAACATCTTGAAGATACAGTAGATCGAGTGGATTTGAAAAGGCTAATGTTCAAGAATTCAGACAGCGACAATGACACAAAAGTTGGACATACGCACAGTGGAAAAGTATTTCGAGGGTTTCACCTTGAGAACCTCTTTAAGAAAAACCATAAAGAAGAAGGTTTCTACAATGGAGAAGAGGAAGATCTGACAGATGAAGAACATTCAGAACTCGTGGGGCCAGAGGAAGAAGAAGATAAATAACTTCGCTGAAATGAGCCAAAAACCTTAGGAACTGCACAAACTATTGAAGTAATATCAATCCTCCTGTTGTTTCAGAAATGCTAAGTAATCAGAACATTCCAAATCACTAGATTCCACAGAGCACTATTACTAGCAGTTCAACATCCACTCAGACAGGAAACCTAGGCAACTTCATGGTAGATGAGATGAGGCTCCCTATATTTAGAGGAGATGGATCTGAAGATCCTGATCAGGACTGGTTCCTGTGTAAGGCCGTATGGAACATTAAAAATATTACCGATGAAGCTATTAAAAGAAACCAGTTTAGCACTACACTGAGAGACTACGCATTGAGATGGTATATGAAGCTTGTCCAAGGAATTGCGCAGCCTAAGCCATTGAATGAGTTCAAGAACACGTTGATTGCAAAATTTAAGAAACCTAAGTCTAAGTCACAATATATTAAAGAACTGAAGGATATCAAGCAGAAGGTAGCCGAACCTGTTTGGGAGTTTGACCAGAGATTCAAGACCCTAACAGGAAGACTGAATTTTAAGATCCCAGATGAGTAGAACAAGGAATGGTTCATCGCTGCCCTATTACCACATATCAAATTTCCCTTGATGCAGCAAAAGATTACTTCATGGGAAGAAGCATTGGAGATCGCCATGAAGCTTGAATCAACCCCTATGGGAGAATCCAGCTCAGGTATGAGTCAGATATTGAGTTAGCTAACTAGTTTGTCTCTACAAGTCGAAGACATGAAGAAAGGCAAGGGAAAAGATGAAAGGGAAGACATTTGGTGTGTCAGATGCAGATCAGAAGGTCATGACAAGGAGCACTTCCCTCTATTCAATGAATACTTGGCCTTGGGAGCTTCGAGCCCCTTGAAGCAAGTCACCTTACCTTGGTGCGAAGTATGCAAAAATCGGCATCGCCTTGGTGAGTGCTACTACATGCAGAAATAAGTTCAGACCCTTACAAACTTGTATTTCACATTTTGTAAATTAGTAGGGCATGATGATAGATATTGCAGAGCTTACGATCTCATGCATGAAAGATCAAGAGACATATACAAGATTCAAGGTGAAGTACATCAAGAAGGAAAGAATGTGCAGTATAACTCCCCAGGGAGAGGAAATTTTAACCCTCACGGTGGATACAAAGGACAAGGACGAGGAGGAGGTATGGGTTGAGGTCGAGGACAAATAATCTATTATAATTGCACACAGCCAGGACATCTAGCAAGGTATTGTCAGAACCCTTGTACCACTTGCAGTTATTGTAACTCCTTTGAGCATGTAATTGAGGATTGTCCAATGTTGATGGGTAAGCTCTGGGAGAAATGAGTACCTCAGCAGAACCCACAAATACAATTTATCAAAGCATAACCTTGCGGAGCTGATCCTAGAGTCACTATTATTACTCGAGGAGGCACTAATATAGGACAGGATAGAGTGACCCAAGGGAAGATTGCAGAAGACTCAAGAATCAGAAAAGCTGCAGAAAAGACCCAGATCTTTGATGCGAAGAAAAAAAGGAAAATCTTTGAGGAAGCAAGGCAAGAGTTCAAATAATATCAAGTTTCTTCATCAAAAACATGACTAGAAATAAAAGAATATGGAATGCCTCAGGCATTGGATCAGTCTGCTTTACTAGAAGAAGGAAAAGAGGTAAGAAAACTCATGGAATTTCTATGCACTTGTGTTAAGTTAATTCAAGATAAAAGCATTGTACAAGAGTTGTAGAACTTAATTAGACAACATGAGCTAGGAAGGATAGACCCCCTACAGAGCAAGGCAGCACACCAAATTGGTAAGAAGAGAAGGACAAATAAAGAATTACACTTAAATGCTCAAATAGGAGAGTATGATATAGACTATGTGGTCCTCGACTTAGGGTCGGAGGTCAATGTCATGACGAAGAAAACTTGGGCACTGATGGGAAAACCTAAGTTGATCTATTCCCCTATCAGGCTTAGAATGGATAATAAGCAAGTTGTTAGCCCATTTGGATGACTGGAGCATATCCATGTGGACATCAATGGAGTTAGAACCTTTGTAGATTTTGAGGTAATTTAAATTGTTGATCATAGCTTCCCTTACCCTACACTGCTAAGAATTGATTGGGCCTTTGACAATTATACTATTGTTGATTTAAAGAAAAGGTGTATGACATTTGAAAGAGATGGGCTTTGGGTCATTTCACCCTTATATCTAGAGGAGGGTCAGAGATACACAGATCCCATCAGAGAAGAAGACCACGCATACGAACTGGAACACATCTACAAACTGACAGCCAGACAACAGGGTTACATCAACCCTATGGCCGATGGGAATCTGAGCTGGCGAATTGACAATGCATGTTCATAAAATTCATAAGAAGCATTGGATAACTGGCAGAACCAGATGTATGAAGTATATACCATAAGATGTGCTAGGTTAATCAGAGAATTTCGTTGGATCGACACAATAGTAAGTAATTTACCCACATTTGGTGGTCTGAACCCTTTAGAAACCTTCCTATCATATTTTGAAACAAGTGTACCAATACAACATAGATTGTTGGAAATGGATGAGGCCTTGAAAGCCACACCAACAATATGGTGGGGGACGCATAAAAGAAATATCACAGAATGGACACAATGCCGAACCTTGATGGCAGCATGGTTCTCAGCACAAGCAGTAAGTTGCGTAGTAAGGTATACTGGTCAAAGTTTCCCAAAGGACCATGTGTGAAGAGGCCTGGAGTGACATTCCTCGAGAACAATGGGTGCACAGATTCATTAACACGCTGGACACGACCCCTATCAACCGGTACCTTCAAGCGGAGTTGCACCTCATCACTACAGATTGGGAAGGTATGATTCAGAATTTTGTCACCACCTTTGCATTTGAAAGTGAATATCCTTCAGTAGACCAAGAATTGCATACCATGAAACAAAAGGTATTCAAGGAGGCATCTAGCCTCCCTATGGAACAAGAAGAGGACGAATGGATTGCGCCTCTAAAAAAATTGCAGAGATGCTACAACATCAATGCCGATGATGGTGATGATCTGAGAAAGGTAAACATCACTGAGACAGAAGGTCAAAGAGATGTGGAGGAACCAAGATCTGAGATACCATTTATTTTTCATCCAATCAATATCAAAAAGGTCAGTATTGGAACAGAGGAGACACCAAAGCTTGCCAATGTCGGAGATTATTGGGATGTTGCTACCATTGACAAGATTACAGAGTTGTTGCATGAATATCAGGACTTGTTTCTGACCAAGTTCAATGATATGAAGGGTATCAAAGGAACTATGGGAGATATTAAAATACCTTTGAAACCAGGTGCGAAGCCAATTAAGAAAACACCCTACAGATTGAATCCAAAATACAAGGAAAAAGTGAAGATTGAGCTTGATAGAATGTTGGAAGCAGGGATTATTAAACCTGATGAAGAATCAGAGTGTATCATCCCTATAGTGGTACAAGACAAGAAGAAAGGAAAAATCAAGATATGTGTGGACCTCATGAAATTGAGTGATGTCTGTCTGCATGACCCTTTCCCTACACCCTTCAATGATGAAGTATTACACAACGTGGGAGGCCAGGAGGTATATTATTTTATAGATGGATTTTTCAGGATACCATCAGATCTGGATTGCTAAGGAGGACCGCCACAAGACCACGTTCACCACATAATGGGGATCCTACCAATATACGGTGATTCCATTTGGACTGAAGAATGCCCTAGCCATCTTTTCCAGGGTGGTGGTCGAAGCGTTCAAAGAATTTTTGCATAAATTTTTAAAAGCATATTTTAATGACTGGACTGTGTTTAGTTTGTTGAAAAAACATATTGAATGTCTAAGGCTAATGTTGGATAAATCTTGGCAATGTCAAATTTGTCTGAATTTGAATAAGTGCATCTTTTCTCACCATTTGGAGTGTTATTAGGCCATATTGTATGCAAGAAGGGCTTGCTGGTGAATCCATCTAAAATTGCAATTATAATTGATTTTCCACCTCCTACTTCAGTCAAACAACTGAGCAGTGCACTAGGACATACTGGCCACTACAGGAAATTCATTAAATTCTATGCCCAAATCAAAGCACCGATGGAGAATTTATTGAAGAAGGACTGTCAATTTCGCTAGACAGACAAATGCCAGCAGAGCTTTGACACACTGAAATAGAAGATGGTCACTGTGCCCATTCTGGTTTTTCCAAATTGGAACAAGGAGTTTCATGTGCACGTCGATGCATCTTCTATTGAATTGGGAGAAGTACTGGCACAACCGGGAGAAGGGGAGATCAACCATCTGTTAGCTTTTTCTAGCAGGAAGCTATCTACAGCGGAGATCAACTACACCACTACGAAAAGAGAAGGACTAGCCATGGTGTACGCACTGCAGAAATTCCACCACTACTTGTTGGGAGGACACTTTAAAATGTTTACAGATCACTCTGTGCTAAAATACCTGGTCAACAAGCTAGTGTTGGGGGGGCAGATATGGAGATGGATTCTACTGTTTCAAGAATATTATTTTGAAATCATAGTTAAGCCAGGAAGAATGAACAAGTGCACCAACCACCTGTTGAGATTGGAACATGGAGAAGAGCCCACTAGTTTGGAGGATACACTTCCATATGCATAGTTTCTCACCATTAGAAAGATTGATGACCACTTCGCAGACATTTTCTAGTTCCTGTCAATAGGAATGACACCTATTGAGTTTACAATTCCCCAGAAGAAATAGCTAGCGGTGCGCGTTGGAGAACTTTCACTGATAGTTGGTCAGCTATACAATATGGGACCTGATGAGATACTAAGGAGATGTGTTATGGAGTCAGAGAGACCATGGATCCTTGCAGAATATCATGAAGGCATCATAGGAGGACATTACATAGGGAAAGAAACTGCATAGAAGGTTCTGCGAGATGGCATTTGGTGGCCTACCTTACACAGAGATGCCAAGGATTATGTTAGACCCTGTGATGTGTGACAAAGAGTTGGGAAACCATCCAGATGACATGAAATTCCATTATCACCACAGATGACCCCACAAGCATTTAAAAAATGGGTCATTAACTTCATGGGACCCATAAACCCACCAAGGAAGCGCACAGGAGCTAGGTACATCATTAATGCGACATAATATTTAACCAGATGGGATGAAGCCAGAGAAGTCAAGGACTGTAGTGCAACTACATCTATGCGATTTATATTTGATGACATAATAACCAGGTTTCGATGCCCCAATATCCTTATGAGTGATCAAGGCACACAGTTCATCAACAAGACAGTTGAAGCCCTGATTGAAGAATTTTCAGTTCACCATCAGAAGAGTACACCTTACCATCCACAAACAAATGGGATAGTTGAAGCATTCAACAAGATATTGGAGACAAGCTTGATGAAAATTTGCAGTGTGAATAGGGATGACTGGGATCTAAAGGTGCATGTCATACTATGGGCCTATCGAACCACTTGCAAGAAATTAACAATGCATACCCCTTTCAAATTGGTTTATGGTCTTGAAGATGTTGTCCCGATGGAATACTGAGTGCCAAACTTAAGGATTGCTATGTTTATAGACATGGACAATATTGGCATTGTTCATGAGAGGCTTGTAGAGTTGGTTGAACTGGAAGAAGACAGATTCATTACAGGATTCCACTAGTAGGTTCAGAAGGAACGAGAGAAGGAATATCATGATAGGAACATCAAGAATAAGGAACTCAAGCAAGGTGATTTAGTACTGGTATATGACAGTAAGTTTATAAGACACCCAGGGAATTTCAAAATGCATTGGATTGGACCATATGATATCACCTGTGTTACAAAAGGAGGAGTTGTGCAACTGAAAACATTGAAGGGAGAATGGAAGGAAGGATTGGTGAATGGGAGTCAGATGAAGTTGTACTATGACAACCAGTTGCCTCAGATCTCTTAGTAACAACAACTGGAAAAGGGTCTAGGTACCAGGTGTAGTTGAAACTGGGTACCAGACACAGAAAAGATAGTCTGCACAAGGAGGGAGAGGAGGCATAAAGAAGAAAGCAAAGGTTTCCCTGCGCAGCCCAAAGTCGAAGAAAAATAGAAAGATCAGATCCAAAGTTCCTCAAGATGGGTCAGAGGTAAGTGTTGGGGGCCTTTTGGCCCATGGTTATGGAAGGAAGAAAAGAACAAGAAGAAAATGTAAAAAGAGAACTTTGCGGGAGACACAACAACTGTCACTGGGTCGAAGTAAGAAAAAGAGAAGAAAAGATGGAGCGAAGTCCGGAAAAGAAATTCATTCAATGAGAGGATCAAGGATGACAGTTAATAAAGGAAGATGGATCAAGGACATCTCAGCAAGAAGAAAAATCCATCACTAGCACCATGCAAGAAGAAAGGAAAGACAGGCCGGTAAAGCCCGCGAAAAGTGGGTCAAGTTGACCTAGGGTTTTAGACACCTAGGGTTTTGGTCTTTAGGGTTTTGGCACCTAGGTTTCAGCCTAAGGTTGTCAGTGAGATATTGTAATGTATAAATAAGGGTCAAGAGGACCTGGGTGGGGGTTGTTGTTGTTTTTGTTTTGGTGTGATGGTGTTGATGACCTATCTATAGTATTGAGAGATATCATTGTATTAAGAGAGAGAAGTGGTGAGAGAGAGAGAGCCTTCAGATATTGTAATATTTTCATCTTTGTGTGAAGATCATTCCTGCAGATGGGTGTGTGGGAAGGGGAGAGAAAGAGGGAGAAGAGAGAATATCTTCTAGTTGAGAGCGCAGACAAGAACTGTATGCTCTACCTTCATAAATCATAAGCACAGTTCTATGGACGTAGCCCTAGAGAGAGGGTGAATCACGTACATATGTTGTATGTGTGATTGATGCTTTGATCTATGTCGATGTTATGTTGTTATCTATTTTATTTTATTAGAACAGATCTATAGCTGTGAAGGATAGATCCATCTTGTTGACTGATAGATGCATGTTGTGTTGTTGTTGTGATAGATCCACTTGATATTCCCCTGGTTGTAGACATATCTATCCTGCAACCCCCTCATAGTTTCTTCGGGTGAGACTACATCTGCTTCATAGGTGTTTCCAAAAGGCCAGTAGCTAGGGCTTGTTGGTGCGCTCTTGAAGCTGAACCCTGGGTATGCCCCTATGCCAACATAGTATAATTCATTTTAGATGTAGAAATAATCCTGCTAGAAAAGGATATAGGGTGGTCAATATCTCTTGCACATGGTTGTGCTAAAACTTATCCTAATGCAATGGATGAAGCATCGACATGAACATGGAATTCCTTATTCCAATTTGGAAGAAATGATGCAGGAGCATCGTAGAAAGCCAAAACACGTGCCTATCCAAAGAGATAGCTCGACACGTAGATGAAATTTGAACATGTTTTTTTGAAAACGTTTTGAAGTTTAAAATCTGAAGAATTAATGTGATGGATAGAAGGAAAGTGTAGTTGCATTTATATCTGAAGATCCAAACTAATTTTGGAGAGTATATTCCTATCTGCCATATGTAATAGGCATTTATGTGTGTTTAATGCAAGTAGGTAGATTTAAATGATAGATCAGACAGTTTAGGGGTTGGAGGGAAAACGGATGATAGACACCCTCAACCCTTGTATCATTGTAACATAATTCAGAATTCATATGTTGTAGAGCTACAGAGAGAAATAGAGGAGAACAGAGAATTTTATGCATTCTAGCTATTATTATTTTCCATCTACAAGAGCACTAGAATTAATAGAAGAAAGATTTGACTCCAATATATGTGTTTTTTATGGTTGTTGGGACCACCTGTTGAATGGTATGTGTAGGCTAGTTTATATTCTATGTGTGCATTTTATTTCAATGCTATGTGTGTGTGTGATCTAGAATTCTATGTTGAATGTTTGAATTCTAGACAAGGGGAGAATGAGTTTCAGTTGTTTCTCTTTCTTAGAACTCCTACAAAGAGTGTAGTTGAGGGTCCGCAAGGAGTGCGTCGACTAGTCTCTAAGTTTCATCTCAGAACTCTCAGAGGAGATTCAATCAATGTATTTACAAGAAATAGTGCTAGTAGAGCATAGAGCCGTGCAAAGTGTGCACAGGCTAGGAGAAGGGAACGAATTACTTCAAACTCATAGAGGAGTTGAATATTTCTCTGTTGCAAGAGTTTCACAGAGTTGAAGACCCAAATAATCAGAGGTTATTTGAAAATCACCGCAAGGAGTGTGGACAGGGACCCTTTTGGAAGCCTTGAGTTCGCAAGCGAAAGCTCAGAAGGGAGAGAACCTATGAAGTGTTCAAAGGGAGTCATAGGTCGAAATCATCTCATAGAAGTCAAGTTCAGGAGGGAGGACACCAAGTCATTTGGACAGAAGTCCTTGAGGAATTGAATCAGATGGTGGAATCTCTTCAAGAGGAAGTGCCAAAGTTCTGTGAGCCATGGGATCTTGTGTAACAGTAGAAGGATTAAGACCGAGTGTCTTTCAACACTCTTAAGCTCAGGAAGGATAGTGATTGTCATATCCGGATCAATGAGGGTGTTGATATCATATGTGAATTTGTGTATCGGAGTTCGGGGAATGGAGTGACTAGTGGTTTGGTTCGAGAGTCATGGATTTTTGATTATCGAAATCCCAATACAACGAGGGTCATTGGATCAAGGGAGGCACACAGTCGTCGGTCTCATCGAAGGCATGATTTCAAAGTCGAGGATTTGTAGAGGGAGAGGAATGGTTTTCCACTATTCTCTAGAAGTTACAAAAGCCGAAGACTCATGTGAACAAGTGGCAAGGACCCACTCTGTAAGAGGAGTAAATAGAGGTGACAGGTGGAGTGCGCCTGTCGCTTTGGAGTTGAGTCAACCTTCATTGACATATTGCATTTTGAGGATTTGCAATGGAAGAGCACAAGATTTTGGCGCTCCAACTCGTGAAGTCACGAGTTGCGAAAGGTGCTTGAATTAAGGCTTGGTTGTGGTCATATTTAAAAAGGGGCTAAAGAGGGGGCTTACACCTTAATCCCATTCACAATTTCGCATTTCATCTATTTCCAAGGGTTGTGGCATTGTATTCGAAGTCCCCAACTCGAGAGACTCGAAATCCTTTGCAGGATTAAACAAGGAGTTCAGTGAACCCTTGTCATGGCTTAAAGAAGATCCTATGTAGATATCGGCCTGAGGACAGGAGATCTGCACCAGTTGTGGTATCAGAGCCTAGAACAAATTCTTTGCTTTCTACAACAGAGAGAAAAGAGGAATTTTACAGCCATGCCGCCAAGGAGAAGAGAAAGGCCCATACCTGATCTAGAAGTGGAAAGAGAAATGCATGAATCACGTGCTAGACTTGATGCTATGGAGACAACACATAGGTGAACAGTTGACATTGGGGATATCAGCGAAGCTGAAAGTGAAAATGAAATTGAAAAGGAAGGAGAAGAAGTTGCAATCGAAGATGCTACAAAAGAACACCTATTCAGGGCTATTGCAAGGATAGGTGCTAGGGAAAAAATGGACATTCCAATGTATGAAGGAAACCTAGACATTGAAGTGTTTCTAGACTGGATTAGAGATCTAGACAAACACTTCGACTATGAGGGTGTCGAGGAAGACAAGAAAGTCAAACATGTTGTTACTAGACTTAAAGGGCATGCAACACTGTGGTGGGATGAACTGCAGGATGACAGATGTTGCAAGGGAAAGCATAAAATCAAGAGCTGGGATAGAATGGTTGCAAAAATGAAAGCCAAGTTTATACCCAGGGATTATCAAATAAATATGTTTTGGAGGATGCAGAATTTGAGACAGAAGTTGATGTCAGTGAAAGAATAAACTGAAGATTTCTATAGGATAAACATCAGAGAAGGTCATCGGGAAAGCGATGATGAGAAATTTGCCAGGTATATGAATGGTCTACGATATGATATTCAGGATGAGATGAGCATGATGACCATTCAAACCATAGAAGATGCTTATCGGATGGCTCTAAAAGATTAAGAGAAGCAGAGCCGAAAGCAAGGTCAAAGAGGTTGAGGAAGAATTCAAAGAAGAGGCAAGACAATTGCCCAGGACAGAAATTAGAAGTCTAAAGAAGAGGGGAAGAAACCTAAACCTCAATATAAGAGAGGAGGAAGCTCACAGGGCAGGCAGTGTGCTGATAGAAATACTTTTCCTCAAGCCAGAGGAAGAGAAAGAGGCAGAGGAGGTGAAGTGAAATGCTTTGTCTGTGGAAAAATCAGACATAAATCCTATGAGTGTCTAGATAGGAAGAAAGATGGTGGTGAAACTCACATTGTCGAAGCTCAGGGATGGAATGTTGAGGTAGAAGATGTTGAGGGCGGAAGATATTTGATGATGTGGAAAGTTCTCTTGAAACCAGAGAAGGAGCCAGAGAACCTAGCCCAAAGAAATAGTTTGTTTCAGACTGCTTGCAAAACCAAAGACAAGGTATGCAAGGTCATAGTGGACATTGATAGCATATATAATCTTATATATATGGAAATGGTAGAAAATATGGAGCTGGAGACTATTGCACATCCAAGCCCATACAAAGTTTCATGGCTACAAAAAGGACATTAGGTAAATTTCACTAAACACTGTTTAGTCGAGTTTAAAATAGGAGGATATAAAGATGAGGTATTATGTGATGTCATTCCCATGGATGTTTGTCATCTATTGTTGGGTAAACCATGGAAATATGACAGAAATGTGGTGCATGATGGGAGAAAGAACATGTACACTCTGGAGAAAAATGGTAGGATGCACATGTTGCTGCCAATTAAAGATAAAGAGGTGAAAACAGAGATGGGAAACACTATACTTCTCATGAGTGGGAAGGAACTTCTTAAGGAAGTCAAGAATAAGGAATAAATGCAATTCATTTTGGTTAGGAAGCCTAGAATTGTTTTGAACAACACTAGGATGGATGATTTACTGGGAGAAATCCAGGAGTTACTGGAAGAATTTGCTGATATAGTGGTGCATGAACTACCTTGTTCGTTGCCACCTATCAGGAGTATAAACCATCATATTGATCTTAAACCTGGAGCCAGTTTGCCAAACAAATCATCTTATAGGTTGACGTCATAGGAGAACGAATAAGTTAAGAGACAGGCCCAGGACTTAATGGACAAAGGATTGATTCAAGAGAGCTTGAGTCCGTGCGTTGTTCCAACAGTGCTCAGGCCAAGGAAGAATGGTGGCTGGATAATGTGTACAGACTCAAGGGAAATCAACAAAATTACCATTAGGTACAAGCTCCCATTGCCAAGGATGGATGACTTGATGGATTGCTTGAGCGGAGAATTTTTTTTTTCAAATATTGATTTGAAAAGAGGATATCATCATATTAGAATGAGAGAAGGTGATGAATGGAAGACAACATTCAAGACGAATGAAGAGTTGTATGAATGGATTCTCATGCCATTTGGCTTGACGAATGCGCCTAGTACTTTCATGAGGTTGATGAACGAAGTCCTGAAGGATTTCATTGGGAAATCCATCATTGTATATCTTGACAATATATTAATTTTCATCAAAACTGAAACAGAGCATTTGAAGCATTTAGTTGCAGTGGTGAAAAGGTTACAACAAGAGAAATTGTTGAACAACATGAAGAAATCGTCATTTATGAGGACAGAACTCATTTATTTGGGTTTTTTTATCTCTGCGAATGAATTGAAAATGGATCCAGAAAAGATAACGGCGATTAAGGATTGGCCATCACCGAAGAGCATGTTTGAAGTTCTAAGCTTCCATGGTTTGGCTAGCTTCTACAGGAAATTCATCCAAAACTTCAGTGGAATTAGCACACCGATGATGGATACGGTGAAGAAAAGACATAAATATTTTCATTGGATGGAGGAAGTGGAGAAGAGCTTCAACCTGCTAAAGAAGAAGATCACTGAGTAACCAATTCTAGTTTTGCTAGATTTCAGCAAGACATTCCAAGTCAGGTGTGACGTGAGTGGATTTTCAATTGGAGCAATCTTAAGCCAACACAACAGGTCGGTCGCGTATTTCAGTGAAAAAATGAATGAAGCAAAGATTAAGTACTCCATGTATGACAAATAATTCTACGTAGTCATAAAAGTGCTGAAGAAATGGAGGCACTATTTGGTTCCAAAAGAGTTTGTTTTGTACAACGATAATCATGCTTTGCAATTCGTGACTCGACAGGAGAAGATAAACCAAAAACATGCTAAATGGGTTGAATACATGTAGAATTTTACTTTTTTGATTAAGCATATTTATGGAACTACTAACAAAGTTGTTGACGCTTTGAGCAGGAAATGTTTGCTTATGCAGGAATTTAGAGTTAAGACTTTGGGTTTTGATAACCTCAAAGAAATGTACGGGGATGATCCAGATTTCAAAGAGGCATATGAGGCATATGAGAATCCAATTATCAGGGACATAAGCCAATGGATAGAGTACATGATCCAGGATGGACTATTGTTCAAGGGAAATTAGCTATGTATTCCGAAGTGCTCCATGAGGGAGAATTTGTTGAAGGAAAAGCACAGTAGAGGATTGGCCAGACACTTTGGCCATGACAAAACATTCTCAAAGTTGAATCGCTCATATTACTAGCCAGGGATGAGGATAGATGTGAAGAAATTTGTGGAAAGGTGCAGAATTTGTCATCACACGAAGTGAAAAAGGCAGAATGCAGGGTTATACCAACCATTACCCATACCCAAAAGGCCATGGGACATAGTAAGCATGGATTTCATATTAGGACTGCCAAGGACGTAGAGGGGATATGATTCAATATTTTTAGTGGTAGACAGATTTTCAAAGATGGAACATTTCATACCATGCCAGAAAACCAATGACTCAACTCGTATTGCGAACCTGTTTTTCAAGGAATTCGTCAGACTTCACGGTTTTCCAAGGAGTATC
This sequence comes from Picea glauca, assembly GCA_000966675.3. NCBI lineage: Eukaryota > Viridiplantae > Streptophyta > Pinopsida > Pinales > Pinaceae > Picea > Picea glauca. The sequence goes on along the minus strand of JZKD02S0812153.1, from coordinate 1,208,426 downwards.
ATTTCTGATCTAGATACCAAGTTCATAGGACATTTATGGAGGACCTTATGGAAGAATATGGGGACAAACTTATCTTTTAGCTCAGTGTATCATCCTCAGATGCATGGACAAACAGAGGTCGTGAACAAGAGCTTGGGAGATTTGTAAAGGAACTTAGTGACTGAACACCAAAGTCAATGGGATCACATTTTTCCACAGGCGGAATTCGCTTACAATGATTCACTTAATAGAAGCACAGGGCAGAGTCCATTCCAAATTGTATATGGAATGCAGCCAAGGGGATTCTCCAAATTGAAAAATTCAGAACAAGATGAATGCAGGAGTGCTAGTGCAGAGGACTTTGCATAAGGAATGAAGGATCTTCATAGAAAAATCAAGGAGTGATTGCAGATTTCAAGTCGAGAGTACAAGCGTAGAGAAGATAAACACAGGAGTGAACTTCAATTTGAAGGTGGTGATTTGATTCTTTCTCATTTGAGGAAGGAAAGTTTCCCAAAGGGAACATAAAACAAGTTGAAGATGAAGAAAATTGGACCATGTAGGGTCATAAGAAAGTTTGGGGCAAACGCGTATGAGATTGAATTACCCGATGGGGTCGGAATCTCACCGATATTCAATGTCACAGATTTGTACCCTTACAGATTTGAAGAAGCAGGAGCAGAGAATGAATAGGAAGAAATGCCATGGAAGAAACAAATTCCTGTAGCTAAAAATCCATGGATGGAAAGCATAATTGACAAGAGAATTAGCAGAAAGACCAGGAGAAAACAGTATTTTGAATACTTGGTCAAGTTGAAAGGACATACAGTTGAATATGCCAGTTGGGAGGATGAAGCAACAATTCAAAAGCATGGACAAATAGTGAAGGAATTCATGAATAGGAGTTCATGAAAATTTTCAAGCGAGGGAGTATGATGCAGGAGCATCGTAGAAAGCCAAAGCATGTGCCTAGCCAAAGAGGCAGTTGGACGCGCAGATGAAATTTGAACACGTTTTGTGAAAATGTTTTGAAGTTTTAAATCTAAAGCATTAATGTGATGGACAAGAGGAAAGTGCAGTTGCATTTATATCTGATGATCCAAACTGATTTTGGAGCATATGTTCCTATCTGCCAGATGTAATAGGCATTTATGTGTGTTTAATGCAAGTAGGTAGATTTAAATGATAGATTAGACAGTTTGGGGGGGAGGGAAAATGAATGATAGACACCCTCAACCCTTGTATCATTGTAACATAATTCAGAATTCATATTTTGTAGAGCTGTAGAGAGAAATAGAGGAGAACAGAGAATTTTATGCATTCTAACTGTTATTATTTGCCATGTAAAGGAGCACTGGAATTAATAGAAAAAATCTTTGATTCCAATCTATGTGTTTGTTATGGTTGTTGGGACCACTTGTTGAATGGTATATTGCAATATAGTTTATATTCTCTGTGTGTATTTTATTTCAATGCTATGTGTGTGTGTATGATATAGAATTCTATGTTGAATGTTTGAATTCTAGACAAGGGGAGAATGAGTTTCAGTTGTTTCTCTTTCTGATAACTCCTGCAAATAGTGCAGTGGAGGGTCCACAAAGAGTGCATCGACCAGGCTCTAAGTTTCATATCATAACTCTCAGAGGAGATTCAATATGTGTCTTTACAAGAAAGAGTGCTAGTAGAGCACAGAGTCATGCAAAGTGTGCGCAGGCTAAGATAAGGGAACAAATTACTTCAAACTCACAGAGGAGTTGAATATTTCTCTATTGCAAGAGGTGCACATAGTTGAAGACCCAAATAACTAGAGGTTATTTGAAAATTTCCACAAGGAGTGTGGACAGGGACCCTTTTGGAAGCCTTGAGTTCGCAAGCGAAATCTCAGAAGGGAGAGAACCATTGAAGTGTTCAAAGGGAGGCGGAGGTCAAAATCATCTTACAAAATTCAAGTTCAGTAGGGAGGACTCCAAGTCATTTGGCCAGAAGTCCTTGAGGAATTGAATCGGATGGTGGAATCGCTTCAAGAGGAAGTGCCAAAGTTCTGTGAGCCATGGGATCTTGTGGAACAACAAAAGGATTAAGACCGAGTGTCTTTCAACACTCTTAATCTCAGGAAGGATAGTGATTGTCATATCCAGATCAACAAGGGCGTTGATCTTGTATTTGAATTAGTGTATCAGAGTTCGGGGAATGGAGTGACCAGTGGTTTGGGTCGAGCGTCATGGATTTCTGGTTGTCTAAATCATGATACAACGAGGCCCATTGGATAGAGGGAGGCACATAGCCGTCAATCTCATTGAATGCATGATTTCAGAGTCAGGGATTTGTAGAGGGAGAGGAATGGTGTTCCGTTGTTCTCTCAAAGTTGCGAAAGCCAAAGACAAGTGCAAACAGGTGGCAAGGACCCACTCTGTAAGAGGAGTAGACAAAGGTGACAGGTGGCATACAACCGTTGCTTTGGAGTCGAGTCAACCTTCATTGACATATCTCATTTCGGGAATTCACAAGGGAAGAGCACAAGAGTTTGGTGCTCCAACTCACGAAGTCGAGAGTTGCGAAAGGTTCTTGAATTAAGGCTTGGTTGTGGTCATATTGGAAAAGTGGATGAAGAGGAGGCTTACACATTAAGCCCATTCAAAATTTCACGTTTCAACTATTACCAAGGACTGTGGCATTGTATTCAAAGTTCCCAACTTGAGAGACCCAAAATCCTTTGTGGGCTTAAACAAGGAGTTCAGTGAACCCTTGTCATGGCTTAGAGAAGATCCTGTGCAAATCTCGGGCTGAGGGTAGGAGGTCTGCACCAAAAACCAATATAGTTGCAGTGACCATTTTCTTCTTTAATGTGTCGAAGCTCTTCTAGCATTCCTCTATCCATTGAAACTTACTATCCTTCTTTAATAGCTTCTCCATAGGTGTTGTTATCTGTGCATAACCCTTAATAAACTTTATGTATTAGTGAGTGTGTCCCAATGCAGTGTGCAACTGTCTAACCGAAGTAGGAGAAGGTATATCAATAATGATAGCAATCTTGGAAGGATCTACCAACAAACCCTTCTTACACACAGTGTGTCCCAACAACACTCCAAAAGGTGAAAAGAAAATACACTTTTTCAAGTTCAGGGAAATCTGACATTGCCTGCACTTATCCAACATTAATCTCAAACATTCAATATGATCTTTTAGTAGACTAAAAATGGTCCAGTCATCAAAGTATGCCTCCAAAAACTTATGTAAAAATTCCTTAAATGCTTTGACCACTACCCTGGAAAATATGGCTAGTGCATTCTTCGAACCAAAAGGCATCACAGTGTACTAAAAAGAACCCCATTCTATTGCAAATGTAGTCTTATGTCTGTCCTCCTTAACAATTATGATCTGGTGATAGCCTAAAAATCCATCTGTGAATGAATAAACTCCCTATCCTCCTACATTATCTAGAACTTCATCAGTAAAAGGTTTAGGAAATGGATCATGTAGACATGCATCATTCAATTTCATTAGATCTACACAGATTCTGATTTCTCATGTCTTCTTATCTTGGACCACCATAGGGATGATCTATTTAGATTCTTCAATTGGTTCTATAATTCTTGCTTCCATCATTCTATCTAATTCAGTCTCAACTTTTTGCTTATACTTGGGATTCAGTCTGTAATGCCTCTGCTTGATAGGCCTTGCATCTTCTTTCAAAGGAATATTCATTTCTCCTATGGGCCCTTTAATTCCCTTCATGTCTGTGAATTTTGTTGGAAACAAGTCTTGATACTCATGCAATAGTTTTTTAATTTTATCAATAGTGTCATCATCCCAATAGTCTCCAACATTTTCCAACTTAGGTGCTTGCTCTATTCCAATATTCACTTTCTTAATTTTAATAAGATGCACAACAAAAGGTAATTCAATCCATGACCCTTCTATATCTCTTTGTCCTTTACTTTATGAAACGTTCACATTCCTAGGGTCATCATCCTCATCGGCATTAATATTATAACAACCCTGTAACCACTGAAGAGGTGTAATCCATTCATCTTCTTCTTGTTCAAGAGGGGGGTTAGGTGCCTCCTCAAAGACTTTCTGTCTTACAATTTGTAAATCATGATCGATTGTGGGGTACTGACTTTCAAATAGGAACGTAGTTATAAAGTTTTAGGTCATACAATACCAATCTGTAGTGACTAAGCACAGTTTTGCTTGAAGATACCAGTTGATAGGTGTAGTATCTAATGTGTTAATGAACTTATGTACCCATTGTTCTTTATGAAGGTTGCTCCAGGCTTCCTCACAACTTCACACATGGTCCTTAGGACAACTCTGACCTCTGTATCGAACTTTGCAACATTCAATTTGGTCTGAAAAGTGCACTATCAACAAGGTGTGACATTGTACACACTTCGCAATGTTCTTCTTGTGTGTTCCCCACCATTTAGTTGATGTTTCTTTCAAGGCTTCATCTAGTGCCAACAACCTCTATTTTGTTGGTACAATTCCCTCAATTCAAATAGAAATGTCTCTAAATTATTCAATCCATAAAATGTAGGAAGATTACTTACTTTTGTGCCAACCCATTGAACATCGTTAGTAAATCTAGCACACCTCCGCATAGAGACTTCATACATTTTGTTCTACCAATTTTCCAATTCTTCTTATGAATCTGATGAGCATGCACTTTCACTTCGCTAACTTAGATTTCCATCTGTTGTAGGATTAATATAATCATGTTGTCCTGCTGTCAGTTTATAGATGTTCTCTAGCTCATAGGTGCGGTCTTCTTCTCTTATAGGTTCTGTGTATCTGCAACCTTCTTTAGGATCAAGAGGTGCAATGACCCTAAGGACATCACCTTCAAATGTAATTCTTCTCTTTTTCAGGTCAACAACAATCAAATTGTCAAAATCCCAATAAATACCCAATGACATAGGATAGGGACAACTATCATCAACAATCTCTATCACTTCGAAGTCTGCAAATGTCCTCACTCTGTCGATGTCCACATGGACATGCTCTATTCTTCCAAAGGGGCTCACCACCTCCTGATTACCCATCCTGAGCCTAATAGGAGACTAAATCAATTTAGGTTTTCCCATCAATGCCCAAGTTTGCTTCATCATAACATTTATTTCTGATCCTAGGTTGAGGACCACATAATCCATGTTGTAGTCTCCAATATGAGCACTAAGGTGCAGTTCATTTATTTTCCTCCTTTTTATAGATACTTGATTCACAACTCTACTCAGCAAAGGTTCTACTCTTCCAATTTCATATTGTCTTATCAGGTGTTGTAGTTCCTGCATAGCTCTTTCATCTTTAATAAAATTAATACAATTATACAAGAAGTCCACAAGCTTGCTTACCTCTTTTCCTTGTCTAGGTGGGGTAGACTGATCAAATTCTAGAGGAATTTCACATTCCCTTACTTCTAGTTGTGCCCTAGATGAAGAATCCTATTCAACTACAAATTATCTTCTTTCTTCTTCAAAAATATGCTTTTCTTTCCTTGGATCAAACAATGGTTCCTTCTCTAAAGCTCTTTTGATCCTTGATCCATATGTAGTCTTCCCTGGAGTCACCCTATCTTCTCCCATGATAGTGCCTCCTCTAGTAATAACAGTGAATCTAGTTTCCTCACCACGAGGTTCAGCTGATATTAATTGGACTTGTTGGTTTTCACCTCATCTTTCTTGAACTTTAGCTAACAATATTGAGTAGTCTTCAATGACATGGTCAAATGAATTACAGTAGTTGCAAGTAGTACAAGGTTTCTGACAATCCCTTTCCAAGTGACTTGGTTGGGCATAGTTATAGAAAATAATTTGACCTCAACCTTGACCCATGCCTCATCCTCATCCTCTTCCTATGAACCCACCACGAGGGTTGAAGTTTACTCTTCTTGGGGAATTGAACTGTGCAACATTCCCTTCTTGTTGTAATTCTCCTTGAATTCTATATGCATCATGTTGTAACCTAGGTCTGCATCCCCTGCCTCTACTCTCTTTTTCATATGCCTTCATCAAATTATCCTCTTCTGGTTGGTTAAGTCATTTTCCCACTACTGAGTCTCTTATCCCTTATTCATCTTTTGAGTCTTTGTGCGTTTATTTTCTGTTTTTTATTGAAGAGATGAAACATACATCGTGTTTGGCTTGAATTGTTTGTCATCACATTTTTCATGGATTGAGCTCACCACAAGTTTCCAAAGAATTTTTTTATGTACAAGGAATTCCCATGCACATGATAAATATCCACCAAGAAAATCATACAGGTAAATTTTCAATGGTAAATATCCACCAAGAAAATCATATCAATGGCTATCGTCCATTCAAGGATGCAGAATTGTGTGGAGTTTAACACCAAGAGTCATCAGAAGACCTAAATCTTGAACTGTCGAAGACCCAAAGAGAATCTGGGTCATTCATCTATCATGACACTCGATGACAGATCATCTACTTTGGTGATATTCACTTTGGGAGTTTTCCAAGAACAAACATTCAAAACTCCCGAAGAGCCAAATACCCAAATTCCTGAAGTGAATCAAGACCATACATCAATGGAGACACGTCGAAGAAGATCGTCCACTTCAGGAGTTTTCCTCCAGGAGATAGTCACACTTAACATTTGAAACTCTCGAAACTCGAATATCTGATGAGAATATAGACCATTCGTTGGTCATGCCACACAGCAGCAGATCATTCACTTTGAAGATTTTCCTTTGGGAGATTTTTAGGTTTCACATTTGAAAGTTCCAAAGAGCCAAGGACCTGAAGTCCCGAAGTAAATCTAGACCATCCATCAGACGAGGCACATGGAAACCAACAGTTGAGACACGTGGCACACTCATGAGGCAGGAAACATGGAATTCATCTCAGGCCATTTGGTTGTGTCATTCACCCATTTCCTCATGACGTGTGACACCATTCTTTCCAAGACACCTCAACAACCTTGACATCATATGACATCAGAACGCCACATCACTTCAAATATTTTCCTCTAGGATATCTTCACGCTTGACATTTGAAACTTCTGAAATGAATATGGACCGTTCATCCATCATGACACATGGAAACAGATAATTCACTTTAGATATTTTCCTCCCAGAGATGTTTCATGTTTCACATTCAAAACTCCCGAAGCCCAGACTTCTAAAGTGAATCTGGACCATTGATCCTAGGTCAACGAGAACTATCGATCCTTACTGCAGGTAAATGTCACCCAGATATCAGATCATAATCAGATCAACGACTATAGTTCATTGTGGGGATGCTAACTACTCAGACGTTAATTTTCTAGAGAGCTCCCATAATTTAAACCATGGTTTTGTTGGTAGGGTACATGGAATCTTCTAGTAAATTGCAGGCCCAAAGTAGGTCTAAATCCAAACCACCCTCAACATCCCCCACAATCACATGCTTGAATGACGTCAGATCATCGCATCACCTCACACATCATCTCCCCTAATCCTTCTCACTACCCTCTCTCCTCTCACCACCTGACACTTGTCCTCCATTAAACCCCACGTTGATCTCCATCGGTGGTGGCACACCTCTCCAGATCAATGGTCCTCAAAACTCGGACCCCCCCCTCTCTAATCTGCTTACCACCTACCCCCCCCTCTGAGTTCCTTTCAGCATTTTTTTCAATACCGCCCCCTCTCTCTCCTTTTGCTACTTGTTTTCCACTCACTTCCTAGCCTATCTAATCCTCCTCTCCCTACGTGCCACCTGTGTCCATCACTACTCGTCATCTACCCTCACATTCATTCATCTCGTCTCCCGATTGGATGCTCATCTCCACATCTCCCCTAATGTCCGATGGGCTGACAATCATTTCGATGAAGCTATTTCACAGGCACATATGGCAGCTGACGGGGTCCATACAGAGTGCACTTAGCTTCTGAAATCTCAGGCATAGACAGAGAGATAAGTCTCAGTCATAGGTCAATGTAGATTAGTTCCAAAAACACTTCAACAAGCTCTTCTCATCTAGCTGGTTATCTCCAGTGGCCTCCAATAGCTCGCAGACATGCCATCATTCAACACAGAGCTCTACTCTATCACTTCGAGGCCTATTTTTGGCCACTCAGTTCCTCCAGCACATGCATTGGTTCTGTCACAGAGACAATAGTAGATTCATTTGATTAAGTCCATCATTTTCCTAGATTAGATGCAAGAGTAGTATTTTTTGTGTGATAAGAACCACTGTTGTTGTTTAATTCCGGTATCTTAGTGAAGTTAATATTTTGTTTTACGAACAATTCCCTAGATCAAGGTCTCAGTACCCTAAGGACGAGAGCCTCTACAACTCTTTTAAATAGTTAGTTTTTGGATATTGTGAAGATCAGATCTTTTGGGGAAGGAACAACAATAAAAAATATTGGTTGGACCCGTTTTATGCATGGATTAAAGCTCTCTACCTGGTTAACATAATCTTGATGACATTGTTTCATTCAAATCTTCATGTGTTTGTGTTCTTATCTTGAATACAGTTTTTTATTTGTGAAACGTACATTTCCTTTCCTTTCAGCTATTGTATGACTTATTTTTACTGATATGCAACCTGTCAAACAACTAATCCTTTGGTGAAGATTTGTTTTCTACAAACTGTGGGAATTATTGTGTTTTGATACATTTTTGATGTCTTGAAATGATATTTTAAGTATTGAACTTATTGCAGCAGATTATTCATTGAGTAGTTTATTGTTTCCCTCTGTTTTCTATAATTTTACTGCTTTGTCATTAGTGTTCCATCAACCAAGGAGGGCCCTCATCCACATTTCTATGCCAACCCAACCTTGCCTTTGTCTTTATATAATAACCCTTGGAACAACCAACAAAAATTTAAAAGAAGAAATCATTCTAAACTTATGGGTGGCCTAGATTTGTCCTTTAGCAGTCAGGTGCAAACTTTAGGACCAACATCTTCTGGTGTTGTTTCTGGGGAATGAATTAACGACATATCTTTCCCTGGGAGAATGACATTGATCATCTTTGACATTTGATGGTGAACAAATATCAGACACAAATAGACTGTCATATTTCACCTGGCGACTTCACTGAGTAAAATTTAAAGAAGAAATATTGGCACCCAGAAAGGGATTCAACAGATCCAAATATGAAAATAGAAAATCCAAGAAGGTTGATTGTAACCCTGATAATAATACAGTATGCTCTGAGCCAGAAAGGAAACTAAGGAAATGTATTGTAGCTTAGAGATACACTTCCCCCCTCAAGGGAGAAACTACCCACCAAGAGAATACTTCAAACCATCATCATGAGCAACTTGAATTTTCTATCCCTAAGAATCATAATTCCAACAAGGCTCAGAGATATCCTACTCTTGATTCCACTTCAACATCCAGTCCTGCATCCACTCTTGTATCTCCCATAAATTTGTAGGTTCCTATCGTTTAAGCCATGGTCGTTAATAGGATGGATGTCATAATTGTTGCCAAATATGCGCCCTTAGTGATGATTGTAGTTTTACATGCAATCCCAACCATAGATTACATGAAATATTTGCCAATATATATGGGGAAGGTGAAATAATTGCTAAAGAGCATCTGGTATCCTTTTACAGTTTTGCAGACAACTTTAACATTGATTATTTAGATATATGGATGAGGTTGTTTGTACAGAGTTTGGATGGGGAGGTCAGAAAATGGCTTAGAGGTCTTCCTCCAACCTCCATTGCAGATATTGAGGCATTGGATGAAGCTTTCATAAAGAAATGGGGAGATAGGAGATATTATCTCTACTATATCACTAAATTTGGGGCTCTAAAGAGAAATAATGGTGAATCTATTTCAGACTTCACCAAGAGATTCAATAAAAATGTATGGTAGAATCCTAGATGAAATCAAACCAACTGAATCCTCTACCAAGATCACTTATGCTAATGCATTTTACGTAGAGTTCTCCCTCCTCCTAAGAGAGAATATCGACCACACTGTTATCCATGCAGGAAGTAGCCATTGAAGTTGAATCTAATATTTTGGCATCAGACAGATTAAAGACTAGATATGATAAAGAGAAGAAAAAATAGAGAGAGGATGCCCCTACCTCTTCTAACCCGGCTACATATGATACCCAACTTGAAGAGATGACTAAGACTTTCAAGGATTTGACTTCTGAGATAGCTAAGCTAAAATGGGAATCGAAACAGTTGAACGGAACTTTTCAAGGGGCTGGTAATAAAAATCAGAACGAATTCAGAAGGCCTAATGACATTCCTCAAGTAATGCATAGGTAAAGGAGAAATGATGATAATCAAAGGGTAGTGCCCCCTTTCCAAAGAAATCAAATGGAGGATATAGATGCAGAAAATGATGTTGTGGATGATACTGTTGTGCTTTTCAATGAGATAGATTATTATATCAGTCATTTAACACAACAAGAATATTAGGTATCTCAGTTGTCAAATCAATTTGATTATCAGATAGGGGAGGAGGGAGTTATTCAAGGTTAACCCAAGAAGAAATACAATTTGAGGATGAGAAGTGGAACTTCCAAATCCACTACCTATGATCAAAGAAAACAAGTAGAATCTCCTCCCAAGACAAATCCAAATAAAGATATGCCATCTAAAACTCATTCATCTCCACTATCAAAACCTCTTGCCCCTGAAAAAAAGGAATATTATAATCTACCAACCTCGTTCAGCCTGGAACATGAGCTGACAAAATCAAGACTCTTGTCCCTTTGACAAAATTTTAAAAAATGAAACTTTCAAGAAATCCATCATGAAAGTTTTGCATCCAACTGCTTCTAGTGTATCTTTCGATGTCATTAGTCTACAGGATGAAAACCCAGCTATTACTGTGGTTCCACACATTGAGAATGGCTCTAATGCTTCTCCTCCTTTCTATATATCTCTGAATGTCCATGATAAGATCCTGCACAACCATCTTATGGACTTAGGAGCCTCTCACAATGTCATGCCCAAAGTTGTTATGGAAGAACTAGGTATGGATATTACTAATCCTTACCAAGACATGTATTCCTTTAATTCTAAGAAAGTAAAATTCCTAGGATTGATAAAGGATATGGTGGTTTCTCTAGCACAATTACCCATGAAGAGTGTAGTGATGGACATTGTGGTGGCTGACATCCCCCCAAAGTTTGGCATGCTATTATCCAAATCTTGGGCTAAGAAGGTTGGAGGATCATTACAAATGGATCTCACATATGCCACCATTCCTGTGTTTGGTGGTGAGAACAAGAGGCTATACAGAGAGGTAAGGTTAGACTACAAAGTTAGTGATCATCAGAACCCAAGAAATCACCCCATTTATGTTGTTGATGATGAGATGGGTTCGCCCATTTTTCATTTAAATGATGATGAACCTGAAATATCGGTCAGCCAACACAGAGATTAGCCAATGAATGGTCAACATAACAGGGTGTGGAATATGTATTTCGATGGATCTTCATCAAAAGAAGGATATGGTGCAGGTATTCTCCTCATTTCCCCTTCAGAAGAAGTTATAACCCTCTCTTATAAGCTAGAGTTTGTGACTACTAACAATATAGTTGAATATGAAGCTTTGGTATTGGGATTAAGGGCTACCAAGACATGGCCATTGATTTTTTAGTAGTTTTTGGTGATTCTGATTTGGTCATCAATCAAGTGAGCAATATCTATCAAACTAAGAAACAGAGGCTCAAGCAATACAAAAACAAGGTATGGGACCTAATCAATAATTTATTTCTAGCATTTAACCTCTCTTTCATTCCCATAGAATAGAATCAAAGAGCTAATTCTCTAGACTTAGCTGTCAGCATGTTCAGGCCTCCCATTGGCCCAAATATTAAAAATCAGGTGGAAATAAAACATAGAACAACCATACCAGACAACATAAAGCATTGGCAATTCTTTAGTGATGATTTGGAGTTGCAGATATTTCTTCACACTATTGACGAATTCTCCAATATCTCAATTGATCAAGAAAGTTAAGAAGATGAAAATGAGGAATTAAAAGGACAACAAGCCTCTCATCTGCTGAAGATAGTGGTTGGTCATGATATTGTAGAACTAGAAACCAACCATATTCCAAAAGGAATAGTTCCTTTGGAAATATTGTTCGACAGTAATGATGTTTACAAAGAAACTACCATGAAGGATTAAGAAGAAGAGGTGACAGAATGAAATATTGGGACCACTAAGAGTCCCAAGATCATCAAGTTGTCTAAAGCATTAGCTGCAAACAAAAAAAAAGGTATGTCAGCCTCATTAAAATGTTTGTTGCTATTTTTTCATGGTCCTATGAATATTTGAAGACATTTGATATTGGTATCATCCAACATAAGATCCCTCTAAAAGATGGCACCAAGCCATTCAAATAGAAAATTTGACAATTTAATCCCATGTTAATGTCCATAATTTAGAAAGAGATAAAAAGAATGTTGGATGCCAAGATTATTGTACCATTGAGGTATTCAAACTGGGTGGCCAACTTAGTATCCTTAAGGAAGAAGAGTGGGGAGATATGATTGTGTGTCAATTTCAAAGATCTAAACAAGTGTTCTTTGAAGGACAATTACCCCCTCCCCAATATGGACCATATTTTACAAAGAGTGGTAGGTGCACATAAAATTTCCTTGTTGGATGGATACTCTGGTTATAACCAAATAGCAGTTTGTGAGGAAGATAAGGAAAAGACAATGTTCACCACCCCGTGGGGTACATTCATGTATGGAAAGATGCCCTTTGGGCTCATGAATGCAGGGGCCACTTTTTAGAGGTCCATGGACATAGCTTTTGTGGGGGATAAAGAAACATTTATGGTCATATACCTAGATGACATTACCATTTTCTCCAAGTCTAACGAGGAACATTTGCAACATTTGGAGCAAGTCTTCAAGAAATGCAGGAGGTATGGGATATCTCTCAATCCTAAGAAGTATCACTTTTCCATGCCAGAAGGGAAGCTCCTGGGCCAGATCATATCAGTGGGATGCATAAAAATTGATCCAAAGAGGGTTTGTGCCATTCAACAAATTGACATCCCCAGAAACAAAAAGGTTGTTCAGTCTTTTATTGGTAAGATAAACTTCCTCAAACGTTTTGTGCCTAATTTTGCTAAAATTATGAAGCCTATTACTAACATGTTGAATAAATATGCTATGATAAAATGGTCCTCAGAGGAAAAATCATCTTTTCAAACAATCAAGAAAGATTTAGTTGAAGAACCTATATTGGTTAGCCCTGACTATACCAAATATTTCTTTATCTTCTCCTTTGCCTCAAAGGAAACAATTGTTGTTGTACTGCTATAGAACAACAAGGAAGGGCACGAGCATCCCACAGCCTTTTTTAGAATATCCCTCCGAGATGCTGAGCTCAAGTATGATATACTAGAGAAGTAGGCTTACGCCCTGGTCAAAGCACTCAAGGCCTTCAAGGTTTGCATGCTACAATCTATCATAACAACCTTTGTTCCTAGCAACAGTGTCAAAGAGATTATGGTCTAGGCAAACAATGAGGGGAAAAGAGGAAGATGGATTGTCAAACTATTGGAGTATGACTTGCACATAAATCCCACCAAGTTTATCAAGGGGAAAGGATTGGCCAATTTTTTATCAGAATCAAACTGCAAGGTGCTAGAATTGCATCAGATATTCACCCAATCAGATACACCCATCATATAGCCTAGACAATACAACTTACAGGTATTTGAAAAATATTCCTCTTCACCTTGGTATAAAAACATCATCTATTTTCTACAACATTTTGAATGTACCATATGTGAAGAAGACAAAGGCCAGGTCTCTCAAATTGAAAGCCATCAAAATCTTCATTTCAAACCAAAACCTGTATTGGAGAGATCTGGCTGGCATCCTGTTAAGCTGCCTTGATGAAAATGAGGCTAAACAAGTCATAGCAGAAATGAACAAAGGAGTGTGTGGAGGGCACCATGATTGGAAGGCCATAGTACTCAAGATCCTGAGGGTAGGATACTACTGGCCCACCCTTTTCTATGATGTGTTTTCCACTGTTAGAGCTTGCCATGAATGTCAGATTTTCGTAGGGAGACATAAGTTACTATCACTTCCCCTTAAACCTATCTAAGCCATAAGTCTGTTTTAGCAATGGGGATTAGACTTCATAGGAGAAATAAATCCACCCTCTAGTGGACAACACAAGTGGACCCTCACTTCCACTGACTAATTTACCAAATTTATTGAGGTTGTGCCCACCAAGAATGCCATTGACAAGGTAATTATGAATTTCCTAGAAACTAATATTTTTTCCATATTTGGTTGCCCCAACAAGATCATAACAGACAATGCCCAAGAATTCAAGTTAAATCCATGATTGACTTATGTGGCAGTCACAACATTTCCTTGACACATTCCACACCCTATTACCCTCAGGGAAATGGTTTGGCAGAATCATCGAACAAGACTCTCATCAAAATCATCAAAAATTTGTTGATTGAAAGAAAGAAATATTGGGACTCTAAACTCAAGTATGCCTTATGGGATGACAGGATCAGCACTAAGAAGTATCTAGGAACCTCACCATTCCATCTTGTTTATGGAATAAATGTTATTTTTCCTACTCAACTCAGTATACTAGTCCTAAAATTCTTGCAGGAGGATATTGAGGAGACCAATAAAATCCAACGAAGGATCTTCCAGATTATAGAAGTTTAGCAGAGAAGAGAAGCACTTGATCAGAGAACAGAGGCATACCAAAGCAATATCAAATCATCCTTTGATAAGAAAACCAAGAAGGAGATTTTTTAGGAAGGTGACATAGTTTTGAGGTGGGATGCCAGAAGGGATGACAAGTCCAAGCACAGTAAATTTGACAACCTCTGGTTTGGCCCTTTTAAGGTGATTGAATTTCTAGACAACAACACGTTCATCTTTCACAATCTAGATGATATAGAGATCTTTGGAGGCCCAGTAAATGGGTTCTTCCTGAAACACTACTTTGTTTGAGGATGGGGTAAGGTCCATCTTGTATCATAGACACTTTCCTTTATTGTTGCTTTTGATTAGCTAGTTGTGTGTGAATAAAGACTCTATATCCCAACAAGTCACTGGGTGTATTTTCATTTTTTATTTCAATAAAATGCATGGATGAGGGACAGTAACAGATACGCAGGGATGACATATAAGAAACGAAGGTAAGTGATGAAAGGTAAGAGCATTTATCTAATCTCAAGGCACTGATCTACAATTCTTAGCACCTCACAGGGACATGTTGTCCCCAATTGGAGCCAATGTTGAAACCTAGGTCGGCATCCCCTGCCTCTCCTCTCCTTTTCATATGCCTTCACCAAATTTTCTTTTTCTGGTTGGTTAAGTCATTTTCCCACTACTGAGTGTCTTGTCCTTTATTCATATTTTGAGTCTTTGCGTGTTTCTTTTATGTTTTTTCTTGAAGAGATGAAACATACGTCATGTTTGGTTCGAATTTCTTGTCATCACGTTTTCCATGGATTGATATCACCACAAGTTTCCCAATCATTTTTGTATGTACAGGGAATACCCGTGCACATGACGCAATGATCCAGTGAAGAAAATTTTGGGCTCAGACTGTGGGAACAAAGAGGTAAATTTTCAACGATAAAATTCCACCAAACAAATCATATCAATGGTTGTCATCCATTCGGGGATGCAGAATTGCATGGAGTTTAACACCCAGATTCATCAAAAGACCTAAAGCCCGAACTGCCAAAGACCCAAAGAGAATCTGGGTTGTTCATCTATCATGACACGCGGTAACAGATCATCTACTTCAGCGATCTTCACTTCAGGATTTTTCCAAGCACAAAAATTTGAAACTCCCGAAGAGCCAAACACTCGAAGTCCTGAAGTGAATTAGGACCATACATCAATGGAGACACGTGGAAGCAGATCATCCACTTCAGGATTTTTCCTCTAGGATATCTTCACGCTTAACATTTGAAACTCCCGAAGACCGTATCTCTGAAGAGAATCTGGACCGTTTGTCGATCATGACACGCGGTAGCATATCATTCACTTTGGAGATTTTCCTCCAGGAGATTTTTAGGTTTTACATTTGAAAGTCCCAAAGAGCCAAGGACCTGAAGTCCCAAAGTAAATCTAGACCATCCATCAGATGAGGCACATGGAAACCAGTAGTTGAGACACATGGCACACTAATGAGGCAAGACATGTGGCATTCATCTCAGGTCATTTGGTTGTGTCATTAGCCCATTTCCTCATGACACATGTCACCATTCTTTCCAAGATACCTCAGCATCCATGACATCATACCGCCACATCACTTTGGTGATTTTCCTCTGGGAGATCTTCACGCTTGACATTTGAAACTCTCAAAGCCCAAACTTTCGAAATGAATCTGCATCGTTCATCCATCATGACACATGGCAACAAATCATTCACTTCGGAGATTTTCCTATGAGAGATGTTTCATGTTTCACATTCAAAACTCCTAAATCCCAGACTTCCGAAGTGAATATGGACCATTGATCACAGGTAAATGAGAATCGTCGATCCTCGCAGCAGGTAAATGTCACCAAAATCCTGGATCGTAACCAGATCAACGACTATAGTTCATTATGGGGACGCAAACTGCCCGAATGTTAATTTTCCAGAGACTTCCCATAATTTAAAGCACAAATTTGTTGGTAGGGTATGTGGCAGCTTCTGGTGAATTGTGGGCCTAAAGGCAGTCTAAATCCAAACCACCCTCAACAGCCCCCACAATCACATGCTTGAATGATGTCATATCACCGCATCACCTCACACATCATCTCCCCTCATCCTACTCACTACCCTCTCTCCTCTCCCCACCCAACACTTGTCCTCCGTTAAATCTCACATTGATCTCCATCGATGGTGGCCCACCTCTCCAGATCAACAGTCCTCAAGAACTCGAAACCCCCCCCTCTCTAATCCACTTATCGCCTACATCCCCCTCCGAGTTCCTCTTGATTTGTTTTTCAATACCATCCCATCTCTCCTTTTGCCACCTGTTTTCCACTCACTTCCCATCCTATATACTCCTCCTCTCCCTACATGCCACCTATATCCATCACTACTCGTCATATACCCTCACATT
The DNA here is from genome assembly GCA_000966675.3 of Picea glauca. Lineage (NCBI taxonomy): Eukaryota > Viridiplantae > Streptophyta > Pinopsida > Pinales > Pinaceae > Picea > Picea glauca. Next base: position 1,191,392 of record JZKD02S0812153.1, on the reverse strand, counting down.
CATTCTCCCCGTCTCTCAATTAGATGCTCATCTGCATGTCTCCCCTCATGTCCAATGGGTCGACAACCATTCCAGAGAATCTATTTCACAGGCACAAATGGCAGCTAACATGGTCCATACAAAGTGTACTTGCCTTCCAAAAGCTCAAGAATAGACAAAGAGCTAAGTCTCAGTCACAGGGAGATGCAGATTAGTTCCAGAAACACTTCAGCAAGATCTGCTCATCCAACTGGTTATCTCTAGTGGCCTCCAATAGCTCATATACATGTCATCATTCAACACAGAGCTTTGTTTTGTCACTTTGAGGCCTATTTTCATCCACTTAGTTCCTCCAGCACATGCATCAGTTCTATCACAAAGACAGTAGTAGATTCATTTGATTAAGTCTAGCATTTTCCTAAATTAGCTACAAGAGTAGTCTTGTGTGTGTGATAAGAACCACTCTTGTTGTTTAATTTTGGTACCTTAGTGAAGCTAATATTTTTTTTACGAATAGTTCCCTAGATCGAACTCTCAGTCCCCTAAGGACGAGATCCTCTGCAACTCTTTTAAATAGTTATTTTTTGGATATTGTAAAGGTCATATCTTTTTGGGAAGGAACAACAACACAACAGAATGGTTGGACCCATTTTATGCATGGATTAAATCTCTCTACCTGGTGAACATACTCTTAATGATAGTGTTTCATTCAACTCTTCATGTGTTTTCATTCTTATATTGAATATAGTTTTTTTTTATTTTTGCAACGTACATTTCATTTCCTTTCAGCTATTGTATGACTTATTTTTACTGATATGAAACCTGTCAAACAGCCAATGCTTTGGTGAAGATTTTTTTTCTGCAACCTATGGAAATTATTGTGTTTTGATACATGTTTGATGTCTTGAAATGATATTTTAAGTATTGAAATTCTTGCAACAGATTATTCATTGAGTAGTTTGTTGTTTCCTTATGTTTTCTATAATTTCACTAGTTTTTCATTAGTGTGCCATTAGCAAAGAAGGGCCCTCGTACACATCATTTTTCCAACCCAACCTTTCCTTTTTCTTGATATAATAACCCTCGAACCAACCAACAAAACATTAAAAGAAGCAATCATTCTAAACTGATAGGTGGCCTAGCTTTTCCCTTTAGTAGTTGGGTGAAGAATTTAGGACCAACACATCCCTTGACCTTTCATGCATGAGGTAATAATCCCTACAGTCCTTCTCATCATGCCCCACATATTTACATAATGTACAATAAATATTGGTCGGTGTCTGGACATATTTCTGCATGTAATAACATTCACCAGGGCGATGTCTAGTTCTGCATACCTCGCACCATGGTAAAGTATCCTTCTTCAAAGGGTTAGGGGATCTAGAAGCCAAGTACTCATTAAATAAAGGACAATTCTCTTTGGCATGGCCCTCTGATTTACATATGATACACCAATTGTATTATCTTTTCTCTTTTCCTTCATCTTTCTTCATGTCTTTAACCTGTAAAGATAAACTAGTTGATTGATTCAAAATCTGACTCATACCTGGACTAGATTCTCCTATAGGGGTTGCTTCTAGTTTCATGGAAATCTCTAATTATTCATCCTATGAAGTGACCTTCTATTGCATCAGAGTAACTCTAATGTGTGGAAGGAGGGAAGTGACAAACCATTCCTTATGTTGTTCATCTGGAATATAAAAACTCAAGGTCTTAAACTTCTGATCAAATTCCCAAACAAGTTTAGTCACCTTCTGCTTGACTTATTTCAACTTTGTAATGCACTGCGAATCCAACTTAGGCTTCTTGAACTCTGCACTCAATGCATTCTTAATGGCATTCAGTGGTTTAGGTTGTACACATCCTGTAACAAACTTCATATACCAGCTCAATGCACGGTCCCTCAAAGTAGTACTAAACTTATCTCTCTTAACAGCTTCATCAATGACTTTCTTAATGCTCCATACAACTTCACATAAGAACCAGTGTTGGTCAGGATCCTCATATCCATCTCCCCTAAAAATAGGTAACCTCATTTCATTTTCCATTGATTTTCCTTGGTTTCCTAACTGAGTATGTATTAAACTGCTTGTAACAATACTCTAAGTGCTTGGATTTCTCTAGTTACTCTAGTTACTCTTGTTACTTAGTGCTTCTAATACAACAAGAGGAGTATAAATACTTACTTCAACAATAGGCACAGTATCTGAAGTTCTTGGTTATTCTCGGCAAGGTTCTTCAGTCTCTACTTCCTCTGCCCTTGCAAACTATGAATACTCTTCATATGATAGTTCTGCTTCTTCTCCACTGTAGAATCCTTTGTCTTGTGATAATGGCCTGTAACTTTGATTAAACAGGTTCGTAAGAGGAATTTTTATGAATAATCTCCCAATTTGTGTGTTTCCAACCTTTGTGTCACTATCGCTTTCTGAATTCTTAAACATTATCTTTAAAATCCAACTGATTATTGTATCTTCAATATATTCTTCTCATGTAATAACATCTTAATCTTCAACTTTAAAAAGTGTGGAAACTTTCCTCCAGGTCACTTGAAGAAATACCTCTCTGCTTGACTATATGATTCCACTCTGTCAATATCAAATTTAGTAATGTACCCTCCAATAGTGTTGTCAAACAAAATATCCACTACCCTTGATACAACATTATAAACTTTCTTGAACTTCTTAATCAACGTCGATGTCCAAACCACAGGTGGTCTAGATCTGATTTCAAACTGAGTGTCTACTAGTCTGGCTAACAACTCGTACCTTCCTAACTAGTCTTTTGTACTAATTCTAGGGTTCTTTTTCTGATCTTCGGTGAAGTCCCTTTCTTGTTCTTCTATCCAATTCTAAATCTCTATCTTCGATGGAAACAACCTTCACATTCCCTTAAGAAGATCTTGGTCCCAGAAACAGAACCATTTTTTGGCATAGGGGTAGACCCAGGGTTCAACTCTAACAGCGCACCAACAAACCCTAACTACTGGCCCTTTTAGAAACACCTGCTAAGCAGATGAAGTCTCACCTGAAGTAGTGATCGGGGGGTTGCAGGACATAGGTGTCTAGAACTAGAGGAAATGCAAGATGATTCCTAAACAACAACAAAAAACAATATAGAGATTCTTAACAGTAGTATGCTTAACAACATGAAGTTAGTTATATGTTCTTATCTTCAACAGGAAAAATAAGAGTGCAGTAACAGTATAAAAAATAGTAAATAACAAAGCATCAACCACTTGGATCAACAAAATTTACGTGGTTCACCCTCTCCCTAGGGATACATCCAAAGAACAGTGTTTATTGATAAAATAGATGAAAATATACAATTCTATCTGTGCACTTAGCTGCAGATCCTTCTCTCTCTCCTCTTTATCTCCTAACCCTGTGCACCCAGCTGCAGAGTCGATCTTTTCACCCAGATGAAGACCCAAAATATAAGAATTCTCTAAGAAATAACACTTTTACATGTCAACATCATTATCACTTGCTTCTCAACTCTTATAGACCTCTATTTATCATTCCATGACTCTTAGAAACCCTAGACCGAAGTCTAGGTGCCACAACCCTAGGTCCACATAACCCACATTTTAAGGAATTCGTCGCCTGTTCTTCCTGTTTCTCCATGAGGTGCTCCTAAGAACCCATTAGTGTATTCTTCCACTTGCTAACTTGTCCACGATCTATCTTCCTTTATCTTCACTTTCAAAGGCTTTATTTCCTTTACTTCTCTCCTTCCTTTATGCTTCTTTAACCACTTCGACCCTTCCTCGATTTGTGTGCCTTCCGCGCACTTCATACTTTGTCCTTCTTCTTCCTTAATATTCGATTTCTTCCTTAATACATGACCAAGGGCCAAAAGGTATCAAGAAGGAGCCGAGGAATTAAAGGACAAAATGTTATGTCAAGAATATTTCACAAGATGATCAAAAGTCAAGACTGAAGAATGTTAAGATATGAATCTAGGTGCAACCATGAAGTTTTGGGAATCTACTACAGGAAATCCACTCATGTTAATCAGAGTGCTCAATGGAATTTGGGTATAAGATTAGATCATGTAGTGAATGATGTAGTGAAATTCCATTCACTCTAAAGTATTCCAATGTACAGATAAGGCAATAAAGTGTGGGAATATCTGCTTTAAATATTGATAGGTTAAAATGGTATTTTTTCCTGATAAAGAGAAACAAGGATTATATTTGGAGATAGCACTTCCATTATTGTTATCAAAGTGCATAGTAAAATCATGGTATGAAGGAAATCACTTCAAGGGTAAAGGAATGAAGATGCACATCAGTAAGGAGTGTCGGTTAAAGAATGAAAAAATATAATATGGAAATATTGGATCTAGAATGATGCAATAAAAACTCCTAACAAAGGAATTACTCAAAGATAAATATATTAGAGACTGGGTGAAGTTCATGAGTAAATTAAATAGTTAAAAGGTACCAATAGATGGAAACCAATTTATACATAGTCTCCTGCAACATTTGGGGAACTGTGAAAACAATGGGAAGCATTATTGAGTACATTCCCAAGAGATGAGTGCATTGACAGGGTATGTTGGGATGTTAGTCCAAAAGAAATCAAACATGGATAAAAATAAATAGGTGCATCAATATGGCATGATAGAAGTTGATTATTCAATTCATGTTAAAATCAGATGGGTTGGGACAGGAGAAATTAATGGTTCATTAAGAAAATCCAAGTGTTGAAGTGTTCAGTCAAGGAAAGGTTGAACCGGTTTGGTCTAGATAGGTAAATGGAGAGTGACTATCTAAAGTCAATGAGAGAGAATGGATAGAAATGAAATTTGGTCAAGTATGTGTTGGGTCAGAAGGATCCATAAAATGATACATGATGAAATTTAATATCAACACGGTATTTGGTTGGAAATGCAAAAGAAACCAAGAGTGATTTGGCTAGAAAGTGCTCAGTGCATAAATATTCATGTGCAGTGATTACAGTGAGGACACAAGAAGATTTAGGAATCCAGGAAAGAATGGAAGACCTATAGGAACAACAAAGAAAAGAGATATAGGAAGAAAGAGGTTGATGCCATTATTGTAGCAACAAACATGTTATTTTTTTTTGGAAAACCATACATAGTACAAGAAATTGACATGCAAATGTTTTTAGGAGAATGATAATGACTCATTACTAGTTCATACAAATATGAATTGGAAAGAGAGAATTATTGCATGTTTGCAAGTGTTGTTGATGATGTTGTTGCATATGTAAGGAAGCAACAAAAATCTGAAGTGTTGATTATAAGACTGATAAAAGATGCATGGGAGCTTCTACTGTCATCAGCTAATCAGGTAGCATCAAATTTATTTAATGAAAGCTATGCAGGTATGTATTTTATAAAATTATGTTGCATAATTGTTGAATGGAATTTAGGTAAGAATTCCCTTAGCCAGAGTTATTTTATAAAATCATGTTATGGTATTATTTGAATGCATTAATGGGAATAAAATACCACTAGGTGTGGTAAAGGTTGGATGCATGTAATAATTATCAAAGCTTCTTATATTTTGAATGCATATAATGACATAGTAGTATTTCATGTTAACTTGGTTATGAGATAATAACCAAGGCAATAAAAGGTATGAACCTATTATAGGAATGGATGCTAGAAAAGCTAGTCATGTATGATACCATGACATGGTTGGTTATGGAAAATTATGCTTATGGAAAGGATACGTACCACACAAATATCCAATGAACTTCCTAATTCTAAATAATATTTGGATTGAAACCTTTTTTATAACACTAATGAACACCACATAATTATATTCTTGGTGTAGTGTTCGGTTCGAAAAGGAATGCATCCAAATAATTGAGAGGAAAATAGGAAGTGTATGGAGAATGTTTCAAGGCACTGGCGAGACTTCCAATTTACCAGTGGTGAGATACATGACTTAGATATAGAGAATTCTAAAAATAAATGCAAAGGTGCATTGAATAGATATGCATTGAGAGTTTTATTCATGCCTAGTAAGTAGTAGAGTTTCACTTATGCATGATAGAATTGTATACTTAAATGCATTGTTGAATGTGTTTTGTGAGTGCATGCATATATGTTATTGAATGGAAATAATTATACTAACAGCTGAAATGTTACAAACTCATGGAGTTGAGAACATTTCAAGAGTTGTTGGACATTGCAACAGGAAAGTTGCAAGTCAAGTAGTCACATGAGCATTGACTACAGGGAATTTCTATTCAGAAAATAGAGTAATGAACTTACTGATATTAATTGTGAACATGCATATGCATAGAATGATATTTCATTCTATTTAATAAATTGTTTAATAGTGGTGATTGAATTGATAAGTGTAGACAATTCTAATATCACTTTGTAAGGTTTTGGTACATATTGCAATAAAAGTATAATTTACAGGAAATACTAATAATTTGTTGGCTCAATGCAAGATGGAAGCATTGCAGGAAAAGTGGTATTCAATATGGTGCTGCTGAAATCCATAACGAAGATTGCATCCTACTATTGCAACAACCATGAAAACTTATGAGATAGAATTTCATATTTTGGGGAAAAGTTGAATTCCTTATGAAATAAGTTTGAGTTTATAAATGAATTTTTATAATGATCTCTCATGATGACTATATGTGTGTGATGAAAATGCGATAATATTGACTAAAGTTGGAATGCTTGGGAAGAACAATTATTGTTGGAGACACTGGATCCCTATAAATGTAGAACCTTGGTGGGGTTCTAATAATGAGTTGGTTCTTTCCTTGTGTGTGAAATCCTTGGAAAGATAGTTCGTTGAAGGACTGTGTAGTAGTGAAGGGATACCTGAGCCTAGAAGGGTGAGTGCAACAAGGAAGAGGTAACTCAAGAGTGTGTATGGCATGGTAGTTGTCATAATGAGGGTGTGTCAAATGGAATAGTGAGCTGAAATTATTTCCTAAAGAAGCTCTATGGAATAGAGAAAATGACTTCCAATTATAGTATGAATACAAGAATTGATGCTTGAAAGGAGAGAACTAGGTGGATAACAAGCTTCCAATAATGAAGTCTTGGAGCTTTTTGAAGAATTTTGAATTGTACATGGTATATAATGCACTAAGGACAGTGCATAAATAAGTGGAGGAGATTGTAATAACCCTAGGCTGAACCCCAATTGTAAATGTAAATATGTTTTATAGGATGGTGAGTCAGGTTATTATAATCTAGAAGGATTATCTGGTTATTAGGATGGATATCCTAGATGCTAAAGGCCAATGAACCTATTTTTGGTATATGTAAACACTCATATGATTAATAAAATACATCACTGTGTGTAGACCAACCACAATAAAAGGGTATGGGGGACTAAACTCCACTAGGAAGGGAAAGGGGGGGGATAAGATCCTATATAGGGGGTTAAGCTAGAGGGATTAATTCCAAAGGAATATTATAATATTATTCCTAAATACTAAGGTGGGGATAATTATTTTATGCTAAGTTTTGAATATGGATACAAGTGGGCCAAAGTGGCTCTCAACTTGACAAGTGTCCAATTTGGGCCATGCATGCAAATAGTTTGGCCTTAGTGCTTGAGCCATTCACCCAGCTAGGGGATTCATATTTGATTTAGTTATTATGTCCATCATTCAAACCTCTCCATGCATCATGCACACCTTCAACAATGAACCCATATCCTTCATGTTATGAGCAGCGCTCTGTAACTTACTTGGGAAAGTATTGTACCTTACCCGAGCCAGTACTGCATATTACCTAAAGGAAGTTGTTTCCATCACCTACACTTACCCTGAAATTTTTTGTTGCCATCACCTGTACTTGGTTGACTTAAGATATGGACTAAAGAAGCGGGTTGTCAAGTCTATGGGTTTTAAGAGGCATGTTGTTAGGCCCGTGGATTGAAGAGGCGGGTTGTCAGGCCCATGAGAAACTCTCTCCAGGTGAGAGAATTGTTGGGAATTGATTTCTTGATGGATACCAACTACAGCTACAGTTCTATGAGACTTCATGTCTGGCATGTTGTTGAATCCCTAGAAGGGAAGAGGGATAGCCAAAGGAATATTGAATAGATAAGGGGCACATTTCCTGGGATGGGACAACCATGTGGGGAATGATAGACTGTAGGTTGTTAGTTTGAGTTGGAACCTGACGAAGTTGATCTTGTTGTCTTAGATACATCTACCTAGCTAGGAATCCCTTTATACGTGTGTTAATTTACATGTTGTGTATTTATATATGTGTTTATGTTTATGGGTTATGCTTGTGTATGCTGCATGTATAGTTTTACTGTTATTTCTACATGAATTTTTGTATTGCAGAATATATTTGTCTATTTGAAGTTATGTGTGTGT
>JZKD02S0812153.1:1162237-1183061 GCA_000966675.3 Picea glauca | reverse complement strand
GACCTGGGTGGTCGGGTATGTTACAATATGGTATCAGAGCATGAAAGTTTTCCCAGAGTATTTGTATATGTTTATAAGTTCCTATAAAGTCCATAATTTTTTTATAGAATAGCCCAACAGATGGTTGGGGATGTCACAATATGGTCTCATAGCTTAGTAAGAGTTTTTTATTGAGTAGCATGGCTCAGCTTGGGTGGATGGGGATTTTACAAATTGGTATCAGATCATGCATGAACTGGCTTGGGTGGTCGGGTATGTTACACAAGACCGGTGTGGATATTGAAATTCCTCATCAAATAAAAATCGAAAAGGCAGTAGCCGAGAATACCAAGTAGGATCTTGTGAGGTAGAAGGCATTTTTCAAAGAAGCAATGGAGATTTTCAGAAAACTATCTAGTTCTAAAATGCTTGAGGTTGTGGTACCAAGTTCTAATCCAAATCCTTACCAACCAATATTCGTTGGATAATCACCTACTCATATGGAGGCTGGAGCCCCCAGGTAAGTCATAGAAGGCTGTTGATATGTGGTTAAAACTATTTTTCCAATATTTTGGATGATGAACAACTTACTTGGAAGTTGTGGAACACCCTTAAAAGGGCCTTGGGAACTAGATAAGGAAGACAAGAACTAGGAGAGAATTTTGGTTGAATACTCACATTGACGACTGTGAGATCATGGATGTTATGTTGGACTTAGGTTTCAATGTCAATATCTTGCCAAGGAAAAATTTGAAAACAATGGGTAAGCCCAAACTTGTATATTCCCCTATTCAGTTGTGAATGGAGAACCAATACTACATTTATCTAGTAGGAAAGATTCAAAATGTTGAAGTGGATTTGGTCGGTTTCAAAATAGTATAAGAGTTTGAAATCATCAAAATAATGGGGGTAAAATATCCATACCCAACTCTATTAGGCATTGACTGGGCCTATGATAATTATGCTATAATATATCTTAATAAATAAATTATGACCTTTGAATATGATGGCATGAAAGTAACCCAACCTCTAGACCTGTATCAAGTCCATGGTATAGTGACCCAGCAGATGAGAGTATGGAACATGATTCTCTAGATCAACTCTACACTATGACCACAGGTAACTGAGTAGATTATATTAACCCAAGTGTATATGGATCCATAAGTTGGTGAATCATTCATTCTATGGATGAATACTCTGAAGCTTCTTGGGAAAACTGGAAATAAGGAAAGTACAGGAACTTTTCAAGGAATTCTGCAACTTTTTGAGCAGTAAGGTGGATTGGAACATAGATCAGGGAATGTCCAACATATGATGGTACCTAATATTTATAGATTTTTCTCATTAATATGGAAGGTCGGGTTGCGACAGAACATAGACATTTAGTACTTGACCTAGCCCTGAAATCTTCACCATCTAGGTGGTGGGATACTCATAAAGAAACTATGTCCACTTGGGATGAAGTCAAGCTCATTATACGACATCGATTTCTTTCACTAACAAAAATACCACAGTTGGGACAATATCATAACAAGTAGAGTCAATTATTATATTTGGAGATATATGATGGTCGGTCTAACCCAGTTGCCACATTGAGCATTGTCTAAAAGTGTGGTAGTTTTAACAACTCACATCCTCTCTATGGACACATCACTTATTTCATTCTCTAGGGATGATTCCCAAATATTGGTATGTTCATGAGGAAACAAGAATACAAATAGTGTGTTGGAAGACACTTTAGAATCATTTCTACCATGATTTCGTATTCTTTGTTAAGACTCCCGAAATCACAGTTGTGCTCCAACAAATTAAGAATATGTTTTTTAGTACTAAGGTTAAGCCTAAATATCCACTTAGAGTTTTCTCTTAGCATGAAAAATTGCTTGAATATATCCTATATCCATCCCCTATGAGAGTACCCATGGATTGTAGTAAAGTTGATAAGGACCCTGAATATCCAAAGGACTTGGAGAACTCAGAAATTTAACCTTCCAGGAATCCACCGGAACAAGAGAAATCAAGGATATCTTATCAAGTGATATCAACAACTCATACACCCAACCTATGAAGTTGCAGAAAGTAAATATAGAAAGTGATCAACATCCTAATATGGTGTCCATAGGTGATTATTGGGATGAAAAAACTATGATGGACATACAGAATCTGTTGCAGGAGTACAAGGATATCTTTCCTAAGAGTTTTTCATAACTAAAGGGGATTAAGGGAGAGTTGGAGGAGATGAGGATTGAATCAAAACCTAATTCTAATCCTTTTAAACATATACCATACCATCTAAATTTGTGATTCAAGAATAAGGTTAAGAAAGATATTGATCGAATGTTAGCAACCAAGATAATTTTCCCTTTGGATGAGGTTGAGTGGATCAGTCCTATTGTAATCCAGAGAAAGAAGGGTACTAATGATATAAGATTTTGTGTGGATTACATGAGTTTGAACTCATCTTGTCTGCATGACCCTTTTCCTACCCCCTTTAGTGATGAATTCCTTGATCAAGTAGTGGGAAATGAAACCTATTCTTTTACAGATGGATTCTCATGCTACCATTAGGTTAGAATTGTGGAAGAGGATAAAAGAAAGACTACCTACACTAAAAAATGGGGTTCTTTTTCTTATAATGTTATGCCTTTTGGGTTGAAGAACACCCCAATTGTTTTATCTCGCATAGTTATTGCTTCATTTCATGACTTTATGCATAAATTCCTTGAAGTGTATATGGACGAATGGACCATGTACAACCTATTGAAGGAGTGCATAAGTTTACTTTGAATAATGTTTGATCATTGCATAAAGCTACAGATTTATTTAAACCTAAAGAAGTGTATTTTTTATGTACCATTTGGAAATCTGTTAGGCCATATAGTGTGCAGAGAAGGAGTTTTAGTTGATCCTGCAAAGGTTGTTGTGATCATTAATATGCCCCCCCCCCCGATGAGTGATAAAAAAATTTGATCAATGTTGGGCCACACTAGATACTACCACATATTTGTCAGAAATTATGCAAGCATCACTGCCCCGTTGGAGAAATTGATGAAGAAATTTTAAGTATTTAGTTGGAAGCCAGAGGGTGATCAAGCTTTTGATACCCTCAAAGAAAAGTTGAGAATTTCCCCCATTCTCATCTATTTGAATTGGAATGAGTAATTCCATGTACACATTGGTGCTTCTAGTATTTCTTTGGGTGCAATCCTTGTGCAAAACGGTGAAGGAAACCTAGATCATCCCATCTACTTTGCTAGCAGGAAACTTTCTCAGGCTATGCACAACTACATTACCACTAAAAGGGAAGGTTTAGTTATGGTTTATTCTTTGAAAAATTTTAGATATTATTTGTTAAGAGGACACTTTAAATTCGTTACTGATCATTTTGATTTGAAATGTATGGTTAATAAGCATGAGATAGAAGGAAAAATTTGTAGGTGGTTGTTTTTTTTTTCAGGAATTTTCCTTCAAATTCATTGTCAAGCCAGGAAAATAAAATGTTGGTCCTGACTATATATATTGATTAGAATCGGGAAAGAGTGGTGGAGTTGTTTATGATCATCTCCCTAATGATGATCTCCTTACGATTGAGGTTATCCGTAATTATCTTTATAACATTGCATTGTTTCTTAGTATTAGTACTATGCCTCATGGGTGTTATGCAACTCAGAAGAGGAATATGGTGGTTTGTGTTGTTGATTATCAGTTGATATTAGGTTATTTGTATAAATTTGGATTGGATAGAATCCTTTGACGATGTGTATTTGACCATGAATGGTCAACGATCTTGTGGGAATGCAATTGTGGAGTTGCTAAAGGACATGTCGAAGGGAAAGCGACCACCCAAAAGATATTACAAGCAGGTTGATGGTGATCGACGGTCTACAAATATGCCAAAGATTATTCCATGTCCTATAATGTTTGTCAAAGGGTTGGTAAATCATTGTACAAGGATGAGTTTCCCTTACATCCTATTTGGTCTCTTCAAACATTTGAGAAATGGGAAATTTATTTCATAGTACTGATTAATCCACCATCCAAACACTCAAAAGAAAGGTATATCATCACTTCTACCAACTATCTGACCCACTAGGCCGAAGTAGAACCATTCTAATATTTCTCTATGTTTATGTGATTTTTCCCTGTGACCTTGGGTCATGTCACAACAAAACCTGACCGTATTCAAAATACAAACCCTACCCTCACACATACAAAATGGTAATCAAATAACTACTTTTGGAAGAGAGAAGAGAAGAAGTCACACATTGTATCATATCTCTTGATGTATTTCCTCGTTCTCGACCTTTAATTCGATCCTAATATCTCTCAATATCATTATGAAAAAGGATATCCAACCTATTCTACCACCAGGTAGTTATGAAAACAATTCATACATTTAATAAGAAAATTCAGATATGTAAAGAAAGTAAGAATATACAAATATATTGTGAAATATTACACAAATATGGAGGGAAAGAGAACTCTTTTATTGAAAACAATATGAGTAGTAGTTACAAACAAACTCTAACCACTGGAACTGCATCGAAGCCAACTGCCTAGGTTCCTCCACTGGTCCTTCAGGCATCAAATCTATAGGATGACTCTTCCTTGGATGACCCAAAAGGGATAGAAACACCCTATGGTCATATATATAGAAGGAAGGAATGATGGAAAATGAGTTTCCAAAATAGGGATGTTACTCAGAGGATCAGGGAATGAGGTAAGATTACAAAACTGTCAGCACAATTTTGCATCAAGTATGTCCTCCTCATCCATGCCCTCATAGGTGCCTGTATACCATCCTCAAGGGGTTGAGGTGATTTTATTATGTTGTGTATGGGCAAGGGGAATTTTGGGAACAAGCCCAACTGAACATTCCTCTCGAAAATGTGGAATATTTTATTTTTTCATACTTTTTTAGGGCATCCATGATTTGCAAACTAGAAAATCATGGACATCCATGGTTTACACATGGGTGACTCACAGATGGAAACAAAAATATTATTTTTTAAGTGATTTTTATGGAGGATGGAATTTAAGTTTGCAACCTAGGTAAAAGGACTAAGCAATCTCACAAATGCAATTGATGTGGTAATTTGCAGTATAACAGATGCCCCCTAATGTGTGAGGTTAGAAGTTCAATTGATGGCCGAAATACATTATAAATATGAGAGGAAAGGATGAATTGAATTAGATCCAATGAAGGTTCCCGAACAACTAATCCAAGAATAGAAACCTTCAATAGAGATCAAGTAAGAGTATTCTCTTTCCAAGTCGGGCATACCCATGCTCATGAGTGATTTAAGCATGGTCGCTAAATAAAGTACACTACAGATCCATGGAATATATGAAAGTATGACTAATCCCCATGTCCACAAACAATACAAAGTGGGTCCATGTGATATATATAAAGTAGAAATCATGGCCATGAGGAATACATAGTGGATCCATGAAAAACTAGATCATAGGCACACATGGATACACAATGGACCTATGTCTTAAAATCAAAATAGAGGATATCTGGAAACAATGAAGTGAAAAAACTGATCCTCTTCAAGTACCAATGTCTATGGGGTGGTACACTCAATATATGTCAGGTAGGAGCATAAAATACATGATGCTCGTACTTCACCCAAAGTATTCAAAGCGATCTGTCGTGGTACGAGTATACACTATGTGAATAGATGTGTTAGGGTCAAACATAGTGAAACACATTTTGATTATTGTTCATTTATGTATATCATTAACAAACATGAGATTACCCACCGATGATGATAATGGGCATCAAGGTACCATGGTAGAATCTAACAAGTGTGAATAAATGAGATGGTGTCGAACACCTGGTAGAATCTATTGATCAGGGGACATTCACTAATTCCCACTATAAATAGTGAGGGAACCTACCATTGATGACTGCAAGCCGCAAGGTATTGAAAATAAATCTAGATCCATATCCGAGATAAATATGTGTTGAAGTCAATAGGAAGATATCTATTGAAGGGAAGGAATTAAGGAATCCTCCATCATCTAGCACGAGGGATAGAAGAAGGCCAAATTTTTGGAAGGACTCAGATGAATATATTGTACGGACCACACTAAGGTATGCCTTCGGCATGCACCAAATGGAATACCACATGGAATGGACTCTATGAATAGTATCTAATGATAAATACTATCAACAAAGACAAGGAATCCACCAATGGGGTCGAATGGAAACCAAGGTACCACACGAATCCCTATGTGTGATAATTATTGTTAAAATTGAACACAAGGGAAACCAATGAATTAATGACCAATGATGGTTTGTCATCTACTGAGTGCAAGGTCACCTATCATTGATGGAAATAGTCCCAGGGTGAAAATATAGGTCATACTCTCAGAGAAATGTGTCAAAGTCGATAAGAGTAGACCCACTAGCAAGAACTCAATGGGGACCTTCTATACTAGCACAAGAAAAGTTTAAATATACTTGTGATATTGAGACATACTTGAATGAAACAAGAAGGTTGACTTGAAAGGTGAAATACTTTTTGCAGAATCGTCGACTTAGGATAAAACTTCCCTTGAACAAAAGAACAACACGTTATGTGACTTAGAAAACATGGATTATAAATTGGGATACATTCATGATACAGGAATAATCATCAAATGCTCCATATTGTTAGAACAATAACCAACTAGAGGATATTATACTAAAAAACGAGACAAGGTATCCTAAATCCATACTAAACACAAAATATTGAGACAATGACTCAAATATTGTGCTTTGTTCAAGGGCGACGACACTTTTTCCAACAAAAATATAAACGCTTTCCCCCCTTATTTTTTATTTTTTTGTCTTTTTCATGTTATTAAAGCCCGAAAAGTAATAAAATAATGTTATAGTACAGTGGAGGAAACGCGTGTCACTGGAAAGAAAACTATTTTCATAGCACAAGGAACATACCTACACTCAATGTAGGGAAGCATCTGCAAGATAAGGACACTCAAGGTAATGTCTCCTCTAGGGATAAAGGTGTTGAGTCGCAAAGGAATAAATTGCAAGGATAACAACTGGTAGGAATTCATAAGAAAATGGTTCAACAACAACAAGTGAAAGCCAACATTAGGTGCTATAGAGGGAAAACCCCTCTACGGACTACACCAGAGTTCTAAAGTGCGGGCAAAGCTAACCGTCTAAAGTCTCCTACTTTTTATCAACTATCTCGACATTACCCCACAATCATGCATAAAAGAAAAAGTATAGGGATCCGATAGGCATACCTTAAACTTTGTGTCTAGTGTCAATCCCTTTGCACTTGGTTGTTTCCCAACTACAAGTCTCCTCCCAAGGATAACATGCATTCACCAAAAGAAAAAAAAGAAACTACAAGAATGCATTGTACATATGGATTAGTGGGTTAGAAATCATAAACAAGACATGTATGAAAATCATAAAGATTTAAGACGTCATTTGGTGGGACGGAAAAAGTACTTCTTTATATTAATCTCACAAAAGTTTTTTACAACATGAGACCGTCACTTCTCCTCGAACTCGGTCCTAAGATCCTCTTCACCATGCACCAACTGATTCCACGTATTCTTCTCCTCTTCAATTCTCTCTAGGGAAATGGCAAGGATTTGCAAAGGAGGAAGAAGGAATTCTAGCTCAAACTCACAATGTGGTTGCAAAATATTGGGGCAAAGGGGGAATATTGAAATGGGTAGAGTTTCTATGCTCTCATGCTTCCCTTTGGAATGGGGCCCCAACACCTTCTTTTATAGGCCAAAAGAGATAGTAACGGTTGGGGTGACTAGCTATGGGTGGTCAACTGATTAAGTAACGGCCTAAAAACCTGTATCCCTTTTCAATGCAATTTTTTGTGAGTGTACGTGATCTGTAGTGATGCAGCAAGTGTGTGTACGTGGGCAGTAGTGGTGTAGGGAGCATACACCTTCAAAACAATGGCTTTTAGAAGAGTTGTTCAGTGATGGCTTGGCAAATATAGCAAGTAATATGGCTCGATGCTAGGTATGCATGTCTGGTGCAGTTTAGGGTTATAACAGATTCCCCCTAATGTGTGAAGTCAGAAGAGCATCTAATGACCAAAACACATTACAAATATTCACCAATGCACGAAGTGAGTGAGCCCAAAGACTAGAGTTCAGGAGGTTCCATATGAAAAATAAAAATTTGTCTCACTGAGGCAGGCATACCCATGTTTGAGATGAAATAAAATCATGGCTGCCAATCAAATACACTGCAGATCCATGTCATATAACTATATAAAGTGTAGCCACAAGAAGTACACAAAAGATCTACATCTCAAAATCAAAAGATATACATGTATAATGTCCATCTTCAAGAAGCCAATGAGGCCTGATGGCTTGAGATGAGTTCTTTAGAGCTTAAGCAACAACTTCAAAATCTTCAAAACTCGGGTAGGAGTGTAATATCAATGTATGACTTCACTACCCAGAGCTCTTCGATGGCTCATCAGGAACAGACAAGAGGATATGAATGATCAGGCAAAGAACTTCATTGATTTTGAGAAAGGACTTGATTGGTTGTTTGGGGTGGCCGACATGAGGACAAGAGACAAACTGCAGAAGGGCCGACTCAATTTTAGTAAAACTTCCCTTGGACAAAAGCATGAAAAATGATGAGACTCGGGCAGCATGGAATTGACATAAGTTCATGATGCAGGAGGCAATGCAAACTCTCCATATGTTTGGAAGGAAAACCAAATGGAGGATGACACAACTCTATGTAGCAAGAATATCTTCCTAAGGTCGTTTTAAATCCCATAGATTGACAAACAAACAAAAGGATGTGCTTTTTCCAAGGCCGACTCATTGTGATACCAACAAAAAGAAAATACTTTTCCCTTCCTCTTTTTGGGGTATATTTGATTTTTTTTTCTTTTTCAATAATTTTGGAAAGCTTTGAAAAAGAATAAAATAATTCTACGTTACAAAGGAGGAACGAGTGTCGTAGACATACTAGTTCCAAGCGCAAGGAACACACTGATGCTCAAAGAAAGGGGACATATGCAGGAAAAGGAAACTCGGGAAAAATCCTCCATGGGTCAAGGTGTCAAGATGCAGAGGCAAAGTTCTACAAGGCTTGTGTATAAGGCATGATTCAAATGGTTTAGTTGAGAGCAACATGGAGCCGGTAGTAGGCCAAAGATGCAGGGATGCGAATGTGATTAATAAGACACAATGATAATGTCCTTCGATGTAATTTTAATGAGCCTAGAGAAGGTAAGCTCCGTGGTTTTTCATTTTTAGAGAACCTGAAAAAGCATAAAAGGAGACTCCATTGGGGTACCTTTTTCGAAGGTAGTCTAGTCGGCTCGAAAAAGGGGTAAACTAGCACCGAATAGACGTCTATTCAAAATCATTTTAACGAGTGTGGCAAAGACAAGATCACTCAGCCATCTTTTCATATTTAAAGAGTCTGAAAAGAGATTAATTATAGACTCTGTAAGGGATGTTTTTCTGGACCAATTTTAACGAGTGTGAAAAAACAAGGTCACTCGGCCATCTTTTCAATTTTAGGGAGACTGAAAAGAGCTTAAATATGGACTCTGTGGGTGTTCCTTTTTTGTAAATTTAGTCCCTCAGACCCAAAAAAGGGTTAAATTTATACCTTAGAATACTCTTCTAGAGAACCGAGGCCCTAGAGTATACCTTTGTTCATACAGTTGACCATCCAGATAGAAAAAGGGGTAAAATACCATCGGATAAACGTGCCTTCAAATTTTAGTTTGGCGAGCGTGAAGGACAACAAGATCGCTCGGCAATATTTTCATGTTTAGAGGGTCTGAAAAGGGATTAAAAGAAGACCCATTGTTTTGGGGAGTCTCGAGGGTGAGGTCAAAAGTGATAATGAATCATGCAAGTGAGGCCCAAACTCGTAATCGGGAAAAACTAAAAAGGACTCCTGAGCCTATAATCATTAGCGACGACATGGACACCATAATGCAACCAGGATCTACCTAGGGCATACATGTGAAGGTAGGCTCTACCACTAAATTAAACACTTCTAGAGCAGGAGTGAGGGTTTCATGTCACAATTTGGTGGGATCTATCCTATGCTAAAGAGAAAATGACAACGAGGTACAACAAGTGGAGGTGAAATCCTATATTATATGCACAAAGTTGGAAAAAATGAATTTTAACCAAAAGACCTTTAAAAATGACCAAACTCTCAAAACGTTTCCAAATACCCAAAGTAAAATGTATCGTAACCTCCCCGAAGAAGCTCAAGAACCATACTAAATGATTTTCAAGCTAGAAAAAATGACAAAAGGGTCCAAAAAATGACAAAAAGGGGCCAAAAAGTCTATAAATAGAAGTTTGTTGTTGGCCCTTGACCAAGTTTTGAAGAATAATTGGTCATATTTGACCACTTTTGGGACTGCGACAACTTTCCAAGGAAGGAGTGCAACACGAAGTGGAAATTAAGGAAGCAAGACCTATTTTTGGGTCCATTTTAGGGTTTTGGGTTGATGTAACGGGAAAGGGATGTCGGCCCGTGGGTTTACCCATGCTTAGGCCCATTTTGTAATCTATAAATAGGAAATGTAAATAGGGGAGAAGTAGTATGATAGTAATGTAGTACATATATGTGACGTATAGTTGAAATCTTAGTGCTAGTAACTAGATCTGTGTGATCGGATGTATCTTAGAGTGATATGTGCATGAGATCAAAAAGCTAAGTGCAAGTTGTTGTAGTCTTGTGTTGAAGAGCAAGGAAGAAGGATCTAGCGAGCTACGTAGATATTTTGTCCTATGCGAAGTAAGGGTCAAAGAAGCTCTGTGTTGTAACTGCTTGACCAAGATAATATAAAGAAGACTTTGTGAATGTAGCCCTAGGGTGGGGGTGAACCATGGTAACTGTGTGTATAGTGCTTTGTGCTTCGCTCTGTGTTTATCTCTTTCTTGGCTAAGTGCTTGATATGATTAAATAGATCTAGTTATGCTTTGTGTTGATGATATATGAATGAACGTTAGATCTAATATATAAAATTCTTAGTGCTTGATCTGTTGAATCTAACCTATATTTATGTGGCTAAGTACTAAATCATCTTTAGTATAAGTATTCACTGCGATGCTTTGTGCTATATGTGAAGTACCAGATGGGTTAAATATTGATGAAGGATCTATGCTAAGTGTCCTATAAAAGATATAATCACATATCAGTGTCCTAGCTAAGGTTGTAGACATCTGAGTCTTGCAACCACCCCTGCCTCTACCTCGGGTGAGACTTCATCTGCTTTGCAGGTGTTGTTGAAAGGGCCGATAGTTAGGGTTTTGTTGGTGTTCTCTTGAGGGTTGAACCATGGGTTTTCCCCTGTGCCAACAAATGGTTATGTTTCTAGAACAAAAACTATGATTGTTGGGAACAAAAGAAGAAAAATCTTTGTGCGAACTAAGATCTGTGCATAGATCTTTTGCCCTAGTGCACAATATTCTACTTGACCTACAAAGCTTTGTGTCGAGAAAAAAAAAAGATCAGATCTGAAGGGAAAAGGTCATATCTGCAGAAAAAGAGGTCAGATCTAAAGGGGAAAGTTCAGATCTGCAAGAAAGAGGTTGATACAAAAGAAAATAACTGATATTTGAACACTCTATTCTTTAAGAAAAGTAAAAGTGGAAAATTTCTGAAGGAAAAAGGTCAGATCTGCAAAAAAGAGGTAAGATATGTAAGCTCTATGCTCTGATAATGGTAAGAATAGTAAAAATTTTTTAGATTTGAAATATTTGTGCCATGTAGAAGTAAGATAAGTGAAAAAAAATTATTCTAAAGCATGGATCTAGGTATGTTTGATAGATTCTTTCCTAGCTTCAAAACTAGGGCATTGATAGATAAAAGAAAGTTTGATATGAATATATCTGATAAGTATAGTGATAGATATGTTATACCTATGCATTGAAAGAATGGTTGGACTAACAAGTGGATGCAGGATCCTAGAAAGATTTCTTTGCAGGCTAGCCACCATGATCCTGGCACGCAGTACAAAATGAGTTGGGGAACATCTAAACAAAAGAGAGGATTAACCCTCTGTTATAGTTGCAGAAGACTGAGACATCTTGCCAATGAATACCCTGGGAGAATAACTAGTTGCCTCTGTTGTAAGGCCATGGACCATGAAGTACTGGATTTCCCTAGAATGATTGCTAGGCTTGAGAATTTGAATATGGAGCAAGCAAACCCTGAAGGAGATCAAGAGACCAAGATTAAAGAAGAAACCCAGAAAGAATCAGAAAATATATTTCTACAAATGAAAGATACCTTGAATGACCACTGACATGTTAGGCTATCAGAGATCTTCAAAGAAAAGAAGCAAATCGAAGCAAGAATAGGGGAATTTGACATTGACTGTACTTTTGATGAAGAAACACACGTGAACATTATGCTAGAAAGAACTTGGGAAGATATAGGAAAGCCTTCCATGATCCCTTCCCTAGGAGGAACAAGTTTCTTCAGAGGAAATCTAGTAAACCTATGTGGAAGGCTCGCCCGGATACCTATGACTGTTAATGGAACTTCGACAGAGGAAGACTTTGAGATCATAAAATTTGTTGAAGACAGCACCCCATTTACCATGCTCATAGGAAAAACATGGATTGATAGAGAACAAGCTAGACGAAAAGAAGAAGAAAAAGTTTTGGAATAGAAGAAGCAAGAGTTAAAAGACTTTATGACCAGAAGGATCGTGCACTTGATTGAAGAATAGAAGAGAAGATTGCAAATATTTAATATTAGAAACTCTGATGAAGAATCCAAGAGAACACTAGAGGACCCCCAGAACATCGAGTTACCTATTTTTGATACAGAAGTAGTATTATCAAGGAACCCTAGGAAAGACTTTCAATAGCGCGAAGTAACTAATACCATGGAAGATAAACAACAAAATGGTAAAAGCATTACTGAGACGAAGCTCACTAGGAAGAAGGCTAGGAAGTTAAGAAAGAAAAGGGCTAATATTGTAATATTACAAAAGGTTCTAGAGGACACTTCGCAGCAAGAAGAATTGCAGAATTGGAGCTTCACTGAGATATCAGAACAACAACATAGAGTACTTCGCCATGACGAAGCAATATAGCCATTGGAACCAATATACCCATTCGAGCACCGCTCCGAACAGATCAAAAAGAAGTTATGGGTTACCACTATACCATTGGATAGCACCAGAATGGATAGAACGGAGTTAATGAAGGCCCCATGTCCATTGCAAGAAGACCATTGCTAAGATTTCCTACTTAACCCATCATGCCAAGCACCGAGAATAGTTTTTTCTAACTGAGAATTTGAGTGTGAACCCTGAGATTTACTTAACCTAATATCATTGCCTTACTATTCATTGTAGTCTCTAAATTCCTTTTGCACTCAAGCCAGCTGACCCAAGTTTGTATGTCGGACGAGCTCAGCATTGCTGAGAATATTGTTGAAGAAGTTATAATTGATTTAATGACTGAGAGAGTCATGTCAGAATGCAAAATGTCTATAGGCATATAGGCATCATCCTCGGGCACACTGCCAACTTCCCCCTCCACTGCTCGAGTAGGACCATCCCAACCACCTTCAGAAAGACGATATAAGATTGGAAATGAATTCGACACTATGAAAATGATCCCAATAATCTTGCCTAAATATATCCCACCATTAAGCGGAACAATGAATCGAGACACTGTACCCAGAGACTTCAACTATGTTGTAGTCACTGCGTACCTCCCGAAAGGGGTGCGCACAATTCATGCTGACCAAGAGAAGCTCACTGCGCTAAAATTTAGTGATTTCAACCTTGGAGATCACAAGGTATACAATATTCTAGCCCCGCACAAGTACTTGACTATTACAAAAGGAAATAACCCCAAGATTGTACCACAGTAATGGACCCATAACCTTGCACAGTCAACCCTCCTTAATGTGATGAAGATTCCACATTTCAGGATGCATCAAGAAGTAAATGCATGCGTTAGATTATTTTTGTCCTGCTACCATGGAGGATACCTATGGTTGGACTACCGCATCACTGTGGATCTAATTCTGATCAATCAGATCACTAGGCTAAGCATGCAGGGCCCTGACCCGCGGGAATTTTACCCAAGAAAGACCGCAAATCGTGCTCTCACACAATGAATAAAATACACATATGGCGATATGGAGAAAGGCACGTGAGGTTACAAGGTAGCCTCCATTGAGAATGCAATAGTGCGTTTTGGTTGCCAGCTCATCATAGGGAAGTTAGTCTGAAAAAACAGACCTACATAGGTGACCGGATTTGTAGTTGACCTTGTAGGGAAGTGTGTGGAGGGACTACAAATGAACTGGGAAAAATACCTTATAAATTAGCTAGAGCTTGACTATAGACAAGTGTGGGCCAAGGGTATGAGTTCCACTTTAGCTGGTTTCTCATACTTATCACTTTCATCGCCTGGGAACTGCACGAGTGAGCCACTTTCCCAGAGATCGAACCCTTCAAAGCACTGGCCGTGAAGTTCTGTACACTATGGTACTCCACCGACATGAACAAAAAGTGGTAGTCCAATGTCGTATTGCATGCTTACTACACTCAGTCGAAGAATGCAATTCAGTCTACACTGCACATCACACCCAACACGCTTCATAGGATTATACCTTTGATGAAATTCATCATAGATCGTCACTTCACCTACATCACAGCATGTGCAGATGAGCACAAACAACAACTCCAATCATATTACAAGATGACAGAAGATGACTTGGAGGAGATTACCAAGGAATGGTCGGCATACCTCCTTGTTGCAGCAGACCCCACAAATATTTCTGACATAGATAGCCCTGAAGCTATGCTAGATACACCAAGACCATGCAAGACTAAGAAGGATGTGGAAGTTCAAGATATCCACAGCACATCCACGAAGACTGATTCTCTCTCACCTGCAAAGGGAGGTGATGACGAAGAACTAGGGGGCACATAAGTTGAATAGAGAAAAGGCGAAGTTACTCTGCCTAGGGATGAGGAAGATCCCGCCAAGAAAAGGAAGATTAACCCACCAAATCACTCATCCTGAAAGAAAGCTAAGGCCACCCGGACCATGCTTAAAACTACCTTTACCTCAGATGATTTCAACTTCTTAATTTCCACATTGAATGATGTTTCACTAGAGCTCGCAGAAAAGAAAGAAGCAAAGCATGAAGATTTATTCCACCAGATCATGGGTGAACTCAAAGAAGTGCAGCAGGCACTCCGGCCCAGCCAAGAAGTTTCTACGGTAATACTAGGAACAAGCGTTGAGCCCACTCAATTACACCAGATCACCAAGAAAGTTGAAGATCGCCTTGGACGAGCTCAAGAATACATAACACAAGTCACCTAGGCTTTGGCGCAAGAACATAGCACACATGGAGAACAATGGTGGAAGGAAGAACAAGAGCATATTTCCTTACAAGAGAAGTGGGAGAAGGAAAAAGCACAATTACAACAGAGCAAGAACCAGTTGCTAGCAGAGAAACTTGAAGTACAGGAAAGAGTTCACAAAGCACTGTGCTCTGTGACGATCATAGAAGTGAAGATGGAAGATAGTCTCCCACAGCATGTGACCCAACTGGAAGAAGTAATCCAACAACTTCAACATTGCATCATGGATTTGGAGCTCCGCAACATGCCTAAGACACCCCAAGAGATAAGAGATCTAAGAGAGGCCACTGCTCAAAGCGCAGTCGACTGATTAAAAACTGTGTCTTTAGAATGTAGGCAGCTAAGCACTAGAAGCACCCAGACTTATGAAACCCTTGCAGAGATTCTAGAATTGCATACATTGGAGGAACAACTCCAAGAAGCAAAGCAACATGTAGATGTGCTAAAAGCATAGCTAAAGTCTCTGACCCCAGTCGAAAGAATGAAGAGGTTCACAGAACAACACACTACCCAACAACAAGTACACATGTTGCAAAGTAAAGTAATGGAAGTCTCTCAACAACTGCAACCACTCCAAGAGAAGGCATGCCAACTATTCACTGAACTTGATAGCCAGGGAACTGAACTCAAACAGGGTTTCATCACTACAAAACAACGCCTGGAAGGACTGCTCAATGACACAGTAATCCAGGAATTTACTGAACAAGAGGTTGTCGCACTGCAGCAAGTCAAAGCAGCTTGAGGCGTTCGAAGTGGAATTGGTCAAACCTAAGTGAATTGGGATGAGTCACAAGTGAGTGTTGGGGGCCTGTTGGCCCTTGACCAAGTTTTGAAGAATACTTGGTCATATTTGACCACTTTTGGGACTGTGATAGCTTGTCAAGGAAGGAGTTCAATGCAAAGTAGAAATTAAGGAAGAAAGACCTATTTTTGGGTCCATTTTAGGGTTTTGGGTTGATGTAATGGCAAAGGGATGTCGGCCCGTGGGTTTACCCATGCTTAGGACCATTTTGTAATCTATAAATAGGAAATGTAAATAGGGGAGAATTAGTATGATAGTAATGTAGTACATCTATGTGATGTATAGTTGAAATATTAGTGCTAGTAACTGGATCTATGTGATCGGATGTATCTTAGAGTGCTCTGTGCATGAGATTGAAAAGATAAGTGCAACTTGTTGTAGTCTTGTGTTGAAGAGCAAGGAAGAAGGATCTAGTGAGCTGCGCAGATCTTGTGTCCTGTGTGAAGTAAGGGTCATTGAAGCTCTGTGTTGTAACTTCTTGACCAAGATAATATAAAGAAGACTTTGTGGACGTAACCCTAGGGTGGGGGTGAACCACGGTAACTGTGTGTATAGTGCTTTGTGCTTCACTCTATGTGTTTATCTCTTTCTTGGCTAAGTGATTGATATGATTAAATAGATCTAGTTATGCTTTGTGTTGATGATATATGAATGAATGTTAGATCTAATATATAATATGCTTAGTGCTTAATCTGTTGAATCTAACCTATATTTCTATGGCTAAGTACTGAATCATCTTTAGTATAAGTATTCACTGCGATGCTCTGTGTTATCTGTGAAGTACCAGATGGGTTAATATATTGATTAAGGTTCTATGCTAAGTGCCCTATAAAATATATAATCACAAATCAATGTTCCAGCTAAGGTTGCAAACATTTGAGTCCTACAACCACCCCTGCCTCTACCTTGGGTGAGACTTCATTTTCTTCATAGGTGTTGCTGAAAGGGCCAGTAGTTAGGGGTTTTTTGGTGCACTCTTGAGCGTTGAACCTTGAGTCTGCCCCTGTGCCAACATTGGCAGCTCATTATCACCATTGTAATTTAAGAATTGACAGAAAAGTCAAAAACACCCCTTTGCCGAAAAGTTGATTCTGGGAGCTTGAGTGGATGAAACAAACTTTGTCTTGGACCAAGTAAGTACAAACTAACCCCTCCTGCATTTCCATTCTTCCTTTTTGCATTTTTTTTTTGGGCGAGGGGGCCACTGACCTTTAAAGAGGTCGGCCCTGCGTGTATGCGAGCTGTCCAAGAACATCTCATGTGTGCACATGGGCAGAAGATAATTTTCCCACGTACACACACAAATGTCGCCAAGACAACCTGCGTACACCCTCCAATAAGTGGAAAAAATAAAAAGTAAAGAGTTAACTCCCCATGACTTTGTCATTTTGCAGGATGTATGTTCATTGGAAAGAGAGGGAGCATGAGGACATTGATTTTTTGGTCTCAGAAGACCCTGTTTCTATCATTGTTTTATCACAATGTGGGTTGTTAAAATTATTCTAGTGTCCATTTATGAGGGCACAACCCAATTTGTTCAATGCTTTGATAGATTATTGGCATCCTGACATAGAGACATTTATGCTCGAGGGGCAGTCATTGACTCCAACAACTGAGGACATTTACTTTCTGACTAGTCTCTCGAGGAGAGGTGATCCAGTCAACTTGCGTACTTTACCCCCTGGGCCTAACAACATTGAGGAGTTGATTGGATTCCATTGCGAGGCTGGTACTGATAAAGTAGGTTCTCAACTGCCTATACACAAGATCAGCAACCTATCACTGAAAGTGATAGTTCTTCTCATTGGGTGGATCACTGGATCCACAAATTTACATCAGGCTTCCCAGTCGCACATGCATTGTTCATTACAGTTCTTAAATGCACGGATTTTTGACTGGAGGACAACCATGCTAGATTGCATGAAGAGACAACTAACAGAGTGTCGCATACGAGAACACCAAAACTTCGGGTTTGGGACTATTTTATGTTCCTTTTTCTTTGAGAGGGTACCGAGTCTCATTCCCCGAGAGACGATATGAGGGCACGAGGCCTCTCTCCTAGCACTATGCAGATGGGCAACATTGTTTCCATGACAAGGGAGGGAGGACAATGGAGGCCTTCAATAATAATTTTTTTGACTGGTGGTCTCAGAAGATTTTGGCTATAGAGGACTACCCCTATGGTGGGATCAACTTTTCTAGAGATCCTGACATGCCTGTACCTCCAAGAGCGGAGCGAGGAGAGCTAGGTATGTTTGTTTTTCAAAGTTATTCAATTTTTATTTATTTTTATATATATCATTTTTAGGTGTACCAGAGTATCTGACAACTATGTATATATTATGTACAAATGTGGGACCAGTGCATCCAACAGACTTCTCAAGGACTAGGCGGCATCATCGACTAGAGGCAGGACTAGCTGCAGTCGCTGGACCAACAACAGCAGAAGGGGGGCCTCCAGCCAGAGAGGCTGAGAGAGTATTGAGACGGGTGGAGCAGAACCTCACCGTTTTCACTTGTACAGTGCCTATGGCAGAGATCAAGGATCTCCCACTGTCAATGCAACCTCATGTAGTTGGGGTGCCACGAACCTAGTTCCAACTCTTCCGGCATTTGGCGAACATTGTTGTTCACTATGGCAGGGCCAACACTTAGCTAGGTTGGACTACTTACATGCTGAGATCACTTTTTGTATATTTTTGAGGGCATAAGCCCCGTGACTCTTACTAGACATATTTTTGAGGCCCTTGTGCCTACCCATGTACTCTAATATTTTTGATATATATATATATATATATGCATATTTACATCTTTTTACATCTTATGGATTACATCTATTTTACAAATGTATATACATGTGTGTGTGCAATATGCCAATCTAATACATGATTAGCTAGAGTATCTGTGATTTGATTCAATCTCCTAGGAACATGGATATACGTAATGTAATCAAAGATTATTTCTAAGAGACGTACCCTAAGGAACCATCGGTGTAGAGTAGAATCGTAAATGCGGTAAACCCCATTAACTAGGACACAACTAGATGAGCGTCTAAGTAGACCCGTAGGTGAGAGATACCATGAAAAAAATCATCACGAAGCAACTCTAAGATTGTGTTGTATTCGGTGACATTGTTTGTGGCGTCACCTAAACAGATACCTCCTAAAGATAGAAACTAGCCCTAAGGCATGAAAATCACCCAAGCTGCAGAAGCAAGCCTCCGAGTGTGTCGGCTAGCACCATCCGCGAACCCAATGAACACCTCTGATTCACTTGACATCTACCACAGTGAAAAAAATGACATAAAAAACAACACGTCCATAAAACCAAAATGAAAAAAACTAAAAAGAAAATGTATAAGAACTATACATATGTACAAGAAGTCACCCAAGGCGACCCACCTATGAGTAATACTTCTTGATGTAGATTACATTTCTAGGATTCGTCAATGCATTTCCCTCAAAGTCCACTAGACGATAAGCGCCCTTCTTTAGAACCTCCTTCACGATGAAAGGTCCGAACCACATGGCTTTGAACTTTCCTGCCCCCGGGGGATCCTTATCTTGGTCATAGACTAGGACAAGGTCGCCTTCAAAGAAAATCCAAGGACGAATAGACCGATCATACTGAAACTTGATATTTTGTTTGTGAGCCTCGTTAGCCAAGGCTACATCATGATGTTTCTCATCAAGTTGCTCGAGATATAATAAACGCTCTTCAAGAGGAGAAGTGTCTGGAAATAACTGTACTGGAAACTTTAGATACAGGATCTAGCACTCTATAGGCAAGACTTCTTCCAGCCCCTACACGGGTTTAAAAGGTGAGAAATCGATTGCAGTCTTAAAATACATTCATTAGGCCCATAACGTGGAGTACAAAATCAAATGCCAATTTGACTTGGCCGAATTGATCATTCGTTGTAAAATAGTCTTAAGGGACTTAGTCACAACTTCCACTTGACCATTCACTTGTGGGTAGTAGGGTGACAAATTTTCTTGCCTCAACCCAAGCTTTGACATTGAATCGAACATCATTTTATTCTAAAAGTGATTTCCATGGTTAGTGACAATCTCTCTCGGGACGCCGAACCTTGCTATTATTTGGTTAAACAAAAAGAGAGTTGTTGTCTCGCCATCATCTTTAAACATTGGCATAGCCTTGACCCACTTCATAAAGTAGTCTACTGCTACAATGATATAACGGTTCCCCCTTGCTAAAGGGGGGTTGCATGTAGCGTAATCAATCCCCCACTTGTTGAAGGGACCAACTGTGATGATGGGAAACATGGGAGCGGGGTGTGCCCTCATCTTCTGAGAGAAGAGATGACATGGGTGGCATTTTTTAATCGATTCAACACAATCTTTGATTAATGTCGACCAAAAGTAACTGGCTCGTAGAATATTTTGGGTTGTTGCCAACCTAGAAAAATGACCACCACATGCTCCGGTGTGGCAATCGTGTTGACGGGAAAATTTGACATGTCGTCAACTGGAAGAATAGATTTGGTCTAGGGTTGTCTAAATAACCCAAGCTGTTTGGTGTAACCTATTCTAATGGGTTTAATGGCTCTGTTAGCCAACTAGGGTCCTAAAGATAGAAAAATAAAATAAACTAACTAAAGAAAAGATTCTAACAATCGACACAATAA
>JZKD02S0812153.1:1066621-1081123 GCA_000966675.3 Picea glauca | reverse complement strand
ATAGCACGTATTACACAATACACAATAGGCCGAACCCACAAATTCCCTAGTTTTTCCTAAAACCAGTAATCAAGATCCACAAATTCCTAGGATGAGAGTTCAAGTCGGAAACACAATGGAGGGTTCAATATCGAGACAAGTTTTTGACTGAGAAACTGCGACATCAATGCAAATATGGATGCAAAATATCTGTTAGTCGAGTATAGAGGAAGCATATTGGAGAAAACATTAGCAAAACTTCACAAAATGGGAAATACATGAAGGGAACTTGAAAGAAGAAACTAAATTCCTAGAAAAAGAAGGAATTAGACACATCCTTGGAGCGCCACAAATCATCGACATGGGACGATGGAAGGAAGAAGTGACGAAGTTCATTGTTAGTCAGTATCATCAAGGATACCTATGGTTGGACCAAATAATAGCAATAATGGGTGGACTTATCTACTGCATCACGGGTATTCTAAAGATAGGGGCCAAGGTACTGAAGTCGACCAACACCAACAACTAGATGAAGTTTTGACAGGATCGGCAACGGCCAAAAATTCTAAGGGGTTGCTAATTAATAAAATCATAGACTTCATATCCTGTTGGAATGAAATAATAGTTTCTTTGTGCTTCACACCATAAGTTTGAGCGTCAGATGTAAAAATGACAATGATTGAATCAATAGCACAAGTTTATAAGAATTTCAAAAGGCTCAACTGGGAAGAACACCTAGCCAACACAATCAGAATCAACTGTAAGGAATGCCAAGATTCCAGCAAGGCGATCAAATTTCCCTCATTACTAATCTGGCTAGAAATGGAAAAATACAGTCTCGTCGAAGAACCAATAATAACAGCTAAGAAAGTCCCGACAATGGAGAAGTACAGAGTCTTCTCATCTAATCAAACATGCACCCCAAGCTCACTGCCACCATAAGAGATATTTCAACTATGGGTCACAGGTTTGAAAGATAGTACACATAGATGGTGGGTCGAAAAAATATTATGTTGGGTGTTTACAACACTCTACCATATTCAACTCAACCTTGACTGCACAAAGTTGTGGTGTGGATTCAATTCAGCCCTAGAGCCAAAATAACCACACTACCAACTGATAGCAGAATAAATTTTCATAGATCTGGAAAGACAAGTCAACCAGGAGCTAGAAATTCCCTCTAAAGCACAACAGACATGGGTATCTTTAGTATTACCACTGACTAATGGGGAGTAGGAAGAATAAACAGAAGCAGCCATGTATACAATTCCTTTCGTCGAGGATTTACAAGCCATGACAGTTGTGCCTACAAATAAATCCCTAGGTAAAAGAAAGCAACCAACCAAAAAGAACCAAGGAAAAAAGGTTGTCGAGGAAGAAGAAATAAAAATCGACATAGAGGAAATTTGGAGGGAAACATTCGAATCAAATGAGGGAATCGAATTCAATGACCCCATCATCCAAGAAAAATTGACAAGTATTACCACTAAGATTGTCGAGAAGATAAAGCAAACTAGAAAATACACCATCGTCATGAAAAAAATATGCAGTTCCTCGGTCGAACGAGGAATGAAGGAGGTTATGCAAAAAGATAAGGAAAAAAAGTAGCAAGTCAAGCACATCAAGAGAACAATCAGGAAAATCAAAACAAGAGGGGAAAAAAGACATAAAAACCTAGAAAGAAAAACTACTATTGTTAGCTCGACAAAGGTCACAACAACCACAACAAAATGGGAGATGAGGATGAGAACAATTCCAAGTAAGAAAAAAACACTCGATGCAACAATTGACCTAACCAGGGAATCACCCCCAGCAGAGACAGTACCCATCGTAGAATAATGACCAGCAAAGAAAAAGAAAAGGAATATCATAATCACTGATTCATCGGAAGCAACAAAATCCTATCATCCAGTCGAGTCGGATGATATTGTCATAACACCCCTGAACATATAGAAGCAGCAGTCGCTCAAGGAAATCCAAACTAAGTCGATATAGCATCATTCGACCAAGGAACAAACTCCACCACATCAACCAGTTGAGTCAATACAAGAAGGATATCCATCCAGTTAGACACAAAAGCAAGTGTTTCACCCATTCGAGGCATTTGATCAATAGGAAGACATATTATGGACAACAAAAACACAACAAGTCGATGCTCGCCAGAGTAATAAGGAATCAGACCCAAATAGTGACATCCCAGGCATACAAATAGAAATCTTGGAGAACCTGCAGAATGAGAGGCACTCCCCAGGGGTCAATCCTATTGATTCTGAGAAGAATAACACAAAATGGCCAACCCAATATCTTCAGGACATAGTTGACAAGGACATGCAAAACAATTGGCAAGAGGAGGAAGAAAAAGAACAAACAAGTGAACAGATCATTCCGACGATGCAACAGATGGTGTCAAAAGATGGTCATCCCTCAAAATCTGTAGATAAAAGAAGGAAAATGAAGTCTCCCACTATCACTATTAGAACAACCCTCCCTACCATCCCATCGGGTTCCACGGTCAAAGCCACATTTGACCCGACCACTATTTCTGACAAATACCTATTCGACTTACATGGATCCATTTAGAAAGAATCAGCAAGGAGGTGGAAGAATATTCTCAAAGAAGGAATTTGGGTCGAGAAATTAAAACAAGAAAAAAATAACATCTTACAGGAGTGTAGATAAGAAGTCAAGTTGCATGAGGGGATATAATAGCATATACCAGAGGCACAAAACCCCTTAGCGGGATTTAAATATTTAATTGAAAGGTTGATCAAAACCAATACAGAATACCAACAACAAGTAGTGACTCTGTGAAAATAAAAAGAGGAAGTCGAACAATAATGTGACTTAGCAGCCAAGGAAATTCAAAAAACTCAAGAGAAAATGGACATAGCCTTGGTAACATAACGGAATAATCTTCAAGGATTTTAGTAAAATATAGACAATTTACCAAACAAGCTATCAAACTGAATTATATGGTAAGTGAATGGCCAACCCATTTTGCAGATGCATTTAGAAAATGTCGGATACAAAAGGTTGCAGTAGAAAGTATAGAAAGAGAAAAAAAACTTGGCCACTGATAGAAAAATCAAAGAATGCCTCACCACATAGCTAGAAAAGAAAAATCAATGGAGCTACAACTTTCATAATAGAAACAAGAATAGCAGAAGGAGGGACACAAAGTGCAGCTAGAAACTGACCAAGCAAATAGGTGTCTCAACCAGCTCAAATATGAAAAGCAGGTCACATAACAAAAATTTGACCAGGAGTCGGGTACAACTCAGACATCAGATATAGCAAAAAAATTCAACATGATTTCTTAGTCGAAAATAATAAATCTACAAGCACAAAAGGTGATCTTCATGTGGTGTTATTTCATACAAAAAACTAAACATTCATCCCCTAGAATCATTCAAACCGTCTTCAAAATCAGTACAGAAAGTGAAAATATCAAGGAAGATGACTAGACCAGCAAGGGAAGTCTAGGCACAGAAGAGCAATTGGAAATAGCACTTTAAGTCGGCCCACTATATGAATATTTTGTCTCCTCTTCTTGAATCTTTATCTCTCTCTCTATCTCCATATTCTATTTCTCAATTTTGTAATTTTGTATTCAAAGTATGGAAAAATATTTTTTTTAAATCCCCCTTTGCTCGAGACGAGCAAGGAATTGAGGTGGGGGATATTTTATAGGGGCTAGTCGACTAGACCGATCGTTAACTAAGAATCATTCGATCAAACGTCGAAGGCACAAGTATAGGTCATTCGAAGTATATGTTATACCAACCGACCTAAGAAGTTAAGCAGTTACAACTACTTGAAAGAAGTATAAATAGACAAGCACATGAAGGGTCAAATAGCTTCATGTGAGAGGTTGTATACAATTGTTTTGTAATGCTATATCATATAATAAAGGATTTTTCTTTGGGATCTCATTACTTTTGTGTGTATTTATATATGTCTATATGTGTTTATGTATCTTCTATGATGTCTATGTAAGGATCTACCAATAAATATCCCTTCTTTTCCATAGATTACAACACTCCCTCCCATGTACCTCAAACCCCTCAGGTTGTTTTATGTACACTTCCTCCTCAATCAAACCATTGGGGAATGTATTCCTTACATCCATCTAGTGTAATATCCAATCCATGATTGTTTCAATGGAAATAATAGCCATTATGGAAGTGTACTTGGTGACTGGAGAAAACGTCTCCTCATAGTCCACTCCCTCTTTCTAGGAGAACCCTCTTGCCACGAACCTCACTTTGTACTTTTTTATGTTGACGTCTATTGCATGATTGATCATGTAGATCCACTTGGAATTAACCACTAACTTCCCCTCAGGTCTTGGCACAATCTCCCACACATCATTCTTCATGATGGATTGATATTCCTCCATCATGGCATCTCTCCAAACTTGTTGGCCTACTACCTCCTCAAAACTAGAAGGTTCATAATCAATTATGTGACTCATCAATGCCATATAACTCGAGAATTTTTTAGGTCATATGATTTTCTTGAAAGTACCATGGGGACCTGCATTCCTCTCTACATCCTACAATGTATCATGAAGCTAGATTGGCCTCTTCCAAGTATCTGGGAAAATAACTCTAGGTGGGTCCACTAGTTCAGTTGGCTTTGTTGACTCCTCTTCTCCTCACTATCGATCTTCGTGTGAGACTCTGTAGACTTCCTGAATGTTGTGTCTTTGTCAAAGGTGACATCTCGACTGACCTATATTTTTTTTTGTCCTTGAATGTAAATTCTATAATCCTTTGATGTCTCGATGTGTCCAACAAATGTCCCCTTCTTCCCAGAAGGCTCCAACTTCATTCTTTTCTCCTTGGGAATGTGAATTTATACTAGACAACCAAATATCCTCAAATGACTGACCTCTAGTTTCACACTTCTAAAATCCTCCTTAGGATTCTTGTCCCCCAACATCCTATGAGGAATCATGTTTTGGACGTACATTGTTGTACTGGATGTCTCTCCCCATAAGAGCATGGGTAAATATTGATCATGAATCATGGCTTTGGAAGCCTCTACAATGGACTTGTTCTTCCTCTCTACAACCTCGTTCTATTGTGGGTTTTAAGGAACAGTCAACTACCTCTTTATCCCTG
Source organism: Picea glauca (assembly GCA_000966675.3). NCBI lineage: Eukaryota > Viridiplantae > Streptophyta > Pinopsida > Pinales > Pinaceae > Picea > Picea glauca. The sequence continues at coordinate 1,076,018 of JZKD02S0812153.1, read as the reverse complement.
CCTCCTTGTAGAAATCACTAAATTCCTTAGAAGTGTACTCTCCTCTCACCTCAACACCTTGATCTTCTTCCTATCAGGTTCTCTACCTAAGCCCTAAACTCCTTGAATCTCATTTTCATCTAGGATTAAGAGTATCTTGGTCTTCCATGATGTAAAATGTGTAGCACCATCCATCATGTCTTCTACTCTAAGATTGGACACCATCTTGTATAGAAATAGAGAGTGACCAAAAGAATTGGTCGCACTATGTAGTGAAATCCTTAAGGTATTCGCTCCTTGTAATTAGAAAAATCATGACAAAATGGAATGTGATCTCTTTGTGTGCACAAGTTGCTCCCGACCACGACCATACAATTGCAAAAAATAAAATATATGAAGTAGATCTGTTAGATCTGGTACTGAAAGATTTTAACTAGCTTCGGAAAATATGTATACTAGCTCTAGCACTGAAATCTAGTAATTAGCTCTGATAACCATGTTGAATTTTTCTAATTTTTAGATCTGACAATTATTGTCTAATGATTTAAATGTTATTTTTATCATAGAATAATTACACAATGAAAATATCAACAAGACTTAGCGAACTTAATGAGAGGTTATTGTAAGTAAATATTATATGAGATGATATATTACAATTGAGGGCCCCGATATATATACTTGGGAGGAGTGCCCTGTCATTAATGGACATGTCTTTTCCATTATTTTATTTTCATTAATTAATTTATTATTAATTATTATTTATTGATTATTTATATATTTATACATTATATTATAAATATATTATTTATATATTATATTTGTGTTGATGATTATTTCCTCATACATGCACATATAATTAATATAGATCACTCCATCCTAGAGAATACAATGTTAGAGAACCTTGAGTCTATCCACTCCTCGTCGGGAGAAATACTACACCTGGTCCATTCACCGCTAGCAAAGATCCATGAGTAAATGAGTCATTTCCCTTCATCAATTCAGCATGATCAATCTGGGAGAATGTCTTCCCAATGCTGCTAACTGGAGAAACATCTTCAATGCACGCACAATTTTTTAGAGCTCCATATCATGGGTAACATACTTTTTCTTATACTCATTCATCTTTCGTGATTTGTAAAAAATCACTTGGATGTCTTGCATAATAAATCCACCTAGTCCTTCTTTGCAAGAATCAGTACAAACCAAGAAATTATTTTCTAGGTCTACAATATTCAAAATAGGGCTTTAGTCAGAATATGCTTCAGTTGTTGAAAGTTGGCTTCGCACTCTCGTGACCATAAAAATTTATTCCCCTTTCTTTGCAATGAGGTAATAGGATTACTGATCTTGGAAAATCCCTTTATGAGCCTCCTATAATATCCATCCAATCCCATGAAGGATATTACTTCTGTTACATTCTTAGGGGTAGGCCAATCCATGATTTCCTTAATCTTTTTGGGGTCCACTTCCACTCCTTCTATTGAGATTACATGGCATAATATTGTATTTATTTTTTAAAGAAATCACGTTTACTAAACTTAGCATACATTTGGTTCTCTCTCAACACTTGTAGAACCATTCTAATATGCTCGTCATGCTCTTCTCTGTTCTTGGAATACACCAATATGTCATCCAAAAACACTAATATAAGTTTGTCCAAGTACTTGTTGAGCACGCTATTCATTAGAGACATGAATGTGGTTGGTGCATTTGTAATCCAAAATGGCACCACTACAAATTCATAGTGTCCATATCTTGTTCTAAAGGTTTTATTGTGGATATCTTCATCCTTAATCCTAACTTGGTGATATCCCAACCTTAAATCGATCTTTTAAAATATTACAGCGCCTCTGAGTTGATTGAAGATATCATCAATCCTAGGCAAAGGATATTTTTTCTTGATGGTTATCTTGTTCAACTACCTATAGTCAATTCATAATCTCAAGGTACCATCCTTCTTCTTCACAAATAGGGTTGGTGCTCCCCATGGGGATACACTTGGCCTAATGTACCCTTTATCCAGCATCTCTTTCAACTATACCTTTAGCTCCACCAAATCTTGTGTGATCATTTTGTAAGGAACTTTTGAAGTTGGTATCACTCCAAGAATAAGATCTATGAAAAAATCAAGATCGTTTTCTGAGGTATTCATGGCACCTCCTCTGGAAACAAATCCTTGAATTCCCACAATACAAGGTGATCTTCAACCTTCATCTCCTTGCTTTCTATTGAGATAAGTACTTGTATAGCATACAATGGGCACCCTTTTTTGTTGAAATTCTTAAGTTGCAATGATGATATTTTCCTTACTGAAATAGGATTTTGAATGCCTTGCAAAATTCTTTCATTTTCCTCCTCATCTTCACATTCAAAAATATTATCAAAAAAAATTAATTTTTCCTTGTGGCAAGCTAGCCAATTCATACCCAAAACCATGTCATATGATCCTAGGGGTAGGATATCCAAGGTTTCCTAAGTCTGCAGTCCATCCATTTTAATTGAATCACTTCATCCACTTTCTTTTTTGTCTAGTGGCTAACTGAACTAGCAATGCTCTTTCATGTTTCTTTATTTGTAATGAACATGCCTCAACAAATCAAGGTGAAATATAACTAAGGTTAGATCTTGGGTCAATTAAAAAAAATATAGATTGTTTGGCAACAATACCTTCCAATTACACCATAGAGTCTTGGTGGTCTTATTGTCGATTCTCCATGGTAGCATATATTCTCAGCACACTCCTGGATACATCATTGACTATATCTTCCTCCTGCACATTGTACATATTTTTTTTGTCATGTTGTATATGGGGACAATCCCTCAACATGTGTAGATCTCCACATCCCCAAAATTGCAAAGGTTCTTTCTCATGCTCCTCTGCTCTTTCTCTTGCTTGCTCTGTAGATTTATTTCCACCTTAGGATGGAAAATTTTGTTGGTGTACACTTATTCTTGGATAACCATACTTTGCACCCTTCCTTGAGTTCTTGTATGGGAATGAATTGAATCCCTTATTCTATAATCCATTCTTGCGCTTCCTCTTCCAGTCTCTTGAAGTCTCTTTCTTATGCTTAGACTGATCATAGTAACACTTATCTTTCTAAACAATGTCCTCCAATGTCCTTGGTTTATTGAACTCAATTCTATCCTGATAGGATTGTGGCAATCCATTGAGAAAACATTGCACTCTCACCTTATCATCCTTGAGGTAAGGGACATACCTCAACATATCCATAAACCTTTTGGAATATGAATCCATTGTAATTTGTCCCAACTTATGCTCATGGAATTCCTTGATTTTATCATCATAATACTTCTCTGATATGTAGTCATTTTGGAAGTATTTCTCAAGTTTCTTCCAAGTAATGTTTCTTTCCTTCAATCCCTTGATTTCCTTGAGTTCTTCCCACCAAATGGAAGTTCCTCCATTCAGGTTAAAAATGGAAATCTTTTCCTTAGTATTTTCATAGTAGTAATGTACCTGAAAGTACTTCTTTAGACCAAACAACCATGCCTCGGCTTCTTCTCCTTTCTCTATCTCTCCATTGAAGGCAGGAAGCTTAGCCTTATTGAATTATTCAGTCAAAAAACTCTGAGAATTATTCCTCCTCTTCTTCTTTGGGACACTTGACTCTATGCCACTACTAGATAGCTCTACCGAAGTAGCCTTCCTGCTAGATGACTATGTGGAGAGACTTCCACCAAATCTTCACTTCTTGGAATCTCTATGCATATTCCTAGAAGAAATATTTCCCACATTGTTGTGGACCAATCCATGCTTCTAAGAATATGAAGTGGTTTTCAACCTCTCCAACTGATGAAATTCTACATTACTTGGGCCTTGTTGCATATGATTTTGGATCTTCGACAATATCTGCAGTAAAACTGCATTCAACTTATCCTGCTCAGCCTGATCTATCATGAGACTATCATTGTCTACCTTTAGAATTCTAACAGTGGCCATCAAATATGGAAGGGTTTATATATCCCTCTGGCCATCAAACTCCTCATCTCTGAGATGTGAGGTGTCATCCACATTATACTATACCATTCACATTTTTTTCCTTTTACTACATCCTACGTGTTGAAACAACCACCATCACTAGTAATCACATTACCAATTCAAAACATACATGTTAAGAAATATTAACAATTTTCTTAAATGGTTTCAAGCGATCTTGGTGACCCATTCAATCATAGAGTTTGAACTTTACTCTAATACCACTTTGTAGCACACCTAACCCCTAAATCTTACTTAGGTTGGTGGGATGTCAAATTCCCCCTTATTACTCATGAATTTCTAATGGATCCACTAGTCATGTGTGTGAGGACTTCTCTTATCATAATTTAATCTATGATAACCTTTGTTAATCCATAGGGATATTCCTCCATTTCACTTACCAGAGTTCCCAAATGACTAAACACTTCGAATCGGATAGTTCGATCTACTCATATCCCTCAGATCAATGGTCTGTGGTCAATTCGGACTCGTTCCAATCATATTGCTCAACTACCCAGGTTGGTTTCCCTTACGATGGAGATATCCTTATGGATCATCCACAAAGATATAATGGGCCTTCTACTTAGGGTTTAATGGTCATGATTTCTTCAGGGTCCTTTACCCACTCGATGATTACTTCCTGCGTAGGAATCCATTCCATTCCTTACAACGAATAAATGGGACCCATTAATCACATGAATAAGATTTAATCTCACCCCCATACCAATCAATGATCATCCTCTCATTTTCTGAGTTCCTCCCCCTCAACGCATCAATCGCATTGGCTCCACAACCATTCCAATTTTCTCACTCTAACATGCACCTCTCTAATGGATCGAGCGATCACCATTCGCATGATCCTACAGTCACTATGATCTCAAGGGGTAAGGAATATCTATGATAAGGGTTTCAAATCCTCCTCTTTGGAGTGGAAACTATCGAAGTCAATGGTTATTATCCCATAGTATCACCTCATAATGGATCTATGGTCCTCATGGCTCCTTTCATCAGACTCCTACTACAATCTTCTTTCCTTCGGACCTCCAACATCCCTTTTCTTTGATGGTATCTCTATTGGATCTAGTGGTCCAGGTTTTTCCCTAGCCACCTATTGATGGGTCCTAAATAACTTGAATCAACAATAGGAACCAAACCCACCATTAAGGCCCAATTAGACTCTACAGCGTTTAAAATCGAATGGTTCTCCAGATCTTGTGATCTGGCCAATTTATCGATGGACTTTGTGTTTTCTTGTGAAGTCTCTTCCTTCAGTTAGGACTGTTTTCTTCTGTATTTTCTCTTGGGTGGGGATGATATGAGAGATGAAATCCAGTATAAACCAACTTGAAAAACAACGAGATTAATTTTTAACTATTGGGGAAGAGTTTAAGCTTGGGATAACTCGTTGCTCAACATGCAAACAATTACTCTATACCACAGGACTAGTACTAACACATTAACCATGTGAGAATCCAATTACTGTTTGAGAAACTAACTATCAGAAAGAAAGAACATATGTAATAATATAATGGCAAGAAAAACAATTCATCTACCATAACCATGCATTACATAATCACACCATGATTTATCTTCATCATTAAAGCAAAGAACATCAAGACATTGCACCAGATAACTTGACAACAAAATTAATTGCTCTTACTCATTATTGCATCATTCATGAAACAATATAGGAAGTAGTTCTTCTCCAAGTCCAATCACATGCATCTGATGAAAATAGCTTGTCGTTGGTCCAAAAGGACTTCTCAATTCATAGTAGTCTCAAAATAATTCTTAACAACCAAAAAGAAAGAGTTCTTATAACAACCATCGACCTTTGCTAATTGGTCAGTGTCTTTATTTATAACATAAATTTTTAACTGGAACTAACGGCTAAGTGCAATTTAAGAAAAACAAAAATCACCACATGGAGTTATCTTCTAACAACTTCTTTAACAGTCATCCTGAGATACTTCTTGGAAAGGGTGACTTCTCTCATATTCATCCCAGCTAACAAACAGTTCTTCACAAGTTTGGTCCCATGGAAATCTATCTTGTTCCATCGAGGTCGCATATATTCCTCTGATGTCCACTGCATGCGCTCGGTACTTTACTAAATTGGAGTTCATCTACTGTAGCATGGATTAGGATATGATTGAATGTTCTGCGAATTGTTGCACTTTTCTTGGCCTTGCATTGGCTATATTTGTGAACTCTTCGGTCCATAGCGCATCTTGTTCGGCATGCATCTTGATCACGTCGCTCAGGTCAATGAAATTATCGGGGGTGCCGAAATCAGGAGACCGACGTCCTTTATCGCTCTATCGATTCTTCTTCGGTGTTTCTTTCGGGTTCATCGACGAGATCATGGAGCAAGCGTTGTTCGGTAATTGGGGAATCTTTCCTACAATCGGGGTTGACATAGTTTATTGATCAAGAAATATGATATGAGATACCAACAAACATAATGGACCGGTACGTACCTATAGAGCTAGTTAGTCTCGATCATTTAATACTTATGTGATCCCAGTTGCTCCTTTGTATGACCTGCGATGTCTTTTATCCACGTCGTCACTCCTTTTTAGTTTAAATGAGTCACGTCAGTGTGCCATAGTGTGGCAAATCGAGTACGGTGGATATGAGCATCAGAACCATCATAGTAGTCGCTCGACCTTTGGGGCCGGGAAAAGACACCATAGTTTAGCGTGGGCATGTATGCTCCCAGAAGGTCGGATACCATAGTAAGGAAGTCATTAAATGCCTCCAAAATCCATATCACCAAGTGTTTCAACCATAATTCATCAATAATGGAAGCTGGGGAGTTTAATGAGATTGGAATGATCGTACTGCACATCCCCTACAAATATGATCGGCGACATTTTATGCATTTTGAATTACATCCAATGAGCAGTTGTGACGCGTTAATTCTGAAAGACATCCTGTCGTGAGGCGTGAGTTTTCTTTTGACATGCTCTGGTTTTCTCCTTTGTTTCACTATAAATTCTAGGAGTTATGTGGGAAATTCCATGCATAAGTCGAGTTTACCTCTGTAGAGTTGGTCTTGTGGGTATATTCAGATGCAACTCGGTGTAGTGGTCCTTTATCATCTATATATGCCCAAGCCACTAAGTTGTTGCACTATGGGATCCACTTTGAACAAGGGATGGGATTTTCGAGGCAGACGAAGTGCCAGGTCTGAGCCCCAACATGCCTGGGATTCATTCTTATTGGCTTCTAGTGTCCTTCAAGCTTCAATAGGAAGTATAGGATTTTGTTCAGAGAGGGTGTCGGCGCCTCTAGTGGAAGTTGGGGTGGATAGAATTATGCCTAAAGGAGATATTCTTGGGGCCATGCCCCCATAGGATCGGACACCACGGAGAATGGGGAGGCCTAGGAAAGATATGGGAAAAAGGGAGGAAGACCGCCCCCCAGATAAGCTGAGTGCACATCTTGTCATTGAGGGGTTTATGACACTTACTAATTGGTCGAGGCTAATGGGGACTACTAGTAAAGGAAGTGGGGGACAAAAGGGGAGGGAGAAAGCATTGGGTTCTCTCATCAACAGTTCCATCTAGCAGTTAGAGCAGGCCCAACTTGCCATAGATGAACTCTACCAAGAAAATAGAGAGTTGTGGCGCCAATTGGTGGTGAAGAAATAAGAGGTATAGGCGTCTTTGGGTCACAGAGGAAGCACGGTTTGGCTCCAGAGACAGCTTAGAGAATATCAAGACACAATTGTGCAGTTGCACGAGGTGAAGAGGATATCAGTGAAAGAGGAAAAGGAAACGTTACAGGGTGCGAGATGTAATCCAGGAGAGGATGCGCGCGTAGGAGATGCATAGTGGGTGAACCCTTGCCTTGCGCTCCCTGAAGTGATGCTTAACATTTCTTCTCTTTTTTCATAAGGGTCTTATATTCTCATTGTGACCGAGTCAGTCAGTAAAGACATCAACGGTATTGATTTGTATGTGGCCCAATTTTGGCAGGAAATTTTTTTAATTATATGAAAGTTCAAAGCGTCTTGAATTTATCCCGTTCCCTTTTGGATGTAAATTAACTGTGTTCTTTATCTGATCTTTTCACGCAAATTATGGGATTTTATAATTGTTATTATTTCATTTTAAATTTTTTGATATGTTCCCTTTAAAACTTCTGATATCGATTGATGTTGACGTGGCGTTATTAACCCTGGGTTTTTTAAAGTATTCGAACATAAAATTTAGCATTTGGAAGGTTGGTAATGATTACACTTAGGAACGCTACTCACGTTGAAAGCACTAAAGGAAAGAGATATTGTGACTACCTATACTTGGGTGGCGTCGGGGATCGGCATTTTAAAATGTAAAATTAATGTGTATTTTATTCTGTAACTCCCCGACGTTGAATTTGCGTCGGTGTCGACGGTCGACGATACCGCTCCTCTCCTTGCGCAGCGCTTACTTTTTTTGTTTTTGTGATGAAGCTGAATGGATCAGTCTTCAATGATACTCCTGCTAAATTTTAATTGCAAAAAGGAAATACCTTCATCTGTCGATTCCAATGAAGATCCTTTCTCGGTTATTTTAAACTTCTCAAACAATTTTCATCGCCTTTAATCTTTACCGATGTCGAACTTCTAAGTGCATTTGGGAAATATTTAGTTTGTCAATTCCTTAAGTAGTTTTTAAGTACCCTTTAATGGTTAAGATGATTCTTTGTTGTATGTTCAATCAAACTTTAGAAATATCAAATATGAAAAATAAGTGCAGGTATTAGTTTCATACCGAATAAAAAACAGACAGTGAAAAGGACCAAGTGGTACCCAAAAAGTAAAAAAATGGACATAGACTTTTAGGGTGTGTTGAGTGCTCAACAAATGGTGATTCACTGGGTGAAAGTAGAATCTTTTTTCCTCCTTCAAGGCTTGGCTGATATGGAAACTGATGGAGGATCTCAGTTGATCCTAAATCGGAACCTTTTAACCATTGCATCAAGCCTCCTTCGGTTGATGCTTTCAGTTCTGCCTATGGGGTTTTAACCTCTTTCCTCCTTCATTTCCTTTGACCCTGACTCATGCCCCCCCTTTTACAAATTTTATCAAAGTATTCATCAGCATGTGGCCTTTAATTACCTCTACCCACCTGCTTCGGTGTTGCTCTGCTGCCAGCGAGCGTCCATAGCCCCGACGGAGATATCTGCATACCCTCTCCTACTATTCACTTTTTTTATAATATCAATTTCATTTCAGCATGATGCACTGAGTGAGTAGGAGAGAAGGATGTATGTTTATTTGCTAGGTGAGAGAGTTAAGTTTGTTGGATTACTGAGAAGGGGGGTGAATCAGTAATAGCGTAATTATAATCCTTTTTCTTCAAATGTTATATCAATGTAGAATTATTATCCAATAATGAGTAGTAAGAAATAAACAATCACACACATACA
>JZKD02S0812153.1:1051955-1066611 GCA_000966675.3 Picea glauca | reverse complement strand
GCCCCGGAAGTGAAAACCTGCTAAAAATAGTAAATTGCCAAAATGGCCAGAAAACTGTTTTGAGCCATTTGGAAAAGATGTGTGGCCCCTGATATCCACCTGGATCAGTCTGTGTCCGCACTCACGAATTTATCCATAAACAATAGATGTCCTGATGTTGAACATGGCAGAAACCACTTGATTACCGTTCAATGAGGTAAACCATTAACAAGCGTGAGGAAAATCACCATTGATGTCAATGATTCCCAAGGTACCCTATTACATTCTAGTGAATGTGAATGGATGAGATGAATTTGAACATCCGTGGAACCATCTGATCAGAGGTCAATGATGTAAAATCACTATCGGATGTGAGGAGGCCTGCCATTGAGGCATGCAGGTCCCAAGGTACTAATTGGTTTCTAAGTCTAGCTCCTGGATAATGTGCTGAAGTCGAAAGGAATAGACTCGTCGAGGGAGGGCCTTGCTGTATCCCCCATCAATGACACGAAAGTAACACAGATATGTAATTGGTGGATCAAATGAACATGGACTGACACGGGTATTGAAATAGGAATTTGTGATGGTTGACTCGAGGCAGATACTTCCCTTGAACACTGAGGCATGACAACATAAACTTGATAAGGACCAAAACTTGATAATGCAGTGGATATTGTGACTTTTGTCGGGTGACCCAAAGGAGTAAGAAAACTTAAAGGATTGGTTCAGTGCAGAGGTTCGACAGATTGAAATACATGGAAAGATAAAATGCCGTGTTCAAGGGTGACTGTAAGAATTACTGGTAATGTTCTCAAGAACTTCTTGGCTTGCTTCCTTCAATTTCCCCCCCATCCAGATAGATGAGTACCTCTTTTTATTTTAATGAACTCGAGGAGGGTAACACATGCTCAATATAAATCACCTTCAGTAAGTACCTCTTCCTTTGTTTAACAAACTGGAAGAAGTAAGGGGTCGGTCTCGTATGGGCCCTTCAATGTATGATTATTTAACGAGTTGAGAGAAGGTAAAACCAATTTTTTTTCATATTTAGAGAGTCTGAAAATGACTTAAAGACGACTCCAGTGTTGTCTTTTTTCGTAATGTTAGTCTCATGAGGCCGAAAAAGAGATAAATTATCACTCAAAAGACACCCTTTCAAACCTTTTAATGAGTGGGAAAGGAAGCAAGATCACTCAACAATCTTTTCACATTTAGAGAGTCTGAAAATAGCTTAAATACGACTCCAAGGGGTTCCTTTTTCGTATATCCATGCGAGCCCGAAAAAGAGATAAAAGGTTTCTCTGTTACATTCTCATGTTTTTACGAGTGCAACAAAGAACAAAGACTAAGCTCAGTACCAGCTTGAAATCTAGTGGCTTAACTCCATAATGATCATCAAAGGCTGGAGACATGCCTCCCCAAGCTTCAATTCATTCATTGACTGTGAGGTTGTCACCAATTTCTGTACTAGATGAAGAAAAAGGATGTAGGTGGATGAAATGAAGGTTCAAATATGAGACCTAATGAAAGACTCGACTCGACATCTATGAGATCTCGCGAAAGACTCGACCTGACATGAGAGGTGATTGTTTCATTTTTTGATGATATTGACACAAGAAAAGAACTATGCTCAAGGCTCTGAGTTCAGTCCCCAGATTTCTGTTTCATTTTTTAACGAGCTTGTTACAGAGAGGAAAAACTATGCTCAATAACCTCTGTTTCATTTTTTAACGATCTTTCCACAGAGAAGAGAAACTATGCTCACAACTTCTTCTTGATCATGGATTCTAGGAGGATAATGCTCTAGAAGGACACCATGTCAAGGGTCAAAACTTAGTCATGGATTCCAAAAGATCTTCATTGGATGGAAGAAGAATGATCCGGAAGGCACACATGTCGAGGTTCACAGAAGGGGTAAGGAGATCGGGCTCTAATAGCCCTATCCAAGAGATCACCGTGTCAACTATTGGATCCAAGTCATCGAAAGTTGAAGTCATGGGAGACAACGCCACATAATTGGCCTGTGGCAGGGGTGATATCGACTGCATATAATACCTGGTTAGGGAGGTCATTGGGTTGATGGTCAAGTCAGGGCCAACAAACAAAATTTGATCAATAGTGACCATTCTTCCATTGTGCGGGAAATATATCACATGAAAAAGAGTGGACACAATAGCTTTCATGGCATAGACATAATCTCGCCCAAGGAGTAAATTGAAATCCAAGGGGTCCTAGACTACCATAACATCAATAAATACTGTTTTCCCTCCCAAGTTATAGGAAACCAAGGAAGGATCCCTAAAGGGCGACTGGTTCTTCTGTTAAAATTGAAAAGAGTCTAGGTAACTGACACAAGCTGAGGATAACCGAAATCTTGCCAAGCAATAGAGGAAAAAATACTAACGGATGAACCTTCATCTATCAATCTATGAGGAATGACTCGACCGCAAACCTGTATTGTAATCTTGAAAGTAATTTGAGAGGAAAGACGAGGTGCAACTAGCACACCCCAATAAAAAATGATGGCCTCATTACTTGGAGAGGGTTTCACGAGAGAAGGGGGAATCCCCGCCGACATGGTAGATTCTGTACCAACGAGAAAAACATGGACAATATCGGGTTTACTCTCTAGAGGGAGAGTAGGATCGATTGATAAAGAAATCAAATCAACCACTTGAGTTTCATTCTCTAAGGGGAGAATGGGGTCGACAGGTGGAAACAGATTGATCGCTTTGGCACTCTTCAGAGGAGGAGTGGGATTGATCGGTGATGTAACCGGAAGAACCACTTTGGCACTCTTTGGAGGAAGAGTGGTATTTCCCGATGATGTAATCGGAGCAACCGATTTGGCACTCTTCATATGAAGGGTGGGACTGATCGAGGCAGGGACTGGATCAATCACTTTGACACTCTTCGGAGGAAGAGTGGGATCAACCAAGTTGGCACTCTTTAGATGAAGGGTGGGACTGACCAATGACAGGATTGGATCAGTCACTTGGGTTTCACTTTTCATATGAAGAGTGGGGCTGATCGATGATAGAACTGGATCAACTACGTTGGTTAGTGGTTCAACCGAGGATGAAACTAGATTTACCACCTAATCAATTGGATTGACCAGTCCATCAACTAACAGTGGGTTGGGAGAAATCTTATGATAACTGATTGGAAGTTGAATATTTTTCAAAAGAGAAGAAACCTCATCCATACAAGGACAAAGGTGAGAATAATGATCACCTTCGCATAACATACAAGGAAATTTTATAGTTGTCTTCTTCTTACCAACCTTAACGCCACTAGTTGATGGGGCATCACCAACATGTACATTAGGGGCTGATGACGTGGATGACCACATTTCTAAGACCTTGGGAAGACCAGGGAAATCCCTCAGAAAGTGGTCACCCTTACAAATACTATAAGGGAATTTGGGTTTCGGATTCTTCATTTTAATCTTGTTGAACTCATCAACACTCCCATTACTATTAATAGTAGTTGGTTGCTTAGATCCAACATTTGATGTAGTTGAAGGCTTGGTCCTTTTCGGGTTCTTCTTCATCTTCTCTTTCCATTTCTTATTCTTCTTATCAATCTGGCTACTTGCTTGAGAGATTTCACTAGGAAAAGAAGGAGAAATGGAAGGAGACCTAACAGATGAAGAAGGAGAAAGGTATACATGAGGTTGATGTGTGGGTGGTGTACTGACATCTGAATTATTAGGTGCAGGTGAAGCACTGGGAGGATTCAAGATTACCAGAGTGGGGAATAACCAAACAAGTAATCCAATGGTGAGTCCTGGAAGACTCAGTGTGGTAATGTACGGAGGACCAATGTTTCCAAAAGAAGGAAAGGTGAAAGGTTCCCCAGGACAAGGGGTTCCTCCATTGGTACTCCCAAGAGTTGATGCCATTAACAATGACTCGACCTAAGGTCCACTAAGTAAAAAAAAAAACACACGCTATGAATCTAAAAGAAAACAATGAAACAAAACTTCCCACAATGAAACCACTAGTTGGTGATGAAATCCAACATCGTGAGATCAATACAGGAAGGGGCGGGGATAGAGCGGGTGGATCAATTACAATGGTGACCTACTTAATGGACTTACGCCTTGGTGAAAGCTTCCACATCGTAAATTTGGATTTACCCTCGAAGGATCTTGAGTGAGTTTGAACAACATCTGTTTTAGGTATAATTAGACTTCCCTTCACCGTCACCTCATGTAAGACCTTGAAGATTATGGATACTAAGGTCACCAACTCACAATCAGCCCCTGGGTGGGTACAGTCGACAATCTAGTCTAAACGTATAGGTAGGATAACAAGTCCAAAATATTTCGAGAGAACTGAGGACAAATGGACCGGTAGAACTCCAGAGGACCCCGAATGGATTCAGAATTCACAAAGCACTGAGACCAAATGAAGACAGTTAAACCTCAAGAAGAACTTCCAATACATGATCTGACTACTTGTTGACAGGCGAAATTGACCATGCGTCAACTGGAAGAGTGGAACCGGTCCGGGGTTGTCTAATAACCCAATCCATTTGGGATGAACCACCCTGATGGGTTTATCGGCTTCATTAGCTGATCTAAGGTCCTAAGAAACAAAAAAAGAAAAACTACTCTAAACTAACTAATCTAACTAACTACTAAAACAAACTAAACTAATCTAACTAAAAAGAAATAAAACAAACTAATAAACCAAACTAACTATTCTATATACAATCTACTATCTAATACTATACTAACTTTAACTAATTAAATATCTAACTACTAACGAAAATATGACTTATTCACAAAATGCACAATATCTACAATTTACAGATTTGAATAAAACCTGAAAAACTCATTTGTATTCTGCCCTAAGACAGAGAAAGATATTTTTGTTGATTTTATAATTTTATGAACAGAAATAAAACAAAAACTAACTAAACTAAACAACTAATATACTAATGCTAACTACACATCTAAATAAACATATATCTAACCAAACTACTTAAATTATACTAAACAAATTAACGAAAATAAATCACAAACTGACCTGGAGAAACGCTCCAGATTTGTCCTGTGTATGATGATTGTCTTAGCTGATCGGAGGGAGGAAACCCACACCGAATTATCTAGGCGCTCCTTGTAAACAGAAATACGCAATGCTCTTCAATATAATTACAGGACAAACAAGACATAAAAATTACAACAATCTTATGATTTATAAATCTTCACAGTTAGATAAACCTGTATGCAAAGACTTATACGAAATGCTTCAATTAACGAAGAAGAGAAATCTGTGATTCATTAACTGAAACAAAGTAATTGCTGTATTTTTTTTTTTAAATAATGAAAGAAATTAGATATGGATCACATTAATTAAATCACATCATTCTGCAATAGACTATGATATCTAAAGTAGTCTATAATCAATTGCAAATGACATGCATAAACTTGAAACAAAAGATTGATATATTGAAAAGCGAAAGCTGTAGCAAAACATCAACTCCTGTCTCAGTTTGTATTAGAAATCCATAGCCTGGTTCTCCCACAAGTGAGGATGCTCCTTATTACAAAAAATAATAAGTATTTAAAGGTATTATACAGGGTAAAACATCCCTGTAGAAGTTATCAAAACTGTGTACATAAAATCTGGGAAGATGTCCCAAGTCTGACTAAACTAAGAACCTAAAACAAAACTAAATCAAATAAATATCTCCTAGACTGTCCAGTATGTCCAATGCAATTCGGATGTACCTGAAAGGTGTTCAAAATGGACAAGTTAGAAGGGTATTTTATTAATAAAATGATAAAAAAAATCTAATTCTATAGACTAGCTACAGAATCTTGCGATTCTGTAGCTGGTCTAAATAAGACACAGAATCAACATTAAAATCAACTCAAATCTTTTAAAGAATTAAATTCAACTAACATCCGATAGATATTTGAAAACGAATCATTCAAGTTGAAATTGTTATATCATTTTGAAATCAAACAAGACCAAGATCAATCAAATGACTACAGAGATTTGTGTATTCTGTTTCGTTTGTTGCCACAAAGTCGGGTGAACAAAATCATATTGAACAACAATGAAATCATTTCATATCACATTGAAATTGATATAATTAAAACAAAACACAGGCAATTGTAATGCTGCCTCATCAACAAGAAACACGATCGAATCCAAACAAGATCATTTTCAAATCGACATAACTGTATTGACATAACAAACGATCCATGCCACGAGCGAGTTATATCAAAACTGGCGTGTAAATCAACTCAAATGAAATCACAACAGGATCAATCAGTGGGTAACAGAGTTCGTAAGAATTATCCGATCGTTTGTTATTGCAAATTGGGGCAGACAAAATCATTCACGAGATCATTTCTTGAATGCATTTTGAAATGACTATTACCCGAATTTCCTCATACGAATTTGACAAAAATGACATAAGTCGATCTGAATTAACAAACTCGTTTGAAAATTAAAATTAACAGAGCTACAATCAAGTCTATTTTTGATACAAATACAACTCATAAAATCAATCATGCTAACTGAAAATACACAACAATCCAATCAAGCGAATCAAACAAATGGGGTTTAACATAGTTGTCGTGAATCAAAATCATTCCACGATTCGGGCGTATTTGCACAGGCTTAAATGAGAACATTGTTTTCATGAAAAACAGAGTCGTTCTTTCCAAATCATTGCCAATCAGAGTTGTATTCCCGATTTAGAAAATTATATCAATTCAAACTCACGAAGTTGTTCCAAAATCACAGCATACAAACTGAATTAGAGCCGATATAATCTAACCATAACGAAATTATATCAAATCAAATATGATCGTGCTCTAAATTCAGTATGAAAAACTTCCTGTTCAAATTGGATACAAACAAATTCACTTGAAAGAAAACCATCGATTTCATTAACTTAACAGACAAACAAATCAAATCCGATGACAATCTATTAGTGGCTAAACTGGGTATGAGAAAATCGTGTATCCAAATTGAAATTTCATTTATTTTTAGCAAAGCGAATACAATGTACAGGATGAACACATTATCACAGAGCCATTTCGAATGATAGATAGAGCTATTTGAAAACCAAATTCAAATCATTATATTAATCCTGGTCATTCACAAAACTAAAATGATATCAAAATTCATACCTATATGACGAGCAAATGGCTTGATCATGACATTTTGGAGTTGACAACGGCTGTAGCCGATTCAACATTCCGAAAAATGATGGAACCAATAGTTCTCTGCTTCCTATCAGTTGCTTGAAGTTTGTCTCTTTGGCTGGTCAATACTGCAACTTGATTTTCCAATGATTGGATTTTCGATTGAAGTAGGGGAACATCTATATAGTATCGTTCCAACCACAAATCACATTGGTCACAGGATGACTGTTCGAGCTTCGAAAGTGCAGGTGAAGATTTAGTTACATTGCCGAGGGTTTCGTTAGGTAGTTTGATCCCAGGGTAGCTAGGATTATTCTTTAGGCAAGGGGGCAGATTGGAAACGAAATCATAAGGTGGCTCGGAGCATAGACCCTGTGAGTAAGGGTACTCACTAGCTAGGAAGCGTTCTATGTCAGATTCTAAATCCTCACTAAGGACTATGGGCTTCTGCTCAATACTAGGTTTAGGCTTATTTCTATCCATTCTCGAGATAAGCCGAGCATTCTTTTTCCTTTGCCACCAACAGTAGGGTTACCTCTAATCTTTTTTCTCACAGGCTTTTTTATAGCCTCGACCTTCTCAGTTATAGCGTCGGGTAAGTCAATATCGGGGTCGACCGAAGGCTTAGGAGAGAGAAGTAGGACATGGAAGGGCACGGGTGGCTCGACCTTAGCTTCATTAATCACAGGCTTTTCAACCTGGACCGAGTATGTATCATGAAAACCATTTCGAGCGATAAAAGCTCGCCAGCTATCACCATGGAGACTTAAGTGATGAACAATGATAAGTCTAATTAGTCCATGGTGGAACATGCTACTATCAACCTTCTCCCTTTTGAACCTTTTTGACATTTTATACAGGCTACGCTGGAAATAGAAAGGCATATTCAATGGATACCCTATAAAATTCATTAACAAACGCAGGTGGTAGAGAAAAACGAGTCCATATCAACCCTCACAGGTCACGAATTGTTTAACTACTATCATGAGGTCATCCCATCGTGGTTTAAGCTTGGAAATTGACATACCTCTGTCATAAGATGTGACCTTTCGCGAGACGAACAATAGTGGCCATGGAACCTCCTCGACCTTAGAATTTTTAAACCAACGCTGGCCCAAGGATGGTAACCCTGTAGCAGAACTAATAAACTCCTCATTTATTTCCAACTGAATGTCACCCACCTTGGCTCTACAACCATCAAAAGTAAGGGCGAACTGCTGTGCCACAAATAAATTAAAACCCTCGAATCACTGTACAAAGGTGAGCCAACCGTTATCCTCTAAGTCTTTCTGGGCACTGTCGAATAGTAGCAAGGCTTGGCTACCATTTGGCTCGATTCGCACCATCGGTGCCATGGCGCCGAGCACACGGTAAGTCCAGGGTTTGGATCATAACACACACAGGAGCAGAGTGCACGAAGGGTTACCCGAGCTAACAGAGGTGAAACAGGGATAAGGGATAGGTATTAATGTCATCGTGCAAAGGTGGTGGAGCTTATCTCTACCATGCATAATAGTTATTGCCAAGGTACAACCACCGACTTATATCTGTTCAACCCACTATTGTATAGTTTTAAAAATCATGTCACTTGCCCGAACAATGAAATCAATGGTAAGTGTATAAACCAACATGCACAATCAAAGTTATGCCATAGTTTTAAAACCAATCATACAAATTGAAATCAATACCAAGTGTTTAACGAATGTAACAATGCATTGTATCAATTCATATCAAGAGTTTAAGCGAGGTACCAATGCATTTTGAACTAGGTGTCATATCAAATGAAATATATCAAGGTTTAACCATAACACCTATATATCTTATGAAACCAATGTGCAAAGTAATTTGATCAAATAACATGTAAATCCAAATGCCAATGCATTACAAACTCAAAGTCACACAATCAATCCAAGAATGTCCCAAGAGTACAGATCGAAAAGTTTTGCCAACTGTATAATGATAAGTAAAATGTAAGCTCAATAGGATTATCGACAAGAAGGATAACGACAGTTCAATAATGATTCTAATGCGACTACGAAAGACCAAGTTTTTTGGCTTATAGTTGTGAAAACAAAAACGAAGGTAGATGTGCAAATGTCGTAAAAATAAAAGTGTCGTTTATTTGAGAATTGCGACGAACAATTGATGTTTGCAAAACATTGGTGTAGGCAACTTATAAAACAATAAAAAATAAAAAATGAATTGGCTGCCAACACTACTATGAATGGTTGAACCACGAAGGGATAATCTCCACAACTCTCCTGAAAACGACCTCGTGCGTAACCCCTGTGTGAGAGGGGGATCCCAGAAATCCTATATGACAATTGGATTTGCTCTCCCTATCGCAAGATGCCAATGTTTGTTTGAAAGATTTGGAAAGTTATCCTTTCAACCTATTCCAAAGCCCTACACCTTAATATAAAGTAGGTTTTCTAACAAAAAATGTAAAAATGTCTGATGATATTTAGTTTAGCGTTGATTTTAGTGGCTGTTGTTTACTCAAAGGTGTATGAGAGTGAAAACTAATGATATCATGACTCAATTCCCAAAACATGCATAAGAAATGATAAGCAATATTTTCTTTCAATGAATGTCTATTTAAGGGAAGGAGAAGGATTTTCCTTTCACTTTCAAACACTAAGATGCAATGAAATCACGCAATAGTCCTCAATAAAAAATCCGATACAATGCTAAATTTTTTATATGTGACTGATAATCAGTTTGATGTAAAGCTTTGTATGTTAATCAAACTTCAAGATCTATGAGATTTAAGCAACCTGGAAGAAAACGTCACGTAAACAAAAACACACCCTCGTTGTGATCAAACAAGAAGAAAGAAAACCAAATCCAGACAGGAGAAAATCCTTGGAGAAAAGACCTGAAAGATCAAAATTAAATAGTGAAAAGATCTTTGAATTTCCTTACAACAACTTTTAGTCAATTAGATAAGTGAGAAAGCAATAGATCAACTCCAAATATTAGGGAAGAAGAGTGACTCAAATAAAGGAAATTAGATGTCAAAAATCCAAACAAAACATCATTAATCCTTAGAAATAATATAATTGGAGGCTAAACAAGGACACACTAAGATAGCATAAACCCTACGAAGATGAATCAACAAAAAGAAGATTGAGAAAAACTACTCCCAAAAAGATTTTTGTAGAAAAAGGGGTAGCGCTCTGGTGTCAAGGGTACCAGAGCATTGCAATGCTCTGTGGGAGCCTTCCAGGGAGTGCCAACGCCCTGGTGGTAAAGGCAGGGGAGCGCTGGCCTCTCAGAACTCAAAAATTCTCCCAGAAATAAAAAAAAAAAACTCAGGAAAAATGCAAAAATTCAGTGTGTAAGATGAATCCAAGAGCCAACAACACATCTAAGGGTTAGAGACACATCATGCATAATATTAAAAAATGAGAAAAGGACAAAAAAAGATCTAGGAAAGGAATAAAAAATCAAAGTTCCTACCTAGTGGAGTCGCCAATTTCTGTTACAGAGAAATCCCCTTGCACACAAGTGGATTCTCTCTTGGATACTATACCCCTATGACCAAGACAAAAAATGATATTATGGACACTGACATTCCTTTTATATCTAATTAAGATAATGTATGAAAAGGAAGAAGAAAAGTGTACCTTTTTAATGGTGTTTGTCCTCACACAGTCCATGTTGAGATTCGATCCTAAGATCCTCAATAAGTCCTATAGAAGAAACAAAGATACAACAAACTTCCTATTCTACTGAGATTAGCTCAAAAACTGATCTATCTACTATAGAAAAGTTCATGAAATGTACGCAAACTTTAAAGGAAACAAGCCAAGCATAGATTTATATTAATGAGAACAAAGTGGTGCTTACAACTATGGATGTAGTGCAATAGCTTCACCAAGCTCCCTTTGTCTAGACCCTTGCTCAAATAATCCACACAGAATGCTGATGCTTCAATGATATTTCCCTTATGCGATCATAAGTTTGATACTTCACAATTTCTATATATCAATACCACTCATGAGATCATAAGTTTGGTATCTCTCAATCTCTATCCTATATCATGTACCTTTCACCATGAGAAGGCCTCCTTATATAAGATTGGAGAGACCCAACCACTTGAGATATATTTGGGATAAGTTGGGGATTATTCTCCTTTAGTTGTGGATATCCCCTAAGATCATTCCTTGATCTCAGATTCGAATCCAACCAACTTCAGATATTGAAGGGATTCTTCCCTAATTTATCTCAACAAACCAAAATTCACTCATAAAGGGAATCTCTCCCCAAAAAGGGTGCACAGAGTGTTTCATCGCTCCCCCAAAGAAGGCTAGGGAGCGCCGGCGCTCCCTGACAGTGGGTAGGGGAGTGCTTCCTTCTAAAAATCATTTTTGAGTGGTTTTCTCCATGGGAAATGCTCTGTACTCTTCATCAAATGATTTCTCTTCCTAAAACTAGTCTTTGAGGGTGTCTTAAGTGTCCCTGTGATGTCGTTAGAGGAACAACATAGGAAATATGGCAATATGATGTTTGCGACACTTTTGGTAAAGATGTGACACTTACAACACTTGTAATGATGACACTTGTGACACTATTGAAGTGAGTAATTTTGATGTATAACACTTTGTAGAAATCATCAAACCCTTACAAAAGATGATTCACAAAGATGCTGAATTTAAGTGGGATGATGAGCAGAAATATGCCTTCAACAATATCAAGGATGCCATTTCCCAGGCCCCAGTGCTATGAAATCCCGATTTCAATAGAGACTTTTTCCTTTATAATTTCACCTCCGATCAATCGCTAGTTGTAGTCTTGACTCAGAAGGATGATGGAAACAATGAAGCCCCAGTGTCATTTATGAGTACTAATATTCAAGGAGCCGAGATCAAATATCCTACTGTAGACAAACATGCCTACGTGGTTTATAAGGAAGTAAAACATTTCAGGTCTTACCTCCTCAAGAATCACACTAAAGTAATTGTGCTGCACCCTGCAGTCCGATCCTTGTTCACCCAGTAGGAAATGGGGGAAAGAAGGGGGAGCTGGATGACAGTAGTCCAAGAATTTTATCTAGATGTAAAACCTACAAAACTAGTAAAAGGACAAGGTTTGTGCAAGCTTGCAGTCAAAGCCCAGGATCAAGTAAATAAATATCTTAGATGGGATAACGAAAAAATAACTTTGGTGTCGTGAAGTAGCATACATATCCCCAGGACAAGACTCCTGGTATGAAGATTTAACTTATCTTCTACATCATGGAACTTGTCCTGAAAACCTCAACCCTAGAGAAAGGAGAGCCCTGAGATTAAAATCTGCACAATATCGTCTTATAAATTCATTGCTCTTCTGCATCAATTATGATGGGGTACTATTAATATGTATCGAACGAGAAGACACAGACAAGGTACTGGAAGAACTCCATGATGGGCCCGCCAGGGGACATTTTGCAGGAAACACTACCGCTCATAAGAATCCGAGAGCTGGCTATTATTAGCCCACCTTGTTCAAAGACACTCATACTCATGCTAGAAATTGTAAGACTTGTCAAATAAGAACTGGAAAGGAGAGAAGAGTGGAGGTACCACTCCAACCTATTACTGTCTCTCGACCTTTCGAGCAGTGGGGGTTGGATATCATAGGAGAAATCACACCTAGCTCCTCAAAACTGCACAAGTACATTCTTATTGCCACCGACTATTTCACAAAATGGGTAGAGGCCATCCCTCTAACTCATGTAAACGAGAAGGTAGTGATCCAAAAACTGATCATGAGGTTTGGTGTCCCTTCTGTTATGGTATTTGATAATGCAACTTACTTTTCTTCCACCCTATTGACAGAGTTTTCTCTGAACAAAGGAATCGTAACCAGGTACTCTATAAATTACTATCCCCAAGGAAATGGTGTGTCTGAATCGACTAATTAAAACCTAGTAAGGATATTAAAGAAGATAGTTACAGATAATCAAAGAAATTGGCATATCTGATCTATAATCCTCTATGGGCTGATAGTGTCACACCCAAAGAAGCTATAGGAAATTCCCCATAATTTTTGGTCTACGAGAAAGAAGCCAACCACCCAAATGGAATCTATCTTCCATCTCTTCAGTTGGCCCAAGATTCCAATGAAGAACCCTCATCGACCATGCAAAAAGGGATTAACACTTTGCTCATGCTGGAAGAAGAGAGGGAAAAGGCTAAGTCAAAATTCCTAGCTCACCAATAGATAATGAAAAGATGGTTTGATAAGCATAAGGATAAATAAAATAATTTTGAAGTAGGAGACTTAGTCCTGAAGTGGGACAGATCAAATGAACCTAAAAGGAAACATTCTAAGTTTCATAGTTTAGGGCTTGGACCTTTCCAGGTAGATGAGAAAATCGGGGCAGTAACTTATCGATTACAAAATCTGAGGGGAGAACCTAATTCCCTCCTAGTAAATGGCCAAGCCTTAAAACAATACTTCTAGTAAGTTTAAAAATAAAAATAAAAATAATATATATATATATATATATATATATATATATATATATATGTGTGTGTGTGTGTGTGTGTGTGTGTGTGTGTTTTACATTCTTTGTATAATGTCTTCACGATTGCACAAGTACGTCTTTTTTTGTTTATTTTCTTCCTAGATTTCTTTTCTTTTGAAGGTATGTCTCGTGAAATGATGGTTGGTCTTAAGGTCGCACAATGTAGCAAACACTGTTCCTAACTCATCGCTCACTCACAAACACTAGAAACACTGGAAAAATTGCGGTTACTTTGAGGAATCCTCTATCCAACCATAGAAAATGAACGAATTAGGAGAAATGTCAAAAATTTCTGCTTTGTGATTCAGTTAGACCTCAAGGGAAAGAAGGAAATCCGGAAAGGACTACATAAACCTAGAAACAGAGCTAACAAAGAATCCACCTTTGTTGATTAAGGTTGGTTGTCATTGATGTCAACCCTTTAAGAAAGACCCATAGCACAAGGGTTTGGGTAATGGAGCCAATATTGTTTTATGTAAATATGACTCATTATTGTTTTGTCATTTTTGATAAGAAGTAAATATGGATGAACTCCAAAGTGGTCCCCTTATGGTGAAAGCCCTCACGGGAAGACGCTTTGTGGAGTAAGAGAACCCATGCTTAATTGTGGAATAATGAGATGAAGGAAAGAAAAATTTTCAGGGAAAATATCCTAGATGGATAGTGCTTGTCATGTCATTTCCTGTGGTATGTGGAACGTCACATAATTCCTCACGGTTAGAGAGTTATGGCCATGAGAAGTTGGAGACTCTAGGTTTGGGTGACGGACCCAAGTTTGTTTGATGGGTAACGGTATGAGTTATGATATATTTTTAGATAATAGTATTCTATATGGATATTACATTTCATTCCATTTCTGGTGGTATGTAGAACGTCTCATAACTCCTCACGGTTTGAGAGTTATGACCTTACGAAGTTGGAGGACCCTCATATGTCATCTAGAAGCCCCAAAAGGTCAAAGTAGTCAAAGTGGTTTAAGAGATTTTAAAAGG
>JZKD02S0812153.1:993901-1011184 GCA_000966675.3 Picea glauca | reverse complement strand
TTCATATGATTTCTTGAGATTTATATCTGGTAGCGAAAAAATTGGTTTGAATGCATCCAACTGTTCTCATATTTTGTGCTCTTCTGTCAGAACTATTGGTGGTACAAGTAAGTCGAATGAGTGGACATTTATATCATTTCTCAAATGGCATTTGTTTATATCCCGTCAGTCATTAATTGATAGATCTTGTGATTGGAATTTGTACGTAGTAGTGTAATTATATGTTATATGAGTGACCGTGCAATGGTCATTTCCGTGTTGTTGGTCATTAATTTTCTCTTCAGCCATTACCTGTCTGGAATTAAATGTGCTTTCTTTGCTGATGTCAATTTTTCCTTGGTCAGCGTTTTCTTGGGATCGACTAACAAGGTATCCTCTATTTATATGTGGTTGTTAAATGGGACAACCGACCAATATTCTTGAGTCATACTGTTATTTATTATTGGGGTGACTTAGTTGATGTCACTAGTAGCTTGTCTTCTCATTCATTTTGCTATGTTTGACTACGTCTAAATGATGCCAACGTTCTCCATGCCATTTTGATTCCTGTTATATTAGTCTGCGCTCACTTGATCTGCACTTTCTTGATTCTCTTTTCATAAGTATATGTTGTAAGTCAATTGATGGGGTGTAATGTCGAGAATATCTTCTGCTACTTTGTCTTGGGATGGACCATGGGATGCTTTCTCTCTCCATTTTGATTTATTTTTTCTTTTCTTTGATTCCATGGAGGTCCTTTAAATACTTTACCTTTTTGATTTCGCATACTTGAATTTTTCCAACTGTCTTTTGTTTGTTATATTTAAGCAGGGTTTATTTCTTGTAAGTATAATTAGTTGAATTCTTTGATTTTAGTCCGTTCCTGTTGGAAATTCCCTGCTAAATTTTTTCAACAGGGTTCTTTTCTTTTACACGTGGTACTTCTTTAGGTTGGAATCATTAATTAATTTCTTAAATGGTTGCCCCAATAATGTTTGGAGGTGGACCGCTCCGGTTGGTCGAATGTCTTCTACAACACAAGGCCCAAGCCATGCTATCTCTATTTTTTTGGGTTTACCTTATATGCGAATGCCATATAACAAGACTAAGTCTCCTTCTTTTATATCTTTTTTCTTTATATGTCGATCGTGCCAGGATTTGTGTTGTTGATTTTGAACCTCCTAGTGATGTATTTCTATTAGTCTTCATTCTTCTAGTTTGTTTAATTGATAAAATTGGTCGTTCACATTTTTTCTTTCGTCAAATTTTTCTACAGCCCCAACCCTTTTGGAATTGGTCCAAAATTGTAAAGGGATAATAACTTCTTGTCCGTAGACGAGATTGAATGGAGTATTCCTAGTTGATCATTTGTATGCTGATCTATATGCCCAGAGAACTGGAATAATATTTTCTTCCTATTTGTGTTTGTTGAGGCCATAGATTTTTGTGAGTCCTTTGTGTAATATTTTGTTAAATTCTTCGACCGCCCCACTTGTGGATGATAAGTTGTCATTATTCTATGGTCGATCAAAAAATTTTCTAGTATGAATTTAATTTTTTCGTTCACGAAGTGAGTTCCCTGGTCGATTATTAATGTCAGAGGACAACCAAACCTTGTAATTATATTCTGGTATATGAATTTTTCCTTTATCTCTTTAGTATAAGATTCCACTCGCTCAACTTATTCTCACTTAGTCACGTATTCAAATGTAGTAATGATGTACTTGGCACCAGTTCTTATTTCCCTCTATGGAAATGGCCCGACGAAGTCGATAGCCTATATTTCGAATGCTCGGTTGGGGTTTATTGAAAATAGTAGAATTTAATTTTTCCACAGAGGTATTCCCAACCTTTGACAACTATCACATTTTCTTACTTTATCTCGACAATATTTATCCAGATTCGACCACCACATGCTTGCTTGTAATATCTTTCCGATTGTTGTGTCGGCCTGAAAGTGACCCCTGGTTGATCTTGCATGAGATTCATTGATAATGGTGTCCCTTTCGTGCTAAGGAACATACCTTATTAAAACTTCATCAATTCCCATTTTGTATAAATATCCGTTTATGATTGTGAAAGGTGCAACTTTGAGGGATATAACTTTCTTTTTGCTTGTTGTGAGGTTCTCTAGAGCCTTTCCTTTTTCTAGGAAATTTGTGATATCTTCTAACTCTTTAGGGGAAAATTCGACTTGAAATAAATGCGCGTCAGGGATATCATCGTTGATGCCTCTCAGATATTCTCCTATTTCCAGTCATGATTGGTGGTTAGGTCATACATTATTTTTCCTTGGTCATATGATTATGTCGAATTCAAATTCTTGAAGTAAGAGTAACCAACGAAAAATATTTCCTTGATGGACTGGTTTATTGACCAAGTAATTCAGTGCTTGGTGGTCTATAAAAAATGTGAAGACATAAATTTTGTAGAGAAAATATCATTGATAAGGCTTCCCTTTTCATAGTCGAACAATTTATTTCTACCTTATTCAGTTTTCCACTTGCATATGAATTTGGATGATAAATTGTGTCATTGTATGGTTGTTCTAATACCAAACCGATGAGTACATTGGATCCATCGACATGGACATGAAATTTTCTTGAACAGTCTAGAAATTTTAGAATGGGGGCCTGGACCAACTTCTTCTTTAATAATTTGAAGGATTCCTAAAAATATTGGCTCCATATAAAATAAATATTTTTTCTCAAGAGCTCATCTATTAGGAAGGTGATGTCCGAATAGCGGTGTATAAAATTCCTATAATATCTAGTGTGTCCCAATAAAATTTTGATTTGTTTTTGATTCACAGGTGGATTTAGATCGAGGATGATTTTAATATTTTCCATGTCAACCTTTACTCCCTCTTTACAGAGAACATGTCCTAGAAGGATTCCAATTGGTGTGGAAAATATTAATTTCCTGATGTTTAATGATATTTGAATTTGTCTACAACGTTCTAGCATAAGTCGAAGCCATTGTATATGATTTTTGAATAGACTGTATATTGTTCAGTTGTTGAAATATACATCCATATTTTTATAGACATACTCTTGAAATTCCTTAACAACTATTCTGGAAAAAAATGCTGGCACATTCTTTAATCCAAATGGCATGACTCTATAGGAAAATGATCCAAATTCCGAGACAAATGTTGTTTTTGGCTAATCTTATTTTGTTATTTTCACCTACTTCTAACCTAAGAACCTTCTAGTGAATGAGAAACATTTGTGACTAGATAATTCACTATTGATTTCATTAACAAAATGGGTGGGGAACAGATCTATCGTGGTCAGTTTGTTGATTCCCCAAAAATTGACACAAATTCTTAAATTTTTGGGATCGTGTTTCTTTGGTTGTACCACCATGGGACTTGCCCATTCTGCCCTTTCAATAGGGTAAATAATACCTGCTTGTAGCATTCCTTCGATCTCTTTCTGTATGATTGATTTATATTTATGTGATAATTTGTATGGTCATTTTATGATTGGATTTGCTCCTGAAATAAGTTCAATCTTCATTTCTCCCATTTCCTCTACAAGTCCTTGTAGTCGCACGCAAAAAATGTCTTGATATTCTTTTAGTAGGTTTCCTATGTCAGCTATATATTTGTCAGTCCAATAGGTTCCTATTCGTACCATTTTTTGATCCAGGAGGATCTCGGTGGCCACCCACCTTTTCCAACTGGCTAAAAACATTTTTTTGGAAACTTACTATTTTTAGCATTTTTTCAGTTATTGAACTTCTGGGGCCACTTTGAGGGCCTAAATGACACTTTTTTAATGATCTAGTGCCTCAATGATAATGAAAGGATTTGATTGAGCTCCCAAAATTAATATAATCATTAATAGATTTTGAATAAGCTATTGTGCACCCTAAATGAAGATCACATGCAAACGTTACGATCCCAGGAAGTTGATGTACTAACTTACCCCAATGGGGCCCACATGACTTTTGGTGCTTCATCTGCTAGGGTTAGGTTTTTGGATGTCTAGGGTTTTGAAATTCATGTTTATTGTAAAAATTCCTTCATAGACTAATTGTACTCATCTTCTTATGAATGAGCATAGCCATCACATCTCTTCTTAAAAATAAGCTTCCACCATTATAGAAAGCTTGTTTTAAGTATGCATTTTACAGTTTTTCAACATATTTATTATTTAATAGAAGTCAAGTTTTACTATATATCTATTATTGTTCACTGTGTATCTATGTTAATATTATAAATATATGGTTTCATTTCATTCCTCTCATAAATCCATATTAGTGGTATCAAAGCGGTCTTCTCCTTGTCATTTTTTTTAATGCATGTCCCCGACACGGTTAGGGTATAGAAAGTTGGATCTCGAGCTTGTTTCTATTGAGGAAAACTTCTCTCGCACACCCAAGAAACCATCCATGGTGGGAGAAAATAAATACAATAGGACATGATATCCTTTCAAAATGTTGCTCAAGGAAACCCTTGAGCGACAGAGGAATGAGATGATGGACATATTTGCGCAAATACTTCGATGACTAGTGACAAGAGACATATCCAACTCAAGTGGAGGAGACTCCCCCTTCAAGGTATAGATAAATTTTTATGTTCCTATATTTTAAGTTTAAATAGAAGTGGATGCTATAGATAAATGGTTAAAACTTCTAGAAGGGTATTTTTTTGTCCACAACTTTTCTGATAGAGAAAATATTACATTTGCGTTCCTCAAGGTTGTCCCCAATGTCAAATATTGGTGGGAGACTTTCCATGAGAAAAAGTAAATAGAGGGATCCACATTATTTTTAGTTGCACCCACTTGGGGTTCCTTCAGGGATGCTATTAATGAACAATATTACCATATTGGAAGTTATGACGACTTGTATACAAGATGGACCACACTGTAGCAGGAAATAGACCAAACAATGCCATAGTTCACTAATGTCTTCCATACCTTGCACACCAAGATAGGTATCAAATATTTTGAGTGACATATGGTGCTCAATTACCATGAAATTCTGCATATATACATCTAGAAAAAATGGATTTTTTGGACATCTCATCCTTGGGTGCAACCTATCGATATTCCATCAAATTCGAGCAGAAGCTGAAACAAAAGATGTGGAATTTTGGGTCCGGGAAGCCCTTGCAATAGAAGCAGGGCAAGGGAAACCCCAACCCACATAAAAAAGAATAGAGCAAATATGGGAAACATTAGGACAAGTAGTCCAAGCCGCAAGAAAAGAAGGACAATGGGAAGATGAAGAAAGATATCGGTCCTTAATATTCCCCCATATTGAAATCCTCAATATTACCATTAATTCTAAATTCCATGCTAGTCCTCCTTCTTGTATGGAGGTGACTGACTGTTTTCTGCTCTAATTTCCCTTCTACCTTTGTGTTACATCTTTCTATCGGAGTTTGTAAGATTTTGACAGATGATGGATCCTTTAAAAACTTAACACAGGATTGTAGAATTTTTTTTATGTTACTTACTTTCTCTACAAGTTGTTCTTCATTGGTGTGGTCCGTTGAGGAGGGAATTTTTTACATTGGTACGTTTTGAGTGTACTGCACGACTGATGTAAACACACCATTTTTTATGATAAACTCCTATCTTGCCTCCTTGAATGTTTCCTTTTCTTTTAGTGCGTCAAACTTCTTATGTGGTTCAATATTCTTCTTCACCCATTGGTGTTGCAATGGATCTTGTCTTATTGCCTCAACTCCTATCTTATCTCCTCCGAGCACGACTATATTGATGTTTCTTCCATCATCCCTGGATTCTGCAGAAATACACTGTACCTTCTGGTTGTTATGATTCCTGTTTTCTTGTATATTCCCCAAGAGCATTGTACAATATTTTGTATCATGGTCTGCTGCATGACAGTACATACATGTCACTAGAGGAAGTGTAAATTCCCTTGAATAATGTCCTGGATGTTGGAAGTTGTGACACACTATTGGCCCTATGCCTCATCAAAATCCTCCTCTACCTCATCCTCCACCTCTCTATCCAGCTCGATCTCCTCACGGTGCATTGTACTAAGATACTTGGTTATACTGCGCAGGGTTATACTGTGGCTACACAGTGTTGTATTGTGGTTGCATAATGTTATACTGCAACTGCACATTGTTGTATGGAGGTGGTACCTCATTGAACTAAGGTGCAACTTTCCCTATCATAATTTCCTCTTGCACCTTGTAAGTATCGAACGTTCTTTCTCTGATCAACTCCATCGTTCTACAATATTTATCATAATGACCCACTGACTTGCAAAAATTGAAGTATGAACTCTTAGGTACTGTCTGATACTTTTACATCATTGGAAAATGATATGGATCACACCCATGCAACTTACATATCTGGCACCATGGTCCTCCTTTTGGAAAAGGGTTTGGTACTCTTGTTTCCATGTACTGTGCAAAATTTGGACATTCGTTCTTATGGTGTCCTTTTGTCCTCCATGTGGTACACCAAACAACTTCTCTTTTCTCTTTTCCCTTATTCTGGTTGAGTTGAAATGTTAGGTTCTTATGATTCTCCTTCATCTCCTCTATTGTTGGATCTATCTTCTAATACTGGTTCTCTTCCAGTTGTAAAGCTTCCTGTGGAGCCTCTGCTTGAGTTTGGTACTTCCGTAGTCTTAATTGGTATTTCAAATGTGGTAACAAAGAGTTCACAAATAACTTCCTATGTTGCATGTTAGTAATTTCATACTTCAAATTACCTTTCAACTGTTTAAACCTATGATCAATTTCCCAAATATACTCACTTGGTTTTTTCCTGATTTCAATCATTTCATTCATATAATGATCTTTTGATCTAGGCTTCTGAAACTCATTTATCAGTAGTCTTTTTATGTCTACAATAGTCCTTGCTTCTCCTAGTGGTCTGTTTAAATCTAGGATCATACACCAGTCTAGTGCGCAGTCTCTTAGCGTGATATCTAACTGTGCAAGTTTTGTATCCTCATCTGTGATCTTCTTTGCTTCCCAAATATTCTCGCAGATGAGTAGATGGTTTTCAGGGTCCTCTTATGCCTCTCCCCAAAATTCTGGTAACCTGATGGTGGGATCATGTCCTGCCATTCTGAATGGTGGTTAACTACTACCTCCACACGGTGTAGATATTTGACTAATACTTCCTGAATTGGATCCCCCAGTTGATGCTCCTTGACTAGATTATTTCCCTATTGTTCCTCTACCACTAAAATTTGGTTTTCTAGATATTGGTGTTCTTTCTGGTATACTAGTTGCACATGGGATTATAGGTTCCACACTGACTTTGATCTATATTGGAATTTTGCCTTTTGTTCCTTCTATTGAAACTCCTTTTTCCCTTTCATATGTTGCACACAATATTTCCTCAATCTGCTCCACAACCCAGAGATCCTCTACCTCTTCTTCATCACTTGCCAAGCCCTCTCTATTAGCTATGGCTCTCTTCTTATTATTCATCTTATATTGGTAGGGTGCTCCACTACACATCTTTACAACTATTGCGATTATATTATTTATATGGGATTCCTCCATCATGATTAGGTCCATGGCCTCCTTCTTCTTTCCCTTATCCATCTCTTCCTCCATTTATCTACCTCTTGTCAATGCTTCCCCCCTTCCCCCATGCATGCAGGGAAGTTTAGCTGTCTCATTCCATGGTCATCACACCATTTTTATACAATAAAATCTTGATTGAAGTATACAATGATATGATATACCTACCTCTAGGTCCTTTTAGAAACTCCTTCTCTGCTGTGCTGTAAGACTTCACGGTATCTACTGCAAATTCAGTGATAAATATTGCAACAATACCTTCTAACCAGAAATCTACTGTTCGCATAAAGTTGTTGTTAACTTTCTCTAACTATGTAACATCCCCGACCACCCACAATCTAGGAAATGCCACTCCTACGAAATATACACTTATATATAATATGCATTAAATCAAATTAAAACATTTAACATAGAGTTACTACCATCATACAAACTTAAATATAATTAACAGTAATTCATACATGCAACATAATACAAGATAACATTCAAGCATTATGCGTAACATAAAATTAAGCACATAAATTATACTTATCTTTCAACTAGAATAACACCACCAACTGCGTGAAGACATTCCATGAACCTCCTAGCCTTAGACTGTGTTTCTCATCACTCTCAGAAGTAGGTCACCCCGAGATGGGACTAAGCTCCACTGGGCAAGGGAATCCTAGGCTAGGAAAGGTCAACAGGAAGACACACAGTTTATGAGGATGGATTCTCTCCCAGGAGTTACTTATGCCCACTTCTCACATACTCTCATTCCCCACATGCCTATCCCACCCCAGGAGTATACACCTTCACTGTCACACAAGACAGTCCTTCGGCTGCTAAACCTCCATTTCCTTTAGCTTCAACAACAGGCTAGACTGGAATTCTCTGAGCTCTGTGTTAGCTACATGACCTCTTCAAGGAGTTCTCACTTCCTCCATACATTATCTCACCTAGAGAGAATCGCTCACAGGCCTGACAACCTGCCTCTTCAACCACAACCACCTCCCTCACCTGGAGAGAGTGTTGCACATAGGCTTGACAACCTACTTATTCAACTCTGTTCCAGCATAAGGAGGACAACAATAAGGCTCATCAAGGAACATATGATGGCAACAAATCACACTCAGCCAAGGGACGACGTGACCACAACAACCCACATTTATAACACACATGACATATACAATTACGGTATGCTTAGGTTTCACAGAAGACACATATCAGTCCACAAGTTCTCACTGGGTTCATGATGCGTGACTATGCAAAGGTCGAATAGGTTAGACGGTGGATCAGTCCACGAGTTTTTCCCACTGGTTTCAAGGTGTGTGAGAAGATAAAAAAACATAAAGGTCGAGTGCAGAGGAAAAATGGTTCTCGGGAAAGATTCCAGCGAACTCAGGTAGAGTATGGAAGAATCCCAGAATGACTCAGGTGAAGGATGGAAGAATGACCTGCCAACCCCCAATAGAGCTGACGCTCCAACTTTTAACTACATGTTCCTAGGTAGGCACCTGTCTTCCTAGAGCTGCATGAGTTCCACTTAGCACATGTTCCCTTTACAGGTCCTTAGGACAACACCCCACATGTCCACCTTAGCCTTTAGGAACTCATCATAAATTATTATCCCCTTTAGAGGTATGCCCCCTATCTTAGCCCCTAGCCCCAACACTTAGCCTCCTTCCCTTGCCCATCCTTGTGGAATCTTAGTCCTCCATCACTCTTTCTTCATGGTCGGTCGACACACAACAATGTTTATATGTTATTAATGATCTGCATAATTACATATATAAAAATCAGGCTCCTGGCCTTTAACACCAAGGCTCTCCAGCCTAAATAACACATAAGCCCACCAACATATATACACTTGTCTCACCAGCCTATAAACATTATTAAAATACATAATATAACTAGGGCACGTCCTTGGGGTATTACAATCCCCTCCGCTTATTTTTACACCATCCTCAGTGCAAATTTTACACAACATCAACAAGATTTTCAAAATATTAAAAAAGGTGTGGGTATTCTACCCGCATAACATCCTCATGCTCCCATGTGATGTCCTCAAGACCGTACCAGGTCCACTATACCTTTACAATCCCTATGGCTCGATTCCATAGCTGTTTTCGTTTCCGGTCCAATTTGCGCACATGATTCACTTGCAAGACACCTTCTTGCTCCACCTGAATCACATTTCAATCAATAACATGATTAGCATCAGGTATATATTTATTAAGCAATGAAATATGAAACACATTATCTACAGTCATGAATGCAAGCAATGCAAGCATATATGCAACTGGCCCAATCTTTTCTCGGATTTCAAATGGCCCATAAAATCTAGCTTCCAACTTCGAACAATTTCCCAGCCTCAGGGAACTTCTATTGGTTTTCACTTTAAAAAAAACATGCTCTCCCACTTTAAACTCTCTGTGGGTTCTGTTATTATCAACATAACTTTTCTTTTGTATTGGGAGGCCTTTAAATTCTGTTTAATCTTCAACATTTGTTCTTCCATTTCCTTTAGAAACACTAGCCCAACTACTGCTCTATCAGCTGGATTATCCCAACTTACTGAAGTTTTGCACTTTTTGCTGTAAAGTGCTTCAAATGGGTTCATCTTCAATGATGCTTGAAACCCATTTTTGTAGGTGAATTCTACCAAGTGTAGGTAGTCTTCCCATTTAGATGGTTTATCCATCACATACATCCTTATCATGTCTTCTATCACTTGGTTCACCCTCTCTGTCTGCCCATCAGACTCAAGGTGATAGGATGTGCTGAAGTTCAGATTGGTTCTGAATCCTTTGAACAACCCCTTCCAAAAATTTGAGGTAAATTTCAAGTCCTTGTCAGACACAATTGTCTTGGGAATACCGTGCAATCGTGCTATTTCCCTCATAAAAATATCAATAATGTTAGCTTCCTTGTGAGTAGTCTTTAGTGGAATAAAATGGGCAACTTTCGTAATATTTTCCACCACAACCATGATTGAATCATACTGCTTGTCGGTTCTGGGCAATCTTGGGATGAAATCCATTGTCACCACTTCTCACTTCCACCTAGCAATGGGTAAAGGCTGTAGCAACCCTGCTGGGTGTCTGTGCTCAGCTTTAACCTTCTGGCATTCCATACATATGGCGATGTATTATGCAATTTATCTCTTCATACCTGACCAAAATTAATGGCTCTTGACAACTGCCATAGCTTTCTAATATCCAGGGTGCCCTGCATAAGGTACATTATGCATTTCAGTCAAAATCATAAGTTTCAAGTCTTGGACATTAGGTACATAAATTATGTTCTTGTACATAAGTGTTCCGTCAGTTTCCAATTTATAATTCTCCACTTTCTATGGCCTCTTACCATGCTGTAGCTTTGCTACCAAATCCCTGTATTGTAAATATACATTTGAAGCCTCCGAAATTTTGCCTTTAATATCAGTTCGGTACATGCTAATGGTTGTAGCATGCAATTCATGCACTCTTCTGCTGAGTGCATCAACCACTTTGTTCTCTTTTTCTTTGATATTCTTGATATCAAAGTCATACTCATAGAGAAACTCCAACCACCTACTCTATCTAGCATTCAAGGTTGGATGATCAAACAAGTACTTCATACCAATATGGTCTGTCCTCAATTCAAACCTCCTTTCCATGAGGTAATGTCTCCATTTCGTCCAAGCATGAACGATGGCCGCCAACTCCAAATCATGAGTTTCATAGTTATTTTTCATGCTCTTTCAACTTCCTAGATTCATAACATATTAATCCATTCTGTCTGAGGACTCCTCCCAGTCCTTCTTTTCATGCATCTATGCACACCAAAAAATATTCATTTGGGTCTGCGATCCTTAGGATTGGAGCACTAGTTAACAACTGCTTCAATCGCTGGAATCTTCTCTCACATTCCTCTGTCCACTACAACTTCTTATCCTTCCTTTGTAAGGAAGTGATAGGGTGATCTATCCTCGATAAACCTACGATAAAACTTCTATAATAACCATATATACCCATAAAGGATATGAATTCTATCATGTTCTTTGGCGCTGGCCATTTTCTGATGGCCTCAATATTCTTAGGATCTACAACTATCCCATCCTTCGAAATAATATGCCCCAATTAATGGATCTTCTCCTGATAAAATGATCACTTGTTGAACTTGGAATACAATTGGTGCTCTCTTACCACTCGCAACACCATATTAAGATGTTATTCCTTCTCTTCCTCTGACTTCTAATAAACCAGGATGTCATCCAAAAAGACTATGACAAACTTGTCTAGATGGTCCTTGAATACACCATTCATTAGGCACATAAAAACAACGGGTGCACTCGACAGCCCAAACGACACAAATGTGAACTCGTAATGACCATACCTTGTTCTAAAGGTGGTCTTGCTGATGTCTTCATCCTTTATCCTTACCCGGTGATACCCCGACTTGAGGTCTATCTTCGAAAATATCTTCACATCCTTCAATTGATCGAAGAGGTCATCAATCCTTGACAGGGGATATTTGTTCTTTACAGTTAATTTGTTCAATTGTCTGAAATCGATACACAATATCAATGTCTCATCCTTATTCTTCATGATCAGGACCAGGGCACCCCAAGGTAACACACTTGGGCATATATACCCCTTTGATGCAGGAGCATCACCAACAACAAGTGAGCATGGGGCAAGCACCAACGCATTTTGGCACATGATGAATTGTTTGAATGTTTTGAAGTTTGATACACTAAATGTAAATGAAACAATTAAGAAAGGGTGTACTTGTAGATTGTAATCAGACCTTGAGCGTGCCGCTCTCGTCTGAAGGACTAAGAGGCATTTATGCTAGTAAATGTAATTAGGTAGCTTTGAATTTTTAGATTAGACAGTTTTAAGAGCCGGAGGGAAAATGGATATAGACACCCTCACTTGTATCATTGCAACATTATTAGCAGCATAATCAATCAAGAGAGCATAGGATAGCGGAAGCAAAGAGCTGTGTAGAGTAAAAAACCCATGTACATAAGTTCTGTATTAATACAAAGATCTTTAGTTCAGACTCATGGTGTCCAATTGCTTTCTGTGTTGTACATGCTGATTGATATATGCTTGTTTACTCTTTGTTATGCATTTTATTTGATTCATGAATGTATGATTTCATGTTGAACATCTGAAATCAGAAGAGAGGGAGAGTAAAGAATGAGTTTCAATTGTTTCTCTGCCTGAGCAAGAGTTTTCTTGCAAGGAGTGTAGTGAAATCGTCCGCAAGGAGTGCGTTGATGGGTTCAGAGTTTCAATCTCTAAAATATCAGGAGGGATAACATTGTTCTCATTCTCACAAATGTACAAATTTAACACAGGAGCCGTGAAAAGTGTGCGCAAGCCGAGTAGAGTCTCAGGGTTTGCAACCTGAGGGAGTTGTTGAAAGACTGCTGTCGCAGGGAGTGCACAGAGTCTAAGAATTCAAATACTTGGAGTGTATTTGAAGAAGTGCTGCAAGGAGTGAGCGCAAGAATTTTCCCCAAAGGACTTGAGGATTTTTCAATCAAGATCAATAGGTTTAGTGCCTTGAAGTGTTGGAAGAAGGTGCAACAACATTGGTTTGTTGGTGGATAAGTTTCGTGAAAGCATACTTTTTCAGTTCGCAGAGGTGTTAAGAAGGAATTGGATGATTAGAATTATCCATGGAGAATTCGTGAAGTCACGAGGGATGTCAGATCTTGCAGAGGAGAAAGAAGGTTACGGTGGGTGTTTTTCTACATGCAAGCTCAGGGAGAAATCGGGCCATAGGATCTGAACCAACAGGGGCCGTTGGATCACTCACAAAATCTCATTTTGGGGTTTCGTGAGTTGGATAATTGAAAGCCTTGCCTCAAGATTCGTGAGGTTGCGAAAGGTGAAGTTGAAAAACCGTGAAAGAATCTAATCCACCCATTAGAAAAAGGACACGTGTCGCGAGATCACCCATATCGGGGATTCAGACATCGGAGGTCAGAAAAAGAAGTCTCTTGACTTCGTGAGTGGAGAAACTGTGAAGAGAATCAGGACCATCCATCTGAGAGTGGACAGGTGGCATACTTGTCGACACAGAGGTCAGACCTTCATTGACCAATTCAGGGTTTCGTGGGTTGAAGAGTGAGAAGCTTAGCATCAGGATTCGTGAAGTCGCGAAGTCCAAAACTCCAAAAGGTGGGAAGTTCCATGTGGGACCCCCATTGACGACGTGTCAAAATTTCAGAATTTTTGCATATCGGTGGATTAGAGGTCGAGACTTTTGTCCCGAAAGTCCCAAAGTAGCAAGTAGTGAAGTCACGATAGAATCACAACCGTCCATATGAGGAGGATAGGTGGCAGAGATAGAAGGATCTTGCGAACTCGAAGGTTCTCCAGGTGAGAGCCCAAAAACTTGGGTGCTCCAAGTCACAAGTTTGGAAATCATGAGGAGCGAGGATAGCCATTGGATCCAGGTCACGGGAGGACCGTTGGATCAGGAACCCCGTTGCATTTCTCACATTCGGGGGTTCAGAGGTTGAAAAGGGTCACTTTCGACTGGAGAAGTCGCGAAGTGACGAGAGCCGAAGCATGAGTGTAATCACGTGGAAGAACCTCAAGGTGGGGACCGTGTGACAGATAGGCGGACACGTGTCACCAGGAGGAAGGGAGTCAACACTCTATTGACTTCTCACTTCTCGGGAATTCATGAGGTAAGAGCACGAAGGCACAATGTTGAAACTCATGAAGGTGCGAGTGGCGAGAGGTGCTAGTAATTAATCCTAGCCAGTGGTCATGCATGGAGGGAGCAGACAAAGGGAGATCTGTATACACTTCTTGATATTGGGTATCACAGAATTAGAGGAGGAAGGGTCTGAGTTTCAACTCATGAACTCGCGAGTTGCGAGTTGTGAAAAAGGACCTGTGGATCTATTTGAAAGTACATTCCAGCAGGGAATCCGAAAGAGCCGATTCATCTTGAAGGGGTTAAGAACGATCCTGTGAGTGGATCTCGGCCCGCGGGATGATAGGTCTGCTTCACTCTTCCTCAGTATCTCCTCAATATGCAATTGAAGTTCTTTCAGCTCCAACATACTCATTCTGTAAGGATCTTTCGACACTGGAGATGCTCCAATAATTAAGTTTACAGAGAAGTCAATATCGCTTTTTGGAGGTAGTCCGGGTGCCTCCTAAAATATATCCTCAAACTCCTTTAGTACTGCATCATCTTTGATCTTTGACACCTTATCCTTAGGTGATTCCTCCAAGTGGGCTACAAATAATTGAAAACCTTTCCTGAAGCACTTCTTTAGCTGCATTGCTGATATTTATCTAACAACAACAGGTCTAGGAATTCCTTGGAATGTTTTTCGATTTCCTTCCTCATCCAAGCAAGTGAATGCCTTATTACGATAGTCCAATATGGCATGGTGCTGGTCCAACCAATCCATCCCAATTAGACATTCATAAGAAGATAAATGTAGAATGTTCAATTCAACCCTTGTGCTTAGTCCATTCATGTCCACTAGACAAGACTTAGCCAATTCCGTAACCCTTCTCTTGGTTCCTGTAGCCAAGTGCACTAACCAAGATTTCCCATGTTTTCTTCTCAACAATTGAAAACTTTCCACCACTCTAGGATCTATATAACTATGGATATCCCCTGAATCAATTAAAATAGTAAATGGTTGGTTGTTATCATACCTTCCACTTCAATCATGTGTGATTGATATTCAACTTGCTTGTTGTCCAGGGTTGTGTAGATCCTTATCATTCTACTTCCCATGTCCTCCATTATTTCAACCTACTATAGATTGTGGAAAACTCTCACTTTATCATTTCTGTGGGGGAAATCTCTGTACCTATGGTTCCCTTTACAACCCCAAAATTCCATAGGTGGTGGTCTTGGCATTTTCCCACCCACTTCAGCATTCCTGGTCTCTCTAAAAGATGGCTGTCCCCGAGGACTATTTATGAAAAAGGAAGGTTTGTTTCCCTTCTGCCTCTGCTCTTTCTTGAACTTCTTCTTGTTTTCCCAATCCTTCTGGAAGGTAGGATTCTCTCTTTTCTACTCATATAATCATTTTTATCTTCTTATAGTTTCTTCCATAGTCTTAGGGTCATCATACTGGATCTTGTCACCTATGGAAGGTGGAAGTCCACTCAAATACCTTTGAATCTTGACAGTCTCATCCTTGATGAATGGAACATACTTAAGAAATTCCAAAAATCTTTGCTCATATTCATCAATGGTCATGCTACCTAGATTGAGTTCAAAGAACTCTTTCATCTTTATGCCATAATATATTTTAGTCAAGTATTTATTTTCAAAATAATTCTTGAATTATTTCCAAGTAATATATTTCTCTCTAATGTGTTGCACCTACACAATTTGATCCCACCACATGGATTATTTTCCTTTCAGTTGATACATTGCAATTCTTCCTTCTGCATGAGAGGAATAATTTTGCAGTTGGAAATATTTCCTCATGCCAAGCAACCATGTCTTGACATCTTCCTCCTTCTTGTGTTCTCCATCAAACATAGGAGGCTTAATCTTGTTCTATTTTCCCTTTAGTTCATCCACTCTAGGTCTCTTTTTCTTTCTGGTAGGATATGGTCTTGAACTACTGCATTCCCTCCTCTTGGAGTGACCTTGGGAGTGATGATGGTGTCTACCAATACTCCTTGATATTCTTCCCTTAGAAGTCTGGTGACTCCCTGTTTTTCTCAAGTCTTTCTCCTTGTCCAACTTCTTTTCTATTCTCTCCAGACTCTTCATCAACTTTAAGTTGAATTCTTCCTATTGTTCCTTAGCTTTCATGATCTTTCTTCTATCTGCTCAATGAGTTTGGGCATCTTTCTGCAATCTTTCAATGATTTTCATCATATGCCCTTCCTTATCTATCTCTTCTCCATGCCCATTGGAGTTCGACCCTTCAACTCCCAAATGAACATCCATCCCTTTAGCTTTATTCTCTGAATTGGAAGAATTATGTGCCTCCTCCATTTATTTACACTCAGTGGAAACTCTATTTAGTTATGACACTCGTTAAACTTATACAAACACAATGTGAAAACAATCGAAATTTGTCAGGTCATCATTCCTTAACAAATCCCACAACATTCATAAACAAATCTGATTCAAGAAAACTTTCAAACTCCATTTTCTTTCGAGGCTCTGCTCTGTGAAGTTTTTGTATTAACCATGGTAAAACCATTGTCATGTTGAATAATAGTTCTTTCAAGATCACGTTCATTTATCCGTAAATGATACCATTTGACCTCAAACAAAATTATCTTGAAGGATTTGAAGTCACACTCGATTATATCATCCAAATGTCCATAATATCTATTTTCTGTTAGTCTTGGATGTTTGTCACTTCTAGAAGAAACATTAGTGACTTGAAGCACTGCAATTATCCTTTAATCGACAGTTTTCTTCGTGTCATCCACCCTTTTGACGCAAAATTTTCAACCATTATACCACATAGCTTTGTGGTGCTTCAATTGCAATATTTTCGACAAGTAAAAAATAAATTAATAATTCATAAATGTATTTAAACATAATAAATATTAAAAAATAATACATTAACATTTTTTATAATAACATAAAGTGCGGGTAAAATTTTATATGCTTACCTATTTATCTTTTAAACCATATGCTAAATCAATCTCCCTCTGTGTAATATTGCGATCTTCATTACGATGAGCTCTTTTAATTAATGTAGCCACCCCTTCCCATGATAACCTACCATGATGTTGTTCACATTGTTCTATCCATAGCTTCATCCAATCAAGATTGTTAGC
>JZKD02S0812153.1:938559-976672 GCA_000966675.3 Picea glauca | reverse complement strand
ATATATATATATATATATATATATATATATATATATATATATATATAAAATATTAGAGTACATGGGTAGGCACAAGTGCCTCAAAAATATGTCCAGTAAGAGTCACGAGGCTTATGCCCTAAAAAATATACAAAAAGTGCTCTCAGCATGTAAGTAGTCCAACCTAGCTAAGTGTTGGCCCTGCCATAGTGAACAACAATGTTTGCCAAATGCCGGAAGAGTTGGAACTAGGTTCGTGGCACCCCAACTACATGAGGTTGCATCAACAGTGGGAGATCCTTGATCTCCGCCATAGGCACTGTACAAGTGAACACGGTGAGGTTCTGCTCCACCCATCTCAATACTCTCTCAGCCTCTCTGGCTGGAGGCCCCCCTTCTACTGTTGTTGGTCCAGCGACTACAACTGGTCCTGCCTCTAGTCGAGGACGCCACCTAGTCCTTGAGAAGTCTGTTGGATGCACTGGTCCCACATCTGTACATAATAGATACATAGTTGTCAGATACTCTGGTACACCTAAAAATGATATATATAAAAATAAATAAAAATTGAATAACTTTGAAAAACAAA
The DNA here is from genome assembly GCA_000966675.3 of Picea glauca. NCBI lineage: Eukaryota > Viridiplantae > Streptophyta > Pinopsida > Pinales > Pinaceae > Picea > Picea glauca. Next base: position 976,104 of record JZKD02S0812153.1, on the reverse strand, counting down.
CATACCTATCTCTCCTCTCTCTGCTCCTAGAGGTACAGGCATGTCAAGATCTCTAGAAAAGTCGATCCCACCATAGGGGTAGTCCTCTATAGCCAAAATCTTCTAAGACCACCAGTCAAAAAAATTATTATCGAAGGCCTCCATTGTCCTCCCTCCCTTTTCATGGAAACAATGTTGCCCTTATACATAGTTCTAGGAGAGAGGCCTCGTGCCCTCATATCGTCTCTTGAGGACTAAGACTGGGTACCCTCTCAAAGAAAAAGGAACATAAAATAGTCCCAAACCTGAAGTTTCAGTGTTCTCGTATCCGACACTCTGTTAGTTGTCTCTTCATGCAATCTAGCATGGTTGTCCTCCAGTCAAAAATTCGTGCATTTAAGCACTGTAATGCACAATGCATGTGCGTCCGGGAAGCCTGATGTAAATTTGTGGATCCAGTGATCCGCCCAATGAGAAGAACTATCACTTTCAGTGATAGGTTGATGATCTTGTGTATAGGCACTTGAGAACCTACTTTATCAGTACCATCCTCGCAATGGAATCCAATCAACTCCTCAATGTTGTTAAGCCCAGGGGGTAAAGTACGCAAGTTGACTGGATCACCTCTCTCAAGAGACCAATCAGGAAGTAAATGTCTTCAGTTGTTGGAGTCAACGACTGCCCCTCAAGCATAAATGTCTCTGTGTCAGGATGCCGATAATCTATCAAAGCATTCAACAACTTGGGTTGTGCCCTCATAAATGGACACTAGAAGAATTTTAACAACCCACATTGTGATAAAACAATGATAGAAACAGGGTCTTCTGAGACCAAAAAATCAATGTCCTCATGCTCCCTCTCTCTCCAATGAACATACGTCCTGCAAAATGACAAAGTCATGGGGACTTAACTCTTTAATTTTTATTTTTTCCACTTATTGGAGGGTGTACACAGGTTGTCTTGGCGACATTTTTGTGTGTACGTGGGAAAATTATCTTCGGCCTGTGTGCACAAATGGGATGTTCTTGGACACCCCGCATAGATGCAAGGCCGACCTATTTAAAGGTCAGTGCCCCCACCCCCCCCCAAAAAAAAAAAAAAGCAAAAAGGAAGAATGGAAATGCAGGAGGGGTTAGTTTGTACTTACTTGGTCCAAGACGAAGTTTGTTTTGTCCACTCAAGCTCCCATAATCAACTCTTTCGGAAAAGGGGTGTTTTTGACTTTTTTGTCAATTCTCAAATTATAATGGTGATAATGAGCTGCCAATGTTGGCACAGGGGCAGACCCAGGGTTCAACGCTCAAGAGTGCACCAAAAAAACCCTAACTACTGGCCCTTTCAACAACACCTATGAAGAACATGAAGTCTCACCCAAGGTAGAGGCAGGGGTGGTTGTAGGACTCAAATGTTTGCAACCTTAGCTGGGACACTGATTTGTGATTATATATTTTATAGGGCACTTAGAATAGATCCTTCATCAATATTTAACCCATCTGGTACTTCACAGATAACACAGAGCATCACAATGAATACTTATACTAAATATGATTCAATACTTATCCATAGAAATATAGGTTAGATTCAATAGATTAAGCACTAAGCATATTATATATTAGATCTAATGTTCATTCATATATCATCAACACAAAGAATAACTAGATCTATTTAATCATATCAATCACTTAGCCAAGAAAGAGATAAACAGATAGAGTGCAGCACAAAGCACTATACACACAGTTACCGTGGTTCACCCCCACCCTGGGGCTACGTCCACAAAGTCTTCTTTATATTATCTTGGTCAAGAAGTTACAACATAGAGATTCAATGAACCTTACTTCGCACAGGACAGAAGATCCGTGGACCTCACTAGATCCTTCTTCCTTTCTCTTCAACACAAGACTACAACAAGTTGCACTTATCTTTTCAATCTCATGCACAAAGCACTCTAAGATACATTCGATCACATAGATCCAGTTACTAGCACTAAGATTTCAACTATACATCACATAGATGTATTACATTACTATCATACTAATTCTCCCCTATTTACTTTTCCTATTTATAGATTACAAAATGGGCCTAAGCGTGGGTAAACCCATGGGCCGACATCCCTTTCCCGTTACATCAACCCAAAACCCTAAAATGGACCCAAAAATAGGTCTTTCTTCCTTAATTTCTACTTTGCACTGTGCTCCTTCCTTGGCAAGCTATCGCAATCCCAAAAGTGGTCAAATATGACCAAGTATTCTTCTTAGGTTTGACCAATTCTACTTCGAATGCCTCAAGCTGCTTTGACCTGCTGCAGTGCGACAACCTCTTGTTCAATAAATTCCTGGATTACTGTGTCATTGAGCAGTCCTTCCAAGCGCTATTCTATAGTGATGAAACCCTGTTCGAGTTCAGTTCCCTGGCTATCAAGTTCAGTGAATAGTTGGCATGCCTTCTCTTGGAGTGGTTGCAGTCGTTGAGAGACTTCCATTACTTTACTTTGCAACATGTGTACTTGTTGTTGGGTAGTGTGTTGTTATATGAACCTCTTCATTATTTCAACTGGGGTCATAGACTTTAGCTGTGCTTTTAGCACATCTACATGTTTCTTTGCTTCTTGGAGTTGTTCCTCCAATGTATGCAATTCTAGAATCTCTGCAAGGGTTTCATAAGTCTGGGTGCTTCTAGTGCTTAGTTGCCTACATTCTAAAGCCAAAGTTTTCAATCAGTCGACTGCACTTCGAGCAATGGCCTCTCTTAGATCTCTTATCTCTTGGGGTGTCTTAGGCATGGTGCGAAGCTCCAGATCTGTGATGTAATGTTGAAGTTGTTGGATTACTTCTTCCAGTTGGGTCACATGCTGTGGGAGACTGTCTTCCATCTTCACTTCTATGATCATCACAGAGCATAGTGCTTTGTGAACTCTTTCCTGTACTTCAAGTTTCTCTGCTAGCAACTGGTTCTTGCTCTGTTGTAACTGTGCTTTTTCCTTCTCCGACTTCTCTTGTAAGTAAAGATGCTCTTGTTCTTCCTTCCACCGTTGTTCTCCATGTGTGCTCTGTTCTTGCGCCAAAGCCTGGGTGGCTTGCGTTATGTATTCTTGAGCTCGTTGAAGGTGAGATTCAACTTTCTCGGTGATTTGGTGTAATTGAGTGGGCTCAATGCTTGTTCCTAGTATTTCCATTGTTAAGGGCACCGTAGAAACTTCTTGGCTGGGCCGGAGTGCTTGCTGCAATTCTTTGAGTTCGCCCATGATCTGGTGGAATAACTCTTCCTACTTTGCTTCTTTATTTTCTACGAGCTCTAGTGAAACATCATTCAATGTGGCAATTAAGAAGTTTAAATCATCTGGGTTAAAGGTAGTTTTAAGCATGGTCCGGGTGGCTTTAGATTTCTTTCGGGATGAGGGATTTGGTGGGTTAATCTTCCTTTTCTTGGCAGGATATTCCTTGTCCCTAGGCGGAGTAACCTCTCCTTTTCTCTATTCAACTTCTATGCCTCCTAGTTCTTCGTCATCACCTCCCTTTGCAGGTGAGAGCGAAGCAGTCTTTGTGGATGTGCTGTGGATATCTTGAACTTCCACATCCTTCTTAGTCTTGCACGGTCCTAGTGTATCTAGCATAGCTTCAGGGCTATCTACGTCAGAAATCTCTGTGGGGTCTGCTGCAACAAGGAGGTATGCCGACCATTCCTTGGTAATCTCCTCCAAGTCATCTTCTATCAGCTTGTAATATGATTGGATTTGTTGTTTGTGCTCATCTGCGCACGCTGTGATGTAGGTGAAGTGACGATCTGTGATGAATTTCATCAAATGTCTAAACCTATGAAGCGTGTTGGGTGTGATGTGCAGTGTAGACTGAATGGCATTCTTTGACTGAGTGTAGTAAGATTGGAATACGGCATTGGACTACCGCTGTTTGTTCATGTTGGTGGAGTACCACAGCGTACAGAACTTCGCAGCTAGTGGTTCGAAGGGTTCGATCTCTGGGAAAGTGGCTCACTCATGTAGTTCCCAAGCAATGAAAGCGATAAGTATGAGAAATCATCTAAAGTGGAACTCATACCCTTGGTCCTGCACTTGTCTATAGTCAAGCTCTAGCTGATTTATAAGGTATTTTTCCCAGTTCATTTGTAGTCCCTCAGCACACTTCCCTACAAGGTCAACTACAAATCCGGTCACCTATGTAGGTCTGTTTTTTCAGACTAACTTCCCTGTGATGAGCTGGAAACCAAAATGCACTGTTGCATTCTCAATGGAGGCTACCTTGTAACCTCACCTGCATTTCTCCATATTTCCATATGTGTCTTTTATTTGTTGTGTGAGAGCACGATTTGTGGTCTTTCCCGGGTAAAATTCCTGTGGGTCAGGGCCCTTCATGCTTAGCCCAGTGATCCGATTGATCAGAATTAGATCCACAGTGATGTGGTAGTCCAACCATAGGTATCCTCCATGGTAGTAGGAAAAAAATAATCTAACGCATGCATTTACTTCCTGATGCCTCCCGAATTGTGGAATCTTCATCACATTAAGGAGGGTTGACTGCGCAAGGTTATGGGTCCATTGCTGCGGTAAAATCTTGGGGTTATTTCCTTTTATAATAGTCAAGTACTTGTGTGGGGCTAGAATATTGTATACCTTGCGATCTCCAAGGTTGAAATCACTAAATTTTAGCACGGTGAGCTTCGCCTGGTCAGCATGAACTGTGCACACCCCTTTCGGGAGGTATGCAGTGACTACAACATAGTTGAAGTCTCTGGGTACAATGTCTCAATTCACTGTTCCGCTTAATGGTGGGATACATTTAGGCAAGATTCTTGGGATCATTTTCATAGTGTCGAAGTCGTTTCTGAGATTAGATCGTCTTTCTAAAGGCGGTTGGGATGGTCCTACTCGAGCAGTGGAGGGGGAAGTTGGCAGTGCGCCTGAGGATGATGCCTATACACCTGTAGACATTCTGCATTCTGACATGACTCTCTCAGTCATTAAATCAATTATAACTTCTTCAACAATTTTCTCAGCAACACTGAGCTCGTCCGACATACAAACTTGGGTCAGCTAGCTCGGGTGCAAAAGGAATTCAGAGACTACAATGCATAGTAAGGCAATGATCTTAGGGTAAGTAAATCTTAGGGTTCACACTCAAATTATCAGTTAGAAAAAACTATTCTCAGTGCGTGGCATGATGGGTTAAGTAGGAAATCTTAGCAATGGTCTACTTGCAATGGACATGGGGCCTTCATTAACTCCGTTCTATCCATTCTGGTGCTATCCAATGGTCTAGTGGTAACCCATAACTTCTTTTTGATCAGTTCGGAGCGGTGCTCGAACGTGTATATCGGTTCCAATGACTATATTGCTTCGTCATGGCGAAGTACTCTATGTTGTTGTTCTGATATCTCGATGAAGCTCCAATTCTGCAATTCTTCTTGCTACGAAGTGTCCTCTAGAACCTTTTGTAATATTACAATATTAGCCCTTTTCTTTCTTAACTTCCTAGCCTTCTTCCCAGTGAGCTTCGTCTCAGTAATGCTTTTACCATTCTGATGTTTATCTTCCGTGGTATTAGTTACTTTGCGCTATTGAAAGTATTTCCTAGGGTTCCTTGATAATACTACTTCTGTATCAAAAATAGGTAACTCGATCTTTTGCGGGTCCTCAAGTGTTCTCTTGGCTTCTTCATCAGAGTTTCTAATATTAAATATCTGCAATCTTCTCTTCTATTCTTCAATCAAGTGCATGATCCTTCTGGTCATAAAGTATTTTAACTCTTGCTTCTTCTGTTCCAAAACTTTTTCTTCTTCTTTTCGTCTAGCTTGTTCTCTATCAATCCAAGTTTTTCCTATGAGCATGGTAAACAAGGCGCTGTCTTCAACAAATTTAATGATCTCAAAGTCTTCCTCTGTCGAAGTTTCATTGACAATCATAGGTATCCAGGCGAGCCTTCCACATAGGTTTACTAGATTTCCTCTGAAGAAACTTGTTCCTCCTAGGGAAGGGATCATGGAAGGCTTTCCTATATCTTCCCTAGTTCTTTCTGGCATAATGTTCACATGTGTTTCTTCATCAAGAGTACAGTCAATGTCAAAGTCCCCTATTCTTGCTTCGATTTGCTCTTTTTCTTTGAAGATCTCTGATAGACTAACATGTCAGTGGTCATTCAATGTATCTTTCATTTGTAGAAATATCTTTTCTGATTCTTTCTGGGTTTCTTCTTTAATCTTGGTCTCTTGATCTCCTTCAGGGTTTGCTTGCTCCATATTCAACTTATCAAGCCTAGCAATCATTCTAGGTAAATACAGTACTTCATGGTCCATGGCCTTACAATAGAGGCAACTAGTTATTCTCCCAGGGCATTCCTTAGAAAAATGTCTCAGTCTTCTGCAACTATAACAAAGGGTTAATCCTCTCTTTCGTTTAGATGTTCCCCAACTCATTTTGTACTGCGTGCCAGGATCATGGTGGCTAGCTTGCAAAAAAATCTTTCTAGGATCCTACATCCACTTGTTAGTCCAACCATTCTTTCGATGCATAGGTATAACATATCTATCACTATACTTATTAGATCTATTCATATCGAACTTTCTTTTATCTATCAATGCCCTAGTTTTGAATCTAGGAAAGAATCTATCAAACATACCTAGATCCATGCTTTAGAATAATTTTTTTTCACTTATCTTACTTCTACAGGGCACAAATCTTTCAAATCTAAAAACTTTTTACTATTCTTACCATTATCATAGCATAAAACTTACATATCTTACCTCTTTTCTGCATATCTGACCTTTTTCCTTCAGAAATTTTCCACTTTTACTTTTCTTAAAGCATAGAGTGTTCAAATATCACTTCTTTTCTTTTGTATCAACCTCTTTCTTGCAGATCTGAACTTTCCCCTTTAGATCTGACCTCTTTTTCTACAGATATGACCTTTTCCCTTCAGATCTGACCTTTTTTTTTTTTCTTTGTCGGCACAAAACTTTGTAGGTCAAGTAGAATATTGTGCACTAGGGCAACAGATCTATGCACAGAGCTTAGTTCACACAAAGATTTTTCTTCTTTTCTTCCCAACAATCATAGTTTTTGTTCTGGAAACATAACCATTTGTTGGCATAGGGGCAGACCCAGGGTTCAACCCTCAAGAGCACACCAACAAAACCCTAACTACTGGCCCTTTCGGCAACACCTGCAAAGCATATGAAGTCTCACCCGAGGTAGAGGCAGGGGTGGTTGCAGGACTCAGATGTCTACAACCTTAGCTGGGACACTGATCTGTGATTATATATTTTATAGGGTACTTATCATAGATCCTTCATCAATATTTAACCCATCTGGTACTTCGCATATAGCACAAAGCATCGCAGTGACTACTTATACTAAAGATGATTCAATACTTAGCCACAGAAATATAGGTTAGATTCAACAGATCAAGCACTAAGAATCTTATATATTAGATCTAACGTTCATTCATATATCATCAACACACAACATAATTGGATCTATTTAATCATATCAAGCACTTAGCAAAGAAAGATATAAGCACAGAGTGAAGCACAAAGCACTATACAAACAGTTACCATGGTTCACCCCCACCCTAGGGATACATTCACAAAGTCTTCTTTATATTATCTTGGTCAAGCAGTTACAACACAGAGATTCTTTGACCCTTACTTCGCACAGGAAAAAATATCTACGTAGCTTGCTAGATCCTTCTTCCTTGCTCTTCAACACAAGACTACAAAAACTTGCACTTAGCTTTTTGATATCATGCGTAGATCACTCTAAGATACATCCGATCACATAGATCCAGTTACTAGCACTAATATTTCAACTATACATCACATAGATGTACTACATTACTATCATACTACTTCTCCCCTATTTACATTACCTATTTATAGATTACAAAATGGGCCTAAGCGTGGGTAAACCCATGGGACGACATCCCTTTCCCGTTACATCAACCCAAAACCCTAAAATGGACCCAAAAATAGGTCTTGCTTCCTTAATTTCCACTTCGTGTTGCACTTTTTCCTTGGCAAGTTGTCGTAGTCCCAAAAGTGGTCAAATATGACCAATTATTCTTCAAAACTTGGTCAAGGGCCAACAACCAACTTCTATTTATAGACGTTTTGGCCCCCTTTTGTCATTTTTTGGACCCTTTTGTCATTTTTTCTAGCTTGAAAATCATTTAGTATGGTTCTTGAGTTTATTTGGGGATGTTACGATACATGTTACTTTGGGTATTTGGAAACGTTTTGGGAGTTTGGTCATTTTTAAAGGTCTTTTGGTTAAAATTCATTTTTTCCAACTTTGTGCATATAATATAGGATTCCACCTCCACTTGTTGCACCTCGTTGTCATTTTCTCTTTACCATAGGATAGATCCCACCAAATTGTGACACGAAACCCTCACTCATGCTCTAGAAGTGTTGTAATTTAGTGGTAGAGCCTACCTTCACATGCATTCCCTAGGTAGATCCTGGTTGCATTATGGTGTCCATGTCATCACTAATGAGTATAGGCTCGGGAGTCCTTTTTAGTTTTTCCTGATTACGAGTTTGGGCCTCACTTGCATGATTCATTATCACTTTTGACCTCACCCTCGAGACTCCCCAAAACAATGGGTCTTCTTTTAATCCCTTTTCAAACCCTCTAAAAATGAAAATATTGTCGAGCGATCTTGTTGTCCTTCACGCTTGCAAAACTAAAATTTGAAGGCACACTTATCCGATGGTATTTTACCTCTTTTTCTGTCTGGATGGTCAACTGTATGAACAAATGTATACTCTAGGAGCCTCGGTTCTCTAGAAGAGTATTCTCAAGTATAAATTTAACCCTTTTTTGGGTCTGAGGGACTAAATTTATGAAAAAAGAACACCCACGGAGTCCATAGTTAAGCTCTTTTCAGACTCCCTAAAATTGAAAAGATGGCCGAGTGACCTTGTTTTTTCACACTCGTTAAAATTGGTCCAGAAAAACATCCCTTACAGAGTCCATAGTTAAGCTCTTTTCAGACTCTTTAAATATGAAAAGATGGCTAAGTGATCTTGTCTTTGCCACACTCATTAAAATGATTTTGAATAGACATCTGTTCAGTGCAAGTTTACCCCTTTTTCGAGCTGACTAGACTACCTTCGAAAAAGGTACCCCAGTGGAGTCTCCTTTTATGCTTTTTTCAGGTTCTCTAAAAATGAAAAACCGCGGAGCTTACCTTCTCTAGGCTCATTAAAATTACATCGAAGGACATTATCATTGTGTCTTATTAATCACATTTGCATCCCTACCTCTTTGGCCTAATACCGGCTCCATATTTCTCTCAAATGAACCATTTGAAGCATGCCTTATACGCAAGCCTTGTAGCACTTTGCCTTTGCATCTTGACACCTTGACCCATGGAGGATTTTTCCTGAGTTTCCTTTTCCTGCATATGTCCCCTTTCTCTGAGCATCAGTGTGTTCCTTGCACTTGGAACTAGTATGTCTATGAGAGTCGTTCCTCCTTTGTAACATAGAATTATTTTATTCTTTTTCAAAGCTTTCCAAAATTATTGAAAAAGAAAAAAAAATCAAATATACCCAAAAAAGAGGAAGGGAAAAGTATTTTCTTTTTGTTGGTAGCACAATGAGTCGCCCTTGGACAAATCACATCCTTTTGTTTGTTTGTCAATATCTGGGATTTAAAACGACCTTAGGAAGCTATTCTTGCTACATAGAGTTGTGTCATCCTCCGTTTGGTTTTCCTTCCAAACATATGGAGAGTTTGCATTGCCTCCTGTATCGTGAACTTATGTCAATTCCATGCTGCCTGAGTCTCATCATTTTTCATGCTTTTGTCCAAGGGAAGTTTTACTAAAATTGAGTCGGCCCTTCTGCAGTTTGTCTCTTGTCCTCATGTCGGCCACCCCAAACAACCAATCAAGTCCTTTCTCAAAATCAATGAAGTTCTTTGCCTGATCATTCATATCCTCTTGTCTGTTCCTGATGAGCCATCGAAGAGCTCTGGGTAGTGAAGTCATACATTGATATTACACTCCTACCCGAGTTTTGAAGATTTTGAAGTTGTTGCTTAAGCTCTAAAGAACTCATCTCAAGCCATCAGGCCTCATTGGCTTCTTGAAGATGGACATTATACATGTATATCTTTTGATTTTGAGATGTAGATCTTTTGTGTACTTCTTGTGGCTACACTTTATATAGTTATATGACATGGATCTGCAGTGTATTTGATTGGCAGCCATGATTTTATTTCATCTCAAACATGGGTATGCCTGCCTCAGTGAGACAAATTTTTATTTTTCATATGGAACCTCCTGAACTCTAGTCTTTGGGCTCACTCACTTCGTGCATTGGTGAATATTTGTAATGTGTTTTGGTCATTAGATGCTCTTCTGACTTCACACATTAGGGGGAATCTGTTATAACCCTAAACTGCACCAGACATGCATACCTAGCATCGAGCCATATTACTTGCTATATTTGCCAAGCCATCACTGAACAACTCTTCTAAAAGCCATTGTTTTGAAGGTGTATGCTCCCTACACCACTACTGCCCACGTACACACACTTGCTGCATCACTACAGATCACGTACACTCACAAAAAATTGCATTGAAAAGGGATACAGGTTTTTAGGCCGTTACTTAATCAGTTGACCACCCATAGCTAGTCACCCCAACCGTTACTATCTCTTTTGGCCTATAAAAGAAGGTGTTGGGGCCCCATTCCAAAGGGAAGCATGAGAGCATAGAAACTCTACCCATTTCAATATTCCCCCTTTGCCCCAATATTTTGCAACCACATTGTGAGTTTGAGCTAGAATTCCTTCTTCCTCCTTTGCAAATCCTTGCCATTTCCCTAGAGAGAATTGAAGAGGAGAAGAATACGTGGAATCAGTTGGTGCATGGTGAAGAGGATCTTAGGACCGAGTTCGAGGAGAAGTGACGGTCTCATGTTGTAAAAAACTTTTGTGAGATTAATATAAAGAAGTACTTTTTCCGTCCCACCAAATGACGTCTTAAATCTTTATGATTTTCATACATGTCTTGTTTATGATTTCTAACCCACTAATCCATATGTACAATGCATTCTTGTAGTTTCTTTTTTTTCTTTTGGTGAATGCATGTTATCCTTGGGAGGAGACTTGTAGTTGGGAAACAACCAAGTGCAAAGGGATTGACACTAGACACAAAGTTTAAGGTATGCCTATCGGATCCCTATACTTTTTCTTTTATGCATGATTGTGGGGTAATGTCGAGATAGTTGATAAAAAGTAGGAGACTTTAGACGGTTAGCTTTGCCCGCACTTTAGAACTCTGGTGTAGTCCGTAGAGGGGTTTTCCCTCTATAGCACCTAATGTTGGCTTTCACTTGTTGTTGTTGAACCATTTTCTTATGAATTCCTACCAGTTGTTATCCTTGCAATTTATTCCTTTGCGACTCAACACCTTTATCCCTAGAGGAGACATTACCTTGAGTGTCCTTATCTTGCAGATGCTTCCCTACATTGAGTGTAGGTATGTTCCTTGTGCTATGAAAATAGTTTTCTTTCCAGTGACACGCGTTTCCTCCACTGTACTATAACATTATTTTATTACTTTTCGGGCTTTAATAACATGAAAAAGACAAAAAAATAAAAAATAAGGGGGGAAAGCGTTTATATTTTTGTTGGAAAAAGTGTCGTCGCCCTTGAACAAAGCACAATATTTGAGTCATTGTCTCAATATTTTGTGTTTAGTATGGATTTAGGATACCTTGTCTCGTTTTTTAGTATAATATCCTCTAGTTGGTTATTGTTCTAACAATATGGAGCATTTGATGATTATTCCTGTATCATGAATGTATCCCAATTTATAATCCATGTTTTCTAAGTCACATAACGTGTTGTTCTTTTGTTCAAGGGAAGTTTTATCCTAAGTCGACGATTCTGCAAAAAGTATTTCACCTTTCAAGTCAACCTTCTTGTTTCATTCAAGTATGTCTCAATATCACAAGTATATTTAAACTTTTCTTGTGCTAGTATAGAAGGTCCCCATTGAGTTCTTGCTAGTGGGTCTACTCTTATCGACTTTGACACATTTCTCTGAGAGTATGACCTATATTTTCACCCTGGGACTATTTCCATCAATGATAGGTGACCTTGCACTCAGTAGATGACAAACCATCATTGGTCATTAATTCATTGGTTTTCCTTGTGTTCAATTTCAACAATAATTATCACACATAGGGATTCGTGTGGTACCTTGGTTTCCATTTGACCCCATTGGTGGATCCCTTGCCTTTGTTGATAGTATTTATCATTAGATACTATTCATAGAGTCCATTCCATGTGGTATTCCATTTGCTGCATGCCGAAGGCATACCTTAGTGTGGTCCTTACAATATATTCATCTGAGTGCTTCCAAAAATTTGGCCTTCTTCTATCCCTAGTGCTAGATGATGGAGGATTCCTTAATTCCTTCCCTTCAATAGATATCTTCCTATTGAATTCAACACCTTGATTCCCATTATCATCATCGGTGGGTAATCTCATGTTTGTTAACGATATACATAAATGAACAATAATCAAAAGGTGTTTCACTGTGTTTGACCCTAACACATCTATTCACATAGTGTATACTTGTACCACGACAGATCGCTTTGAATACTTTGGGTGAAGTACGAGCATCATGTATTTTATGCTCCTACCTGACATATATTGAGTGTACCACCCCATAGACATTGGTACTTGAAGAGGATCAGTTTTTTCACTTCATTGTTTCCAGATATCCTCTATTTTGATTTTAAGACATAGGTCCATTGTGTATCCATGTGTGCCTATGATCTAGTTTTTCATGGATCCACTATGTATTCCTCATGGCCATGATTTCTACTTTATATATATCACATGGACCCACTTTGTATTGTTTGTGGACATGGGGATTAGTCATACTTTCATATATTCCATGGATCTGTAGTGTACTTTATTTAGCGACCATGCTTAAATCACTCATGAGCATGGGTATGCCCGACTTGGAAAGAGAATACTCTTACTTGATCTCTATTGAAGGTTTCTATTCTTGGATTAGTTGTTCGGGAACCTTCATTGGATCTAATTCAATTCATCCTTTCCTCTCATATTTATAATGTATTTCGGCCATCAATTGAACTTCTAACCTCACACATTAGGGGGCATCTGTTATACTGCAAATTACCACATCAATTGCATTTGTGAGATTGCTTAGTCCTTTTACCTAGGTTGCAAACTTAAATTCCATCCTCCATAAAAATCACTTAAAAAATAATATTTTTGTTTCCATCTGTGAGTCACCCATGTGTAAACCATGGATGTCCATGATTTTCTAGTTTGCAAATCATGGATGCCCTAAAAAAGTATGAAAAAATAAAATATTCCACATTTTCGAGAGGAATGTTCAGTTGGGCTTGTTCCCAAAATTCCCCTTGCCCATACACAACATAATAAAATCACCTCAACCCCTTGAGGATGGTATACAGGCACCTATGAGGGCATGGATGAGGAGGACATACTTGATGCAAAATTGTGCTGACAGTTTTGTAATCTTACCTCATTCCCTGATCCTCTGAGTAACATCCCTATTTTGGAAACTCATTTTCCATCATTCCTTCCTTCTATATATATGACCATAGGGTGTTTCTATCCCTTTTGGGTCATCCAAGGAAGAGTCATCCTATAGATTTGATGCCTGAAGGACCAGTGGAGGAACCTAGGCAGTTGGCTTCGATGCAGTTCCAGTGGTTAGAGTTTGTTTGTAACTACTACTCATATTGTTTTCAATAAAAGAGTTCTCTTTCCCTCCATATTTGTGTAATATTTCACAATATATTTGTATATTCTTACTTTCTTTACATATCTGAATTTTCTTATTAAATGTATGAATTGTTTTCATAACTACCTGGTGGTAGAATAGGTTGGATATCCTTTTTCATAATGATATTGAGAGATATTAGGATCGAATTAAAGGTCGAGAACGAGGAAATACATCAAGAGATATGATACAATGTGTGACTTCTTCTCTTCTCTCTTCCAAAAGTAGTTATTTGATTACCATTTTGTATGTGTGAGGGTAGGGTTTGTATTTTGAATACGGTCAGGTTTTGTTGTGACATGACCCAAGGTCACAGGGAAAAATCACATAAACATAGAGAAATATTAGAATGGTTCTACTTCGGCCTAGTGGGTCAGATAGTTGGTAGAAGTGATGATATACCTTTCTTTTGAGTGTTTGGATGGTGGATTAATCAGTACTATGAAATAAATTTCCCATTTCTCAAATGTTTGAAGAGACCAAATAGGATGTAAGGGAAACTCATCCTTGTACAATGATTTACCAACCCTTTGACAAACATTATAGGACATGGAATAATCTTTGGCATATTTGTAGACCGTCGATCACCATCAACCTGCTTGTAATATCTTTTGGGTGGTCGCTTTCCCTTCGACATGTCCTTTAGCAACTCCACAATTGCATTCCCACAAGATCGTTGACCATTCATGGTCAAATACACATCGTCAAAGGATTCTATCCAATCCAAATTTATACAAATAACCTAATATCAACTGATAATCAACAACACAAACCACCATATTCCTCTTCTGAGTTGCATAACACCCATGAGGCATAGTACTAATACTAAGAAACAATGCAATGTTATAAAGATAATTACGGATAACCTCAATCGTAAGGAGATCATCATTAGGGAGATGATCATAAACAACTCCACCACTCTTTCCCGATTCTAATCAATATATATAGTCAGGACCAACATTTTATTTTCCTGGCTTGACAATGAATTTGAAGGAAAATTCCTGAAAAAAAAAACAACCACCTACAAATTTTTCCTTCTATCTCATGCTTATTAACCATACATTTCAAATCAAAATGATCAGTAACGAATTTAAAGTGTCCTCTTAACAAATAATATCTAAAATTTTTCAAAGAATAAACCATAACTAAACCTTCCCTTTTAGTGGTAATGTAGTTGTGCATAGCCTGAGAAAGTTTCCTGCTAGCAAAGTAGATGGGATGATCTAGGTTTCCTTCACCGTTTTGCACAAGGATTGCACCCAAAGAAATACTAGAAGCACCAATGTGTACATGGAATTACTCATTCCAATTCAAATAGATGAGAATGGGGGAAATTCTCAACTTTTCTTTGAGGGTATCAAAAGCTTGATCACCCTCTGGCTTCCAACTAAATACTTAAAATTTCTTCATCAATTTCTCCAACGGGGCAGTGATGCTTGCATAATTTCTGACAAATATGTGGTAGTATCTAGTGTGGCCCAACATTGATCAAATTTTTTTATCACTCATCGGGGGGGGGGGCATATTAATGATCACAACAACCTTTGCAGGATCAACTAAAACTCCTTCTCTGCACACTATATGGCCTAACAGATTTCCAAATGGTACATAAAAAATACACTTCTTTAGGTTTAAATAAATCTGTAGCTTTATGCAATGATCAAACATTATTCAAAGTAAACTTATGCACTCCTTCAATAGGTTGTACATGGTCCATTCGTCCATATACACTTCAAGGAATTTATGCATAAAGTCATGAAATGAAGCAATAACTATGCGAGATAAAACAATTGGGGTGTTCTTCAACCCAAAAGGCATAACATTATAAGAAAAAGAACCCCATTTTTTAGTGTAGGTAGTCTTTCTTTTATCCTCTTCCACAATTCTAACCTAATGGTAGCATGAGAATCCATCTGTAAAAGAATAGGTTTCATTTCCCACTACTTGATCAAGGAATTCATCACTAAAGGGGGTAGGAAAAGGGTCATGCAGACAAGATGAGTTCAAACTCATGTAATCCACACAAAATCTTATATCATTAGTACCCTTCTTTCTCTGGATTACAATAGGACTGATCCACTCAACCTCATCCAAAGGGAAAATTATCTTGGTTGCTAACATTCGATCAATATCTTTCTTAACCTTATTCTTGAATCACAAATTTAGATGGTATGGTATATGTTTAAAAGGATTAGAATTAGGTTTTGATTCAATCCTCATCTCCTCCAACTCTCCCTTAATCCCCTTTAGTTATGAAAAACTCTTAGGAAAGATATCCTTGTACTCCTGCAACAGATTCTGTATGTCCATCATAGTTTTTTCATCCCAATAATCACCTATGGACACCATATTAGGATGTTGATCACTTTCTATATTTACTTTCTGCAACTTCATAGGTTGGGTGTATGAGTTGTTGATATCACTTGATAAGATATCCTTGATTTCTCTTGTTCCGGTGGATTCCTGGAAGGTTAAATTTCTGAGTTCTCCAAGTCCTTTGGATATTCAGGGTCCTTATCAACTTTACTACAATCCATGGGTACTCTCATAGGGGATGGATATAGGATATATTCAAGCAATTTTTCATGCTAAGAGAAAACTCTAAGTGGATATTTAGGCTTAACCTTAGTACTAAAAAACATATTCTTAATTTGTTGGAGCACAACTGTGATTTCGGGAGTCTTAACAAAGAATACGAAATCATGGTAGAAATGATTCTAAAGTGTCTTCCAACACACTATTTGTATTCTTGTTTCCTCATGAACATACCAATATTTGGGAATCATCCCTAGAGAATGAAATAAGTGATGTGTCCATAGAGAGGATGTGAGTTGTTAAAACTACCACACTTTTAGACAATGCTCAATGTGGCAACTGGGTTAGACCGACCATCATATATCTCCAAATATAATAATTGACTCTACTTGTTATGATATTGTCCCAACTGTGGTATTTTTGTTAGTGAAAGAAATCGATGTCGTATAATGAGCTTGACTTCATCCCAAGTGGACATAGTTTCTTTATGAGTATCCCACCACCTAGATGGTGAAGATTTCAGGGCTAGGTCAAGTACTAAATGTCTATGTTCTGTCGCAACCCGACCTTCCATATTAATGAGAAAAATCTATAAATATTAGGTACCATCATATGTTGGACATTCCCTGATCTATGTTCCAATCCACCTTACTGCTCAAAAAGTTGCAGAATTCCTTGAAAAGTTCCTGTACTTTCCTTATTTCCAGTTTTCCCAAGAAGCTTCAGAGTATTCATCCATAGAATGAATGATTCACCAACTTATGGATCCATATACACTTGGGTTAATATAATCTACTCAGTTACCTGTGGTCATAGTGTAGAGTTGATCTAGAGAATCATGTTCCATACTCTCATCTGCTGGGTCACTATACCATGGACTTGATACAGGTCTAGAGGTTGGGTTACTTTCATGCCATCATATTCAAAGGTCATAATTTATTTATTAAGATATATTATAGCATAATTATCATAGGCCCAGTCAATGCCTAATAGAGTTGGGTATGGATATTTTACCCCCATTATTTTGATGATTTCAAACTCTTATACTATTTTGAAACCGACCAAATCCACTTCAACATTTTGAATCTTTCCTACTAGATAAATGTAGTATTGGTTCTCCATTCACAACTGAATAGGGGAATATACAAGTTTGGGCTTACCCATTGCTTCCAAAATTTTTCTTGACAAGATATTGACATTGAAACCTAAGTCCAACATAACATCCATGATCTCATAGTCGTCAATGTGAGCATTCAACCAAAATTCTCTCCTAGTTCTTGTCTTCCTTATCTGGTTCCCAAGGCCCTTTTAAGGGTGTTACGCAACTTCCAAGTAAGTTGTTCATCATCGAAAATATTGGAAAAATAGTTTCAACCACATATCAACAACCTTCTATGACTTACCTGGGGGCTCCAACCTCCATCTGATCTGAGTAGGTGATTATCCAACGAATATTGGTTGGTAAGGATTTGGATTAGAACTTGGTACCACAACCTCAAGCATTTCAGAACTAGATAGTTTTCTGAAAATCTCCATTGCTTATTTGAAAAATTCCTTCTACCTCACAGGATCCTACTTGGTATTCTTGGCTACTACCTTTTCGATTTTTATTTGATGAGGAATTTCAATATCAACACCGGTCTTGTGTAACATACCCGACCACCCAAGCCAGTTCATGCATGATCTGATACCAATTTGTAAAATCCCCATCCACCCAAGCTAAGCCATGCTACTCAATAAAAAACTCTTACTAATCTATGAGACCATATTGTGACATCCCCAACCATCTGTTGGGCTATTCTATAGAAAAAATTATGGACTTTATAGGAACTTATAAACATATACAAATACTCTGGGAAAACTTTCATGCTCTGATACCATATTGTAACATACCCGGCCACCTAGGTCAGGCCATGCCACCTAAAAAAAATTCCATTCCATCTGTATATATATATATATATATACACACACACATATAACTTTAAATAGACAAATATATTCTGCAATACAAAAATTCATGTAGAAATAACAATAAAACTATACATGCAACATACACAAGCATAACCCATAAACATAAACACATATATAAATACACAACATGTAAATTAACACACAATTGATACTTATCTTTGATATAATACCACCAACTACGTGCAAATCTTCCACGGTCCCCCCGGCCTTAGACCACATTGCTCAGAACTCTCAACAGTGGGTCACCCTCAAGGTGGGACTAAACTCCACCCGAGTAAAGGGATTCCTAGCTAGGCAGATTTATCTCAGACAACAAGATCAACTTCGTCAGGTTCCAACTCAAACTAACAACCTACAGTTTGTCATTCCCCACATGGCTGTCCCACCCCAGGAAATGTTCCCCTTATCAACTCAATAGTCCTTCGGCTGCCCCTCTTCCCTTCCAGGGATTCAAAAACATGCCAGACATGAAGTCTCATAGAACTGTAGCTGTAGTTGGTATCCATCAAGAAATCAATTCCCAACAATTCTCTCACCTGGAGAGAGTTTCTCATGGGCTTGACAACTCGCCTCTTCAATCCACGGGCCTAACAACTTGCCTCTTAAAACCCACAGACTTGACAACCCACTTCTTTAGTCCATATCTTAATTCAACCAGGTACAGGTGATGGCAACAAAAAATTTCAGGGTAAGTGTAGGTGATGGAAACAACTTCCTTCAGGGAATATGCAGTACTGGCTCGGGTAAGGTACAATACTTTCCCAAGTAATTTACAGGGCGTTGCTCATAACATGAAGGATATGGGTTCATTCCTGAAGGTGTGCATGATGTATGGAGAGGTTTGAATGATGGACATAATCACTAAATCAAATCTGAATCCCCTAGCTGGGTGAATGGCTCAAGCACCAAGGCCAAACTATTTTCATGCATGACCCAAATTGGACACTTGTCAAGTTGAGAGCCACTTTGGCCCACTTGTATTCATATTCAAAACTTAGCATAAAATAATTATCCCCACCTTAGTATATAGGAATAATATTATAATATTCCTTTGGAATTAATCCCTCTAGCTTAACCCCCTATATAGGATCTTATCCCCCCCCTTTCCCTTCCTAGTGGAGTTTAGTCCCCCATACTCTTTTCTCGTGGTTGGTCTACACACAGTGATGTATTTTATTAATGATATGAGTGTTTACATATACCAAAAATATTTTCATTGGCCTTTAGCATCTAGGATATCCATCCTAATAACCAGATAATCCTTCTGGATTATAATAACCTAACTCACCATCCTATAAAACATATTTACATTTACAGTTGGGGTTCAGCCTAGGGGTATTACATTCCCCTCCACTTATTTATGCACTATTCTTAGTGCATTATATACCATGTACAATTCAAAATTCTTCAAAAATCTCCAAGCCTTCATTATTGGAAGCTTGTTATCCACCTAGTTCTCTACTTTCAAGCACCAATTCTTGTATTCATACTATAATTGGAAGTCATTTTCTCTATTCCATAGAGCTTCTTTAGGAAATAATTTCAGCTCACTATTCCATTTGACACACCCTCATTATGACAACTACCATGCCATACACACTCTTGAGTTACCTCTTCCTTGTTGCACTCACCCTTCTAGGCTCAGGTATCCCTTCACTACTACACAGTCCTTCAACGAACTATCTTTCCAAGGATTTCACACACAAGGAAAGAACCAACTCATTATTAGAACCCCACCAAGGTTCTACATTTATAGGGATCCAGTGTCTCCAACAATAATTGTTCTTCCCAAGCATTCCAACTTTAGTCAATATTATCGCATTTTCATCACACACATATAGTCATCATGAGAGATCATTATAAAAATTCATTTATAAACTCAAACTTATTTCATAAGGAATTCAACTTTTCCCCAAAATATGAAATTCTATCTCATAAGTTTTCATGGTTGTTGCAATAGTAGGATGCAATCTTCGTTATGGATTTCAGCAGCACCATATTGAATACCACTTTTCCTGCAATGCTTCCATCTTGCATTGAGCCAACAAATTATTAGTATTTCCTGTAAATTATACTTTTATTGCAATATGTACCAAAACCTTACAAAGTGATATTAGAATTGTCTACACTTATCAATTCAATCACCACTATTAAACAATTTATTAAATAGAATGAAATATCATTCTATGCATATGCATGTTCACAATTAATATCAGTAAGTTCATTACTCTATTTTCTGAATAGAAATTCCCTGTAGTCAATGCTCATGTGACTACTTGACTTGCAACTTTCCTGTTGCAATGTCCAACAACTCTTGAAATGTTCTCAACTCCATGAGTTTGTAACATTTCAGCTGTTAGTATAATTATTTCCATTCAATAACATATATGCATGCACTCACAAAACACATTCAACAATGCATTTAAGTATACAATTCTATCATGCATAAGTGAAACTCTACTACTTACTAGGCATGAATAAAACTCTCAATGCATATCTATTCAATGCACCTTTGCATTTATTTTTAGAATTCTCTATATCTAAGTCATGTATCTCACCACTGGTAAATTGGAAGTCTCGCCAGTGCCTTGAAACATTCTCCATACACTTCCTATTTTCCTCTCAATTATTTGGATGCATTCCTTTTCGAACCGAACACTACACCAAGAATATAATTATGTGGTGTTCATTAGTGTTATAAAAAAGGTTTCAATCCAAATATTATTTAGAATTAGGAAGTTCATTGGATATTTGTGTGGTACGTATCCTTTCCATAAGCATAATTTTCCATAACCAACCATGTCATGGTATCATACATGACTAGCTTTTCTAGCATCCATTCCTATAATAGGTTCATACCTTTTATTGCCTTGGTTATTATCTCATAACCAAGTTAACATGAAATACTACTATGTCATTATATGCATTCAAAATATAAGAAGCTTTGATAATTATTACATGCATCCAACCTTTACCACACCTAGTGGTATTTTATTCCCATTAATGCATTCAAATAATACCATAACATGATTTTATAAAATAACTCTGGCTAAGGGAATTCTTACCTAAATTCCATTCAACAATTATGCAACATAATTTTATAAAATACATACCTGCATAGCTTTCATTAAATAAATTTGATGCTACCTGATTAGCTGATGACAGTAGAAGCTCCCATGCATCTTTTATCAGTCTTATAATCAACACTTCAGATTTTTGTTGCTTCCTTACATATGCAACAACATCATCAACAACACTTGCAAACATGCAATAATTCTCTCTTTCCAATTCATATTTGTATGAACTAGTAATGAGTCATTATCATTCTCCTAAAAACATTTGCATGTCAATTTCTTGTACTATGTATGGTTTTCCAAAAAAAAATAACATGTTTGTTGCTACAATAATGGCATCAACCTCTTTCTTCCTATATCTCTTTTCTTTGTTGTTCCTATAGGTCTTCCATTCTTTCCTGGATTCCTAAATCTTCTTGTGTCCTCACTGTAATCACTGCACATGAATATTTATGCACTGAGCACTTTCTAGCCAAATCACTCTTGGTTTCTTTTGCATTTCCAACCAAATACCGTGTTGATATTAAATTTCATCATGTATCATTTTATGGATCCTTCTGACCCAACACATACTTGACCAAATTTCATTTCTATCCATTCTCTCTCATTGACTTTAGATAGTCACTCTCCATTTACCTATCTAGACCAAACCGGTTCAACCTTTCCTTGACTGAACACTTCAACACTTGGATTTTCTTAATGAACCATTAATTTCTCCTGTCCCAACCCATCTGATTTTAACATGAATTGAATAATCAACTTCTATCATGCCATATTGATGCACCTATTTATTTTTATCCATGTTTGATTTCTTTTGGACTAACATCCCAACATACCCTGTCAATGCACTCATCTCTTGGGAATGTACTCAATAATGCTTCCCATTGTTTTCACAGTTCCCCAAATGTTGCAGGAGACTATGTATAAATTGGTTTCCATCTATTGGTACCTTTTAACTATTTAATTTACTCATGAACTTTACCTAGTCTCTAATATATTTAGCTTTGAGTAATTCCTATGTTAGGAGTTTTTATTGCATCATTCTAGATCCAATATTTCCATATTATATTTTTTTATTCTTTAACCGAAACTCCTTACTTATGTGCATCTTCATTCCTTTACACTTGAAGTGATTTCCTTCATACCATGATTTTACCGTGCACTTTGATAACAATAATTGAAGTGCTATCTCCAAATATAATCCTTGTTTCTCTTTATCAGAAAAAAATACCATTTTAGCCTATCAATATTTTAGAGCAGATATTCCCACACTCTATTGCCTTATCTGTACATTGGAATACTTTAGAGTGAATGTAATTTCACTACATCATTCACTAAATGATCTACTCTTATACCCAAATTCCATTGAGCACTCTGATTAACATGAGTGGATTTCCTGTAGTAGATTCCCAAAACTTCATGGTTGCACCTAGAGTCATATCTTAACATTCTTCAGTCTTGAACTTTGATCATCTTGTGAAATATTCTTGACATAACATTTTGTCCTTGAATTCCTCGGCTCCTTCTTGATACCTGTTGGCCCTTGGTCATGTATTAAGCAAGAAATTGAATATTAAGGAAGAAGAAAGACAAAGTATGAAGTGCACGGAAGGCACACAAATCGAGGAAGGGTCAAAGTGGTTAAAGAAGCATAAATGAAGGAGAGAAGTAAAGGAAATAAATCCTTTGAAAGAGAATATAAAGGAAGATAGATCATGGACAAGTTAGCAAGTGGAAGAATACACTAATGGGTTCTTAGGAGCACCTCATGGAGAAAAAGGAAGAACAGGTCAGTGAATTCCTTAAAATGTGGGTTATGTGGACCTAGGGTTGTGGCACCTAGACTTCGTTCTAGGGTTTCTAAGAGTCACAGAATGATAAATAGAGGTCTATAAGAGTTGAGAAGCAAGTGATAATGATGTTGACATGTAAAAGTGTTATTTATTAGAGAATTCTTATATTTTGGGTCTTTAGCTGGGTGCAAAGATCGACTCCGCAGCTGGGTGCATAGGGTTAGGAGATAAAGAGGAGAGAGAGAAGGATCTGCAGCTAAGTGCACAGATAGAATTGTATATTTTCATCTATTTTATCAATAAACATAGTTATTTGGATGTATCCCTAGGGAGAGGGTGAACCATGTAAATTTTGTTGATCCAAGTGGTTGATTCTTTGTTATTTACTATTTTTTATACTACTACCGCACTCTTATTTTTCTTGTTGAAGATAAGAACATATAACTAACTTCACGTTGTTAATCATACTACTGTTAAGAATATATATATTGTTTTTTTGTTGTTGTTTAGGAATCATCTTGCATTTCCTCTGGTTGTAGACACCTATGTCCTGTAACCCCCCTATCACTACTTCAGGTGAGACTTCATCTGCTTAGTAGGTGTTTCTAAAAGGGCTAGTAGTTAGGGTTTGTTGGTGCACTGTTAGAGTTGAACCCTGGGTCTGCCCCTATACCAAAAAATGGTTCTGTTTCCGGGACCGAGATCTTCTTAATGGAATGTCAAGGTTGTTTCCATCGAAGATAGAGATTCAGAATTGGATAGAAGAATAAGAAAGGGACTTCACCGAAGATCAAAAAAAGAACCCTAGAATTAGTACATAAGACTAGTTAGGAAGGTACGAGTTGTTAGCCAGACTAGTAGACACTCAGTTTGAAATCAGATCTAGACCACCTGTGGTTTGGAAATCGATGTTGATTAAGAAGTTCAAGAAAGTTGATAACGTTGTATCAAGGGTAGTGGATCTTTTGTTTGACAACACTATTGGAGGGTACATTACTAAATTTGATATTGACAGAGTGGAATCATATAGTCAAGCAGAGAGGTATTTCTTCAAGCGACCTAGAGGAAATTTTCTACACTTTTTAAAGTTGAAGATTAAGATGTTATTACATGAGAAGAATATATTGAAGATACAATAATCAATTGGATTTTAAAGCTAATGTTTAAGAATTGAGAAAGAGACGGTGACACAAAGGTTGGAAACATACACAATGGGAGATTATTCAGAAATATTCCTCTTACGAACCTGTTTAATCAAAGTTACAGGCCATTAGCACAAGACAAAGGATTCTACAGTGGAGAAGAAGCAGAGCTATCATACGAAGAGTATTCATAGTTTGCAAGGGAAGAGGAAGTAGAGACTGAAGAACCTTGCCGAGAATAACCAGGAACTTCAGGTACTGCGCCTATTGTTGAAGTAAGTATTTATACTCCTCTTGTTGTATTAGAAGCACTAAGTAACAAGAGTAACCAGAGTAACTAGAGAAATCCAAGCACTTAGAGTACTGTTACAAGCAGTTTAATACATACTCAGTTAGGAAACCAAGGAAAATCAATGGAAAATGAAATGAGGTTACCTATTTTTAGGGGAGATGGATATGAGGATCCTGACCAACACTGGTTCTTATGCGAATTTGTATGGAGCATTAAGAAAGTCACCGATGAATTTGTTAAGAGAGATAAGTTTAGTACTACTTTGAGGGACCGTGCATTGAGCTGGTATATGAAGTTTGTTACAAGATGTGTACAACCTAAACCACTGAATGCCATTAATAATGCATTGAGTGCAGAGTTCAAGAAGCCTAAGTTGGATTCGCAATGCATTATAGAGTTGAAATAAATCAAGAAGAAGGTGACTAAACTTGTTTGGGAATTTGATCAGAGGTTTAAGACCTTGACAGGCCATTTAAGTTTTTATATTCCAGATGAACAACATAAGGAATGGTTTGTCACTTCCCTCCTTCCACACATTAGAGTTACTCTGATGCAACAGAAGGTCACTTCATAGGATGAATAATTATAGATTTCCATGAAACTAGAAGCAACCCTTGTAGGAGAATCCAGTCCAGATATGAGTCAGATTTTGAATCAATCAACTAGTTTATCTTTACAAGTTAAAGACATGAAGAAAGATGAAGGAAAAGAGAAAAGAGAAGACAATTGGTGTATCAGATGTAAATCAGAGGGCCATGCCAAATAGAATTGTCCTTTATTTAATGAGTACTTAGCCTTTATATCCCCTAACCCTTTGAAAAAGGATACTTTACTATGGTGCGAGGTATGCAGGACTAGACATCGCCCTGGTGAATGTTATTACATGCAAAAATATGTCCAGACACTGACCAATATTTATTGTACATTATGTAAATCTGTGGGGCATGATGAGAAGGAATGTAGGGATTATGACCTCATGCATGAAAGGTCAAGGGATGTGTTGGTCCTAAATTCTTCACCCGACTGCTAAAGGGAAACGCTAGGCCACCTATCAATTTATAATGATTTCTTCTTTTAATGTTTTGTTGGTTGGTTCGAGGGTTATTATATCAAGAAAAAGGAAAGTCTGGGTTGGAAAAATGATGTGTATGAGGGCCCTCCTTTGCTAATGGCACACTAATGAAAAACCAGTGAAATTATATAAAACATAGGGAAACAACAAACTACTCAATGAATAATCTGTTGCAAGAATTTCAATACTTAAAATATCATTTCAAGACATCAAACATGTATAAAAACACAATAATTTCCATAGGTTGCAGAAAACAAATCTTCACCAAAGCATTGGCTGTTTGACAGGTTTCATATCAGTAAAAATAAGTCATACAATAGTTGAAAGGAAATGAAATGTACGTTGCAAAAAAAAAAAAAAAACTGTATTCAAGATAAGAATGAAAACACATGAAGAGTTGAATGAAACACTATCATTAAGAGTATGTTCACCAGGTAGAGAGATTTAATCCATGCATAAAATGGGTCCAACCATTATGTTGTGTTGTTGTTCCTTCCCAAAAAGATATGACCTTTACAGTATCCAAAAAATAACTATTTAAAAGAGTTGAAGAGGATCTCGTCCTTAGGGGACTGAGAGTTTGATCTAGGGAACTGTTTGTAAAAAAAATATTAACTTCACTAAGGTACCAAAATTAAACAACAAGAGTGGTTCTTATCACACACATAAGACTACTCTTGTAGCTAATCTAGGAAAATGCTGGACTTAATCAAATGAATCTACTACTGTCTTTACGACAGAACTGATGCATGTGATGGAGGAACCAAGTGGATGAAAATAGGCCTCGGAGTGAAAAAGCAGAGCTCCGTGTTGAACGACGACATGTCTATGAGCTATTGGAGGCCACTAGAGATAACCAGTTGGATGAGTAGATCTTGTTGAAGTGTTTCTGGAACTAATCTGCATCTCCCTGTGACTGAGACTTAGCTCTTTGTCTATCCTTGAGATTTTGGAAGGCAAGTGCACTTTGTATGGACCCCGTTAGATTCCATTTGTGCCTGTGAAATCGATTCACTGGAATGGTTGTCGGCCCATAGAACATGAGGGGAGACATGCAGATGAGCATCCAATCGGGAGACGTGGAGAATGAATGTGAGGGTATATGACGAGTAGTGATGGATACAGGTGGCGCGTAGGGAGAGGAGTATATAGGATGGGAAGTGAGTGGAAAATAGGTGGAAAAAGGAGAGATGGGGCGGTATTGAAAAACAAATCAAGAGGAACTCGGAGGGGGATGTAGGCGATAAGTGGATTAGAGAGGGGGGGGTTCAAGTTCTTGAGGAATGTTGATTTGGAGAGGTGGGCCACCACCGATGGAGATCAATGTGGGATTTAACGAAGGACAAGTGTCATGTGGTGAGAGGAGAGAGGGTAGTGAGTAAGACGAGGGGAGATGATGTGTGAGGTGATGCGGTGATCTGACGTCATTCAAGCATGTGATTGCAGGGGCTGTTGAGGGTGGTTTGGATTTAGACTTCCTTTAGGCTCGCAATTCACCAGAAGCTGCCACATACCCTACCAACAAAACCATGTTTTAAATTATGGGACCGCTCTGGAAAATTAACGTCCGAGCAGTTTGCGTCCCCATAATGAACTATAGTCGTCGATTTGGTTATGATCCAGGATTTTGGTGACATTTACCTGCTGCAAGGATCGACGGTTCTCATTTACCTATGAATAATGGTCCATATTCACTTCAAACATCTGGGCTTCAGGAGTTTTGAATGTGAAACATGAAACATCTCTCGGAGGAAAATATCCAAAGTGAATGATCTGTTTCCACGTGTCATGATGGATAAACGATGCAGATTCATTTCGAAAGTCTAGGCTTTGAGAGTTTCAAATGTCAAGCGTGAAGATCTCCTAGAGGAAAATCGACAAAGTGATGTGGTGGTCTGATGTCATGGATGATGAGGTATCTTGGAAAGAATGGTGACATAAGTCATGAGGAAATGGGCTAATGACACAACCAAATGACCTGAGATGAATGCCATGTGTCTTGCCTCGTGAGTGTGCCATGTGTCTCAACTACTGGTTTCCATGTGCCTCATCTGATGGATGGTCTAGATTTACTTCGGGACTTTAGGTCCTTGGCTCTTTGGGACTTTAAAATGTGAAACCTAAAAATCTCCTGGAGGAAAATCTCCGAAGTGAATGATATGCTACCGCGTGTCATGATCGACAAATGGTCCAAATTCTCTTCAGAGATCCGGGCTTCGGGAGTTTCAAACGTTAAGCGTGAAGATATCCTAGAGGAAAAATCCTGAAGTGGATGATCTGCTTCCACGTGTCTCCATTGATGTATGGTCCTAATTCACTTTAGGACTTCGAGTGTTTGTCTCTTCGGGAGTTTCAAATTTTTGTTCTTGGAAAACTCCCGAAGTGAAGATCGCTGAAGTAGATGATCTGTCAACGCGTGTAATGATAGATGAACAACCCAGATTCTCTTTGGGTCTTTGGGTCTTTGGCAGTTCGGGCTTCAGGTCTTCTGATGAATCTGGGTGTTAAACTCCATGCAATTTTGCATCCCCGAATGGACGACAACCGTTGATATGATTTGTTTGGTGGAATTTTATCGTTGAAAATTTACCTCTTTGTTCCCACAGTCTAAGCCCAAAATTTTCTTCATTGGATCATTGCGTCATGTGCACGGGTATTCCCTGTACATACAAAAATGATTGGGAAACCTATGGTGAGATCAATCCATGGAAAACGTGATGACAAGAAATTCGAACCAAACACGATGTATGTTTCATCTCTTCAAGAAAAAACATAAAAGAAATGCGCAAAGACTCAAAATATGAATAAGGGCCAAGACACTCAGTAGTGGGAAAATGACTTAACCAACCAGAAAAGGAAAATTTGATGAAGGCATATGAAAAGGAGAGGAGAGGTAGGGGATGATGACCTAGGTTTCAACATTGGCTACTTCTGGGGACAACATGTCCCTGTGAGGTGCTAAGAACTATAGATCAGTGCCTTGAGATTAGATAACTGCTCTTACCTTTCATCACTTACCTTCATTTCTTATATGTCATCCTCGTGTATCTGTTACTGTCCCTCATCCATGCATTTTATTGAAATAAAAACTGAAAATACACCCAGTGACTTGTTGGGCTATAGAGTCTTTATTCACACACAACTAACTAATCAAAAGCAACAATAAAGGAAAGTGTCTATCATACAAGAGGGACCTTCCCCCATCCTCAAACAAAGTAGTGTTTTAGGAAGAACCCATTTGTTGGGCCTCCAAAGATATCTATATCATCTAGATTTTGCAAGATGAACGTGTCGTTGTCTAGAAACTCAATCACCTTAAAAGGGCCAAACCAGAGGTTGTCGAATTTACTGTGCTTGGACTTGTCATCCCTTCTGGCATCCCACCTCAAAACTAGGTCACCTTCCTGAAAAATCTCCTTATTGGTTTTCTTATCAAAGGATGATTTGATCTTGCTCTGGTATGCCTCTGTTCTCTGATCAAGTGCTTCTCTTCTTTGCTAAACTTCTATAATCTGGAAGATCCTCCGTTGGATTTCATTGGTCTCCTCAATATCCTCCTGCAAGAATTTCAGGACTAGTATATCGAGCTGAGTAGGAAAAATAACGTTTATTCCATAAACAAGATGGAATGGTGAGGTTCCTAGAGACTTATTAGTGCTGATACTGTCAGCCCATAAGGCATACTTGAGTTTAGAGTCCCAAGATTTCTTTCTTTCAATCAAATTTTTTTTGATGATTCTGATGAGAGTCTTGTTTGATGATTTTGCCAAGCCATTTCCCTGAGGGTAATAGGGTGTGGAATGTGTCAAGGAAATTTTGTGACTGCCACATAAGTCAATAATGGATTTAACTTGAATTCTTGGGCGTTTTCTGTTATGATCTTGTTGGGGCAACCAAATGTGGAAAAAAATATTAGTTTCCAGGAAATTCATAATTACCTTGTTAGTGGCATTCTTGGTGGGCACAACCTCAATAAATTTGGTAAATTAGTCGGTGGAAGTGAGGGTCCACTTGTGTTGTCCACTAGAGGGTGGATTTATTTCTCCTATGAAGTCTAATCCCCATTTCTAAAATAGACTTATGGCTTGGATAGGTTTCAGGGGAAGTGATAGTAACTTATGTCTCCCTACGAAAATCTAACATTCATGGCAGGCTCTAACAGTGGAAAACACATCATAGAAAAGGGTGGTCCAGTAGTATCCTACCCTCAGGATATTGAGCACTATGGCCTTCCAATGTTGGTGCCCTCCACACACTCCTCTATGCATTTCTGCTATGACTTGTTTAGCGTCATTTTCATCAAGGCATCTTAACAGGATTCCAACCAGATCGCTCCAATACAGGTTTTGGTTTGAAATGAAGAATTTGATGGCTTTCAATTTGAGAGACCTGAACTTTGTCTTCTTCACATCTGGTACATTCAAAATGTTGTAGAAAATAGATGATGTTTTTATACCAAGTTGAAGAGGAATATTTTTCAAATACCTGTAAGTTGTTTTGTCTAGGCTATATGATGGGTGTATTTGATTGGGTGAATATCTGATGCAATTCTAGCATCTTGCAGTTTGATTTTGATAAAAATTTGGCCAATCCTTTCCCCTTGATAAACTTGGTGGGATTTATGTGCAAGTCATACTCCAACAGTTTGACAATCCATCTTCCTCTTTTCCCCTCGTTGTCTGGCTGGACCAGAATCTCTTTGACACTGCTGCTAGGAACAAAGGTTGTTATGATAGACTGTAGCATGCAAACCTTGAAGGCCTTGAGTGCTTTGACCAGGGCGTAAGTCTACTTCTCTAGTATATCATACTTGAGCTCAGCATATCGGAGGGATATTCTAAGAAAGGCTATGGGATGCTCGTGCCCTTCCTTGTTTTTCTATAGCAGTACAACAACAATTGTTTCCTTTGAGGCAAAGGAGAAGATGAAGAAATATTTGGTATAGTCAGGGATAACCAATATAGGTTCTTCAACTAAATATTTCTTGATTGTTTGAAAAGATGATTTTTCCTCTGAGGACCATTTTATCATAGCATATTTCTTCAACATGTTAGTAATAGGCTTCAGAATTTTAGCAAAATTAGGCACAAAATGTTTGAGGAAGTTTATCTTACCAATAAAAGACTGAACAACCTTTTTGTTTCTGGGGATGTCGATTTGTTGAATGGCACAAACCCTCTTTGGATCAATTTTTATGCATCCCACTGATATGATGTGGCCCAGGAGATTCCCTTCTGGCATGGAAAAGTGATACTTCTTAGGATTGAGAGATATCCCATACCTCTTGCATTTCTTGAAGACTTGCTCCAAATGTTGCAAATGTTCCTTGTTAGACTTGGAGAAAACGGTAATTTCATCTAGGTATATGACCATAAATGTTTCTTTATCCCCCACAAAATATATGTCCATGGACCTCTAAAAAGTGTCCCTTGCATTCATGAGCCCAAAGGGCATCTTTCCATACATGAATGTACCCCACGGGGTGGTGAACATTGTCTTTTCCTTATCTTCCTCACAAACTGCTATTTGGTTATAACCAGAGTATCCATCCAACAAGGAAATTTTATGTGCACCTACCACTCTCTGTAAAATATGGTCCATATTGGGGAGGGGGTAATTGTACTTCAAAGAACACTTGTTTAGATCTATGAAATTGACACACAAGTGTATCTCCCCACTCTTCTTCCTTATGGATACTAAGTTGGCCACCCAGTTTGAATACCTCAATGGTACAATAATCTTGGCATCCAAGATTCTTTTTATCTCTTTCTCAATTATGGACATTAACATGGGATTAAATTGTCAAATTGTCTATTTGAATGGCTTGGTGCCAGCTTTTAGAGGGATCTTATGTTGGATGATGTCAATATCAAATGTCTTCAAATATTCATAGGACCTGTTGGTGACTTGGAAGTTACTCCTGGATTGCTTGCAGGAGCAAAGTCTGACGCCCATCAATTTAATGTCACGATTTGTTTATAAGGGGTGATAAAATGGAGGAAAAATCAGAACGATATTGTCTCAACTCAGAAACTGGGCTCGACATGCATGAACAAGTGAGGTCTTGATAAACTTCAAACAGTGAGTTGCAATAAAGGGTGAGTAGGGGGAAGACTTGCATGAGAAGGGTGCGAAGGTCTCTCATAAACATCCGGTTTGTAACAGACTGGAGAAGAAAATATTCGAACTCAAGACCCTCTCACATTCAAACACAGAAGACCAGAGAATACAATAATGTCATAACAAATAATTTATCATAACATAGTTGCAACAATCCACACGAATCCTTCTATAATGGACACTCTGGCATAAGATGAAACATAGATGGAAAAGGAGAACTGTTTGTCATAAACCAAGAAATCTCAAACACAAAGGCATAACTAGAAAACCAGAATGCTCATGAAAAATTTACAGTCGGGAGCTTCGCTCTACCATCGATGGATACAAAAATGGCGAAAACGCCTTCATATACTCGGAACTACAACAACAGTGAAATCAAGACACTGCATTGAAGGCTTTGCGTCTGCATGGATTTCTGACAGTCAACCTATGAAAGGTTGTGCATCTTATGTCAGACGCAATATGACTCTTTGACAGTTCCAACGACGAATCGACGTGCCTTTAATTCATGGTCGTGCTTTCCCATTATGGCGGAGGCGATATCTAACCACCACAAACTGCTTCAATAACTGCTTCATCGAGATCGAGGATGACCCGACCAACTCGACACTTCTGTAACGTGGAGGGCCTCTCGCGCTGCCACCTGGAATAACTGAATGGCTTGAAGAATATGCATGGAGGCTAGCGCGGAAGGTGGGGCATGGGAACGGAGTGATGGGGCCGAAATAGCGGGGGGGTGGAGTCAGAAGCGATGAGGGAGCGAGAGAGGTTACAGGGGAGACACATGGAAAAAGGCGATAAGCAGAGGAGGCAGGAGAGTAGATGTGATGGACATGGGAGGCTGACGTGGATGGAAGGAAGCACATGGTAGGTAGTGGGTGGATGATGATAAGGAAGGAAGATCCATCTGGATGAAAGAGTGGAGGAGGGCAGATGACACACGATGGTAGGGGAAGATGGTTCTGGAGGATGACATGACAGCAGGAGGGCCCAAGCTGGCTAAACACAGGGCAACTGAGTAGGTTGAAACTGACCCAGCGCCGTTGATCCGGGCGAGCTGAGTTGGACCGTTGGAGAGATGCGCCCCCGATTCCGGACCCCCCCCGACTTAAAGGTAGAAAGGCGGGGCGGTCCGGAATCCCATATGCACCATTGATCCGGGCGCTGTGATCCTTGCCGTCCAGACTTGGTTTTCATTTAATCGTGAGCGCATTAGCACCCCGAACTTAGGACACGTGGGTTTTAACCCAATCTTTTACATTCTAACCCCCCTTACAAGAAATATTGCTAACATTTGGCTCCATGGGGGATAGAGTCGTCCATGTGATGCTCTAAGAACTCTTTTGCAGATTCAGTGCCTTTGTTGTTGGGCTATGGAGTCATTTATTAGTCCGAAAAACAAAAACAGGAACAATATTTACAAAACAAAACAAAAAGAGCCGACTGTGGCTCACAAAAAACACTTTTTTAAGAAATGCCCATTTACTGGGCTGCTAAAAACTTCTTCGCCCTCCATATCCTGCAACTTGTAAGTATTGTTTGAAAAAACTTCAAGGATCTTGAAAGGCCCACACCAGAGGGCATCGAATTTACTGTGTTTACCCCTTTCCTGCCTGGGTGCATCCCATTTGAGTACCATATCGCCTTGCTCAAATTCCTTCTTTTCACTCTTTCTGTCAAAAGCCTGCTTGATCTTCTGCTGATGATTGTAGGCTCTGTCCATGACCTGTTCTCTAATCTACTGCACTTCCACCATCTGATGAATCCTTCTGAGCACATGGTTAGGTTCTCCTTCAAATTCTTGGAGGATATTTTCCACAGTTAAGGCGAGCTGAGTGGGTAAAACGACCTCTATTCCATAAACTAGTTGCAAAGGAGAGATGCCCAGGGATTTCTTTGTTGTCACCCGATCAGCCCAAAGAGAAAATTTGAGCTTTGAGTCCCATGCCCTTTTATTGTCCTCCAGTAGTTTCTTAATAAGCTTGATCAAACTTTTATTGGAGGACTCTGCCAGTCCATTTCCTTGAGGATAGTAGGGAGTGGAGTGAATTAGTGAAATCTCAAAACGTTCACATAACTTGACCAGAGGCTCAGACCGAAAAGGGACGGCATTGCCAGTGACAATTTTGCTAGGGCAGCCAAATCTAGCTACGATATCTTCCAGGAAGCTGATAATCACTTTGTGAGAAGTGCTTCTGGTAGGGACATCCTCTATCCATTTGGTGAAGTAGTCTGTTGCAGTGAGGATCCATCTGTGCTAGCCGCTTGAGGGAGGATGAATTTCTCCAATGAAATCCAATCCCCACTGCTGAAAAGGTGCTGAGACTACTACTGACTTTAATGGCAGAGATTTGAGCTGCTGTTTCCCTGAAAATTTCTGGTATTTGATGCAAGCTCTAATTTCCCTGCAGACATCAGGAAATAAGGTGGGCCAGTAATATCCAGCTCGAAGGATCTTGTGAGCTGTGGTCTTCCAAAAATGATGGCCTCCATAAAGACCACTATGAAAGTCAAATGTAACCTTCTGGGCTTGCTGCGGGTTCAAACACCTAAGTAATACCCCCAGAGGGTCTTTCCAGTATAAAGCTTGGTCAATGAGGCAATATCTGACCGATTTGAGCTTTAAATCTCTTTCCTTGCCCTTTTCCATCCCATCAGGAGGCCTCAACTCTTGCAAGAAATACAAGATATCCTTGTACCAGGCACATGCTGCTAGTGGTAAGGCATTCTAGGACTACGCATGGGATGACTCAGCCTGCTCGTTGATAAAATTGATTCCCAAGGCCCTGTAATTTGATTCAGCCAACAACTTGGCTAAACCCTGCCCCTTTATCATCTTGCTGGGCTTGATTTCCAGATCAAACTCTATAATTTTGGAAATCCACTTGCCTCATCTTTCGTCTATGTCAGGTTGTATAAGAATGTCCTTCATAGAATCCGAAGGGACATACGCAGTGATCTTTAAATGCAAGACATAGAATCTGAATGCTTTGAGAGATTTCACCAGGGCATAAGCCTGCTTCTCCATAATCTCATATCGAAGTTCTGCATCTCTCAGAGCCTTTCTAAAAAAGGCAATAGGCTGCTCTTGTCCTCGATTGTTTTTCTGCAATAAGACTGCTACTACTGTATCAAAGGAAGCAAAAGAAAATATCAGGAAATCTTTGGAACAATCGGGACTGATTAGCACAAGTGCCTCAGTCAATGCTTTCTTTATCTGGACAAAATATTCCCTGGGTTCAACAGTCCATTTTACTTCGTTCCCCTTCCTGAGCATGGCTATGATGTGTTTCACCAACTCAGCGAAATTTGAAACAAATCTCCTTAGAAAATTTATCCTCCCCAGAAAGGCTTGAACTTCCTTCTTAGATCTGGGAAGTGGCAGGGTCTGAAGTGCTTCCACCCTGTCAGGATCAATCCTCACTCCCTCTGCTGACACTATATGGCCCAATAGTTTTCCCTCTTGCATAAAAAACAATGATTTCTTGGGGTTTTAAGATAGGCCATACCTCCGACACTTCAGGAAAACTCTTTTTAAGTGGCGGCAATGCTCTTTATCAGTCTTGGAGAAGACTGTGATGTGATCTAGAAAAATCACCACAAACTTATCTTTTTCTTCGATGAAGGCTATGTCCATGGCTCGCTAAAATGTTGCTCTTGCATTCATCAGCCCAAAAGGCATATTGGCATACATGAATGTGCCCCAAGGAGTGGTGAAGGCTGTTTTTTTCCCTGTCCTCGGGCATGACTGATATCTGATTGTAGCCAGAGAAGCCATCAATCATGGATATTATGGAAGCACCGGTAACCTTCTGCAATATGTGCTCCATGTTGGGCAGGGGATAATTGTCTCTCCTTAAGCTCCTGTTCAGATTCCTGAAATCAACGCAAAGCCTGATTTCGCCGCTTTTCTTCCTCACCAGGACCAAATTGGCTACCCACTTAGAATATCTCAAGGGGAAAATGATCTGGGCATCCAACCGTTTCTTCACTTCCCTCTCCATGACAGGTAGTAGCATGGGATTTATCTGTCTCAGCTTCTGCTTGCATGGTTTAGCCTCTTCTCTTAGTGGGATCTTGTGCTCAATGACTGATGTGTCATACGTCTTGAGATCGTCGTAGGTCCATGCAAACACATCAGCAAACTCTCTCAGAAATTTAGTATATCCGGGTCTCTTCTCCTCATCCAAATTCCTTGACATCTTGACCAATTTAGGCTCCTCAGGTGTGCCTATATTGCACTCATTTGTGTCAGCGTCATTACCTGAAACTATACCCTTTATTGCCACATCATTGGCATCAAACAACCTTTCTAATGGGATTAGTCCTTTTGGTATGTGGCTTCTTGGTAGCTGAATAATCTGGTGGTCAACAATTTTATTCAGAAGATCCCCTGGGTCAGGTTCTTCTTCAATGTCAAGATCCTCATCCATGTGTAATGCAGAAAAGTCATTAACAGATTGAAGAAACTTTTTGATCTCCTGATCATCCTCAAATACCTTCCAATGTTTGACATTGTCTGGTATGGAGGGTCTATACTTTATTTCAACATCAGATCCGACAGTGGGAAACACAGGAACTTCGAGCACACTAGCTGTGAAAGCTAAAAAGTCGGCTAGAGCATTTTCTTCCCTTGGAATGAAAGAGATGTTAAAATCCAGGAAGAAATTACCAACTAGGTCCCATAACTCGTTTCTGTAATTCTTGAGTCGAGGATGCTTAGCCTGATAAACATTTTTGACCTACTAGACAATCAATTCTTCATCCCCGAACACAACCATCTCCTTTATTCCCATTTCCTTTGTAGCTCTTAGTCCCAGAACCAGAGCTTCATATTCTGCCACATTGTTGGTGACTTCGAATTCTAGCCTGTATGACAGAGATGTGGTCTCTTGACAAGGGGACACGAATACTACCCCGACACCTACACCCATACTGGAGGAAGCTCCATCAAATAACATCTTCCAAATAGAGGTGGTTGGAGGGGGTGCCTCCTGATTAAGAATGGGCTACTTTCTGATCTGTAAAAGAGCCACAGGGGTGTGGGTGAGATGCAACAAACTGGAGCCTAAATCAGTGTCCAAGGCATAGATGGGGTGATTTGCAGGATTGGCTTCATCATTGATTATGTAGGCCAGTTGGGCTTCCCTATACAGTCTGCTATGCTCCCCTCCAAACACTGGAATGGTGGCGTATGTGAGATCCATCTGCAAGGTTCCCCCCAGTCTCTTTATCCAATATCTAGACAACAACATGCCAAACTTAGGGGGGACGTCATCTACCACAACATCCATGACCATACTCTTCATGGGAAGCTGAAACAGGGAAACTACCAGGTCCTTGATGACTCCCAAACACTGAACCCTCCTGGAGTCGAAAGAGTAGAGGTCATGATAGGCTCGAGTGACTTCTAGTCCCAACTCTTCCATGACAGTTTTGGGCATGAGGTTATGAGAGGCCCCTAAATCCATAAGGCAATTATGGATCACTTTGTCATGTATGTTCAGGGAGGTGTAGAAGGGAGGGGATGAATCATCTTTGTCTTCTACCATGGGACCTAGGAGAACTGCAGGCCTTTCATCTTGGAGGTTTATGGAGTTTGTGAGAGGGTACAAGGCTTCATATTTCAAAAGGTTAGAGAAGCATTTTTTGAATTCCCCATGTTTAATTAACTCAGTGAGTGGCACAGGAATTCTGATCTTTTGAATCTCATGTTCGAAATTGAAAGAAGACATAGGCTTTGGGAGTTCTCTAATTTCA
>JZKD02S0812153.1:912139-922417 GCA_000966675.3 Picea glauca | reverse complement strand
GAGAGGTTATAGAGGAGACACATGGAAAAAGGTGATAAGCAGAGGAGGCAGGAGAGTAGATGTGATGGACATGGGAGGCTGCCGTGGAGGGAAGGAAGCACGTGCCAGGCAGTGGGTGGATGATGATAAGGAAGGAAGAGCCATATGGACGAAAGAGTGGAGGAGGGCAGATGACGCACGACGGCAGGGGAAGACGGTTCTGGAGGATGACATGATGGGAGGAGGGCCCACGCTGGATAAACATAGGGCAACTGAGTAGGGAGAGACTGACCCAGCGCCATTGATCTGGGCACGCTGATCTGGGCCGTCGGAAAGCTACGTCTACGATTTCGGACCCCCCCCCCCTCCGATTAAAGGTAGAAAGGGAGTGGGGGTCCAGAATGGTCTTCATCGCCGTTGATCCGGGCGCGCTGATCTGGACCGTTGGAGAGATGCACCCCCGATTCTGGACCCCCCCCGGGCTTAAAGGTAGAAAGGCGGGGGGGTCAGGAATCCCATATGCACCGTTGATCCGGGCGCTGTGATCCTTGCTGTCCAGACTTGGTTTTCATTTAATCGTGGGCGCATTAGCACCCCGAACTTAGGACAAGTGGGTTTTAACCCAATCTTTAGAATTCTAACCCCCCTTACAAGAAATATCGCTAACAGGACCATGAAAAAGTAGCAACAAACATTTTAATGAGGCTGACATACCTGTCTTTTTGTTTGCAGCTAATGCTTTGGACAACTTGATGATCTTGGGACTCTTAGTGGTCCCAATATTGCATTCTGTCACCTCTTCTTCTTAATCCTTCATGGCAATTTCTTTGTAAACATCATTATTGTCGAACAATATTTCCAAAGGAACTATTCCTTTTGGAATATGGTTGGTTTCTAGTTCTATAATATCATGGCCAACCACTATCTTCAGCAGATGAGAGGCTTGTTGACCTTTTAATTCCTCATTTTCATCTTCTTGACTTTCTTGATCAATTGAGATATTGGAGAATTCGTCAATAGTGTGAAGAAATATCTGCAACTCCAAATCATCACTAAAGAATTGCCAGTGCTTTATGTTGTCTGGTATGGTTGTTCTATGTTTTATTTCCACCTGATTTTTAGTATTTGGGCCAATGGGAGGCCTGAACGTGCTGGCAGCTAAGGTAAGAGAATTAGCTCTTTGATTCTATTCTCTGGGAATGAAAGAGAGGTTAAAAGCTAGAAATAAATTATCGATTAGGTCCCATACCTTGTTTTTGTACTTCTTGAGCCTCTGTTTCTTAGTTTGATAGATATTCCTCACTTGATTGATGACCAAATCAGAATCACCAAAAACTACTAAACAATCAATGGCCATGTCTTGGTAGCCCTTAATCCCAATACCAGAGCTTCATATTCAACTATATTGTTAGTAGTCACAAACTCCAGCTTATAAGAGAGAGTTATAACTTCTTCTGAAGGGGAAATGAGGAGAATACCTGCACCGCATCCTTATTTTTATGAAGAACCATCGAAATACATATTCCACACCCTGTTATGTTGACCAGTCATTGGTTGATCTCTGCGTTGGCTGACCGATATTTCAGGTTCATCATCATTTAAATGAAAAATGGGTGAACCCATCTCATCATCAACAACATAAATGGGGTGATTTCTTGGGTTTTGACGATCACTGACTTTGTAGGCTAACCTTACCTCTCTGTATAGCCTCCTGTTCTCACCACCAAACATAGGAATGGTGGAATATGTGAGATCCATTTGTAATGATCCTCCAACCTTCTTAGCCCAAGATCTGGATAATAGCATGCCAAACTTTGGGGGGATGTCATCCACTACAATGTCCATCACTACACTCTTCATGGGTAATTGTGCTAGAGAAACCACCATATCCTTTATCAATCCTAGGCATTTTGCTTTCTTAGAATTAAAGGAATACATGTCTTGGTAAGGATTAGTAATATCCAGACCTAGTTCTTCCATAACAACTTTGGGCATGACATTGTGAGAGGCTCCTAAGTCCATAAGATGGTTGTGCAGGATCTTATCATGGACATTCAGAGATATATAGAAAGGAGGAGAAGCATTAGAACCATTCTCAATGTGTGGAACCACAATAATAGATGGGTTTTCATTTTGTAGACTAATGACATCGAAAGATACACTAGAAGGAGTTGGATGCAGAACTTTCATGATGGATTTCTTGAAAGTTTCATTTTTTAAAATTTTGTCAAAGGGACAAGAGTCTTGATTTTGTCAGCTCATGTTCCAGGCTGAACGAGGTTGGTGGCTTATAATCTTCCTTTTTTTCAGGGGCAAGAGGTTTTGATAGTGGAGATGACTGAGTTTTAGATGTCATATCTTTATTTGGATTTGTCTTGGGAGGAGCTTCTACTTATTTTCTTTGATCAGAGGTAGTGGATTTGGAAGTTCCACTTCTCATCCTCAAATCGTATTTCTTCTTGGGTTAACCTTGAATAACTCCCTCCTCCCCTATCTGATCATCAAATTGATTTGACAACTTAGCTACCTAATATTCTTGTTGTGTTAAATGACTGATATAATAATCTATCTCAATGAAAAGCACAACAGTATCATCCACAACATCATTTTCTGCATCTATATCCTCCATTTGATTTCTTTGGAAAGGGGGAACTACCCTTTGATCATCATCATTTCTCCTTTACCTCTGCATTACTTGAGGAATGTCATTAGGCCTTCTGAATTCATTTTGATTTCTATTACCAGCCCCTTGAAAAGTTCTGTTCGGCTGTTTGGATTCCCATTTTATCTTAGCTATCTTAGAAGTTAGATCCTTGAAAGTCTTAGTCATCTCTTCAAGTTGGGTATCATATGTAGCCGGGTTAGAAGAGGTAGGGGCATATTCTCTCTATTTTTTCTTCTCTTTATCATATCTAGTCTTTAATCTATCTGATGCCAAAATATTAGATTCAACTTCAATGGCTACTTCCTTCATGGATAACAGTGTGGTCGATCTTCTCTCTCAGGAGGAGGGAGAACTTTGTGTCAAATTTATTAGCATAAGTGATCTTGGCAGAGGATTCAGTTGGTTTGATTTCATCTGGGATTCTACCATACATTTTATTGAATATCTTGGTGAAGTCTAAAATAGATTCACCATTCTTTCTCTTTAGAGCCCCAAATTCAGTGATATAGTAGAGATAATCTCTCCTATATCCCCATTGATTTATGAAAGCTTCATCCAATGCCTCAATATCCGCAATGGAGGCTGGAGGAAGACCTCTAAGCCATTTTCTGACCTCCCCATCCAAACTCTGTACAAACAACCTCATCCATATATCTAAATAATCAATGTTAAAGTTGTCTGCAAAATTGTAAAAGGCTACCAGATGCTCTTCAACAGTTATTTCACCTTCCCCTTTATATATTGGTAGATATTTCATGTAATCTGTGGTTGGGAGTACATGCAAAACTATAGGTAGCACTAAGGGCACATATCTGGCATCAATTATGACATCCATACTATTAACGACCATGGTTTAAACAATAGGAATCTACAAATTTATGGGATATACAGGAGTGGATGTTGAAGTGGAATCAGGAGTAGGAGATCTCTGAGCCTCGTTGGAATTATGATTCTCAGGGATAGCAAATTCAAGTTGCTCGTGATGATGGTTTGAAGTATTCTATTGGTGGGTAGTTTTTCCCTTGAGGGGGGAAGTGTATCTCTAAGATACAATAGATTTACTTAGTTGCCTTTCTAGATCAGAGCATACTGTATTATTATCAGGGTTATAATCAACCTTCTTGGCTTTTCTGTTTTCATATTTGGATCTGTTGAATCCCTTTCGGGGTGCCAATATTTCTTCTTTAAATTTTACTCAGTGAAGTCGCCAGGTGAAATATGACAGTCTGTTTGTGTCTGATATTTGTTCACCATCAAATGTCAAAGATGATCAATGTCATTCTCCCAGGTAAATATATGTCGTTAATTCGTTCCCCAGAAACAACACCAGAAGATGTTGGTCCTAAAGTCCGCACTTGATTGCTAAAGGGAAAACCTAGGCCACCCATAAGTTTAGAATGATTTCTTCTTTTACATTTTTGTTGGTTGTTCCAAGGGTTATTATATAAAGACAAAGGCAAGGTTGGGTTGGCAGAGAAATGTGGATGAGGGCCCTCCTTGGCTGATGGCACACTAATGACAGAGAAGTGAAATTATAGAAAACAGAGGGAAACAACAAACTACTCAATGAATAATCTGCTGCAATAAGTTCAATACTTAAAATATCATTTCAAGACATCAAACATGTATCAAAACACAATAATTCCTACAGTTTGTAGAAAACAAATCTTCACCAAAGCATTATTTGTTTGACAGGTTGCATATCAGTAAAAATAAGTCATACAATAGCTGAAAGGAAATGAAATGTACGTTGCACAAATCAAAAACTGTATTCAAGATAAGAACACAAACACATGAAGATTTGAACGAAACACTGTCATCAATATTATGTTAACCAGGTAGAGAGATTTAATCCATGCATAAAACGGGTCCAACCAATCTTTTTTATTGTTGTTCCTTCCCCAAAATATCCGATCTTTACAATATCCAAAAACTAACTATTTAAAAGAGTTGTAGAGGCTCTCGTCCTTAGGGGACTGAGACCTTGATCTAGAAAATTGTTCGTAAAACAAAATATTAACTTCACTAAGATACCGGAATTAAACAACAACAGTGGTTCTTATCACACAAAAAATACCACTCTTTCATCTAATCTAGGAAAATGATGGACTTAATCAAATGAATCTACTATTGTCTTTGTGACAGAACCAATGCATGTGCTGGAGGAACTGAGTGGCAAAAAATAGGCCTCGAAGTGACAGAGCAGAGCTCTGTGTTGAATGATGGCATGTCTATGAGCTATTGGAGGCCACTGGAGATAACCAACTAGATGAGAAGAGCTTGCTAAAGTGTTTTTGGAACTAATCTAC
Source organism: Picea glauca (assembly GCA_000966675.3). NCBI lineage: Eukaryota > Viridiplantae > Streptophyta > Pinopsida > Pinales > Pinaceae > Picea > Picea glauca. Next base: position 917,464 of record JZKD02S0812153.1, on the reverse strand, counting down.
ATTGACCTGTGACTGAGACCTATCTCTCTGTCTATGCCTGAGCTTTCAGAAGCTAAGTGCACTCTGTATGGACCCCGTCAGCTGCCATATGTGCCTGTGAAATAGCTTCACCAGAATGATTGTCAGCCCATCGGACATGAGGGGAGATGTGGAGATGAACATCCAATCGGGAGACGGGATGAATGAATGTGAGGGTAGATGACGAGTAGTGATGGACACAGGTGGCACGTAGGGAGAGGAGGAGTAGATAGGCTGGGAAGTGAGTGGAAAATAGGTAGCGAAAGGAGAGAGAGGGGGCGGTATTGAAAAACATCCTGAGAGGAACTCAGAGGGGGGTGTAGGTGGTAAGAATATTAGAGAGGGGGGGGTCCGAGTTCTTGAGGACCATTGATCTGGAGAGGTGGGCCACCACCGATGGAGATCAGCGTGGGGTTTAATGGAGGACAAGTGTCGAGTGGTGAGAGGAGAGAGGGTAGTGAGAAAGATGAGGGGAGATGATGTGTGAGGTGACGCGATGATCTAACGTCATTCAAGCATGTGATTGCAGGGGATGTTGAGGGTGGTTTGGATTTAGACCTACTTTGGGCCTGCAATTTACTAAAAGATGACATGTAACCTACCAACAAAACCATGGTTTAAATTATGGGACCTCTCTGGAAAATTAACGTCTGGGTAGTTAGCGTCCCCACAATGAACTATAGTCATCAATCTGATTATGATCTGAGATCTGGGTGACATTTACCTGCAACAAGGATCGATAGTTCTCGTTGACCTAGGATCAATGGTCCAGATTCACTTCAGAAGTCCGAGCTTCGGGAGTTTTGAATGTGAAACATGAAACATCTCTGGGAGGAAAATCTCTAAAGTGAATGATCTGTTGCCATGTGTCATGATGAATGGACGGTCCAGATTCATTTCAAAAGTTTGGTCTTCAGAAGTTTCAAATGTCAAGAGTGAAGATATCCTGGAGGAAAATATTTGAAGTGATGTGGCAGTTTGATGTCGTATGATGTCAAGGTTGTTGATGTGTCTTGGAAAGAATGGTGTCACACGTCACGAGGAAATGGGTGAATGACACAACCAAATGACTTGAGATGAATGCCATGTTTCCTGCCTCATGAGTGTGCCATGTGTCTCAACCGCTGGTTTCCATGTGCCTCGTCTGATGGATGGTCTAGATTTACTTCGGGACTTCAGGTCCTTGGCTCTTTGGGACTTTCAAATGTGAAACCTGAAAATCTCCCAAAGGAAAATCTTCGAAGTGAATGATCTGCTGCTGTGTGGCATGACCAATGAATGGTCTAGATTCTCATCAGAGATCTGAGCTTTGGTGTTATAACCCTAAATTGCACCATCCATGCTTACCTGGCATCATGCCAACTCATTTCCCTTCATTGCCAAAGCCATGCTGAACAGACTCTTCAAAAACCTCCTAAATTATGTAACCCGCACCCTAACCTATCACTGGGCGCGTTGGAATGCTGACAGGCCTTATACTACATGCGTTGGAACGCTGGCTAGCCCACTACAACCCGCGTTTACCTAACAAAGCAAAAAATCAGGAAATTTTCCACCGGGACGAAAAGCTTTGGGTCAGTTAACTGGAACTCCCAGCCATGTATGGCCGAGAGTTCGTCCAAAACCCTAGCTCCTTCTAGCCTATAAAATAAGGGGTAGGGGTACTATTCAAAGGAGGAAAATCATAGCAAAGAAACTCTGCCCAATCGCTGAATCCGTTTTGTCCCAACCCTTTAGCCTTTCCTCAAGCTTTAGGAGAATTCAAGCAAAGCAGTTGGAGGACAAAGAAGAGGAGGAGCCCAGGATCAGGATCAAGGAATGGTGGCCGGTCTCTATAATCATTGTAAGTTGATTCATCTTGAGATTAATAAAAAGATACTTTTCCCGTCCCAAATACATGAGTCTTATGTGTTTCATTTGATTTATGTTTAATATCTAACCCTCTAGTAGAACAATAACATGCATGCGTAGTTTTGTCTTGATTGCAGGATCGCTTTTTGGAAGGAGCAGAAGAACCAAGGGGATAAAGCGCAACGGAGGATCTACACCAACCGTCGATAAAAAGGTTAGTTGGTTCTTCCCATGTTTGCTTGTGAAAAAGGGTTTTAGCTTTAGGGTAGAAGGTTAAAAGTAATTTCTAAAGGGTCATGATCTTCATGCAAGTTTAAGCCCTAGCTTGTTAGTCCATAAGGTAGAATTTCCCCACAACAGAATTGGCGACTCCACTGGGGATATTTACTCTTAGAGTTTCTCGGATTTAGTTAAAGGTTCTTGGGTAGTTCAAAGAAGTACAGTTTCAGTTTCTTTGTTTATTCATTGTCTGTTAGGTCAAAGATAGCAGGGAACCTGGTTATCAATACCCGTCTTTCCTGGACTGTCGCTTAACAATTTTTCTCGGGACACACAGAGGTACACGCGGCCTGCAGAAGGCCTGCACGTGTGTAACCCGCGCCCTAACCTTCTGTAGCCCGCGTTTGAACGCTTGTTGCAGATGTTTCAGTGGCATGTAGCATTTAGAAGGCTTGAGAGGCAGTCTCCTCTTCCCTGTCAGAAGTTTGCCTTCTCAGGGGGCTTTCTCGATCCTGTGTGGGTCTTGTTGGTTTATTGTCTGGTTTCTCAGTTTGCCGTATTGTGTTGGTTATTCTTTGCATTTGTTTTCTTTTTTGCAAATTTTTCTTTTCTATTGAAGTAAAAGCATCCAAGCTTTTTAGAGACCCTGGTTGTCAATACCAGTGGCATTTTTCAAGTCTGGGCTGCCTGTGTGTTGTTTTTTCTTATCTTTTAGACAGACCCGTGGCCTGCTCAAGGTTAGCCCGCGGGTACCCGCGCGCTGTTTTAGCTCAGCACGCGTTTGCACGCGTGCTATTTTGGTGACAGTCGCGGGCTTGATTGGTAGCTTTTCAGCTTGGGTAGGGCAATCATCCCCTCCTATGGTGAGAAGAGATCCTCTCAAGGGTTTAGAGTTTGGGGCTGCACAGTCAACAGGTTAGGGCATTTTATCCTTAGCCTGTGTTTTTTAGTTGATGTTTTGATAGAAAAGACAATTTTTTTTTTTTTTGTATGGTTTTTAAAAAAGTGTTAGAATCGGTGCTTTCTTGATTGCTGTTTCGCATCCTTGCTCTGATTCTTTTTGTGATCTGCGCTTTAAGCCAGAGTGTTGTTTTCGTTCTCTCGGTTTTGTACTTTTTGTCATTTTCCCTTTATTTCTTTAGTTTGCAATTAAATAATTTTTTTTTTTCTTTTTCATTTTCTTCTTGGTTTGAAGATTGTGTTGTTGCATCAGTAGCTAGGAAGGAGTCTTTTTGCATAAGTTTTTGCAGTGCATTTAGAGTATAAGTAGCTCACAGATCTGAGCGAAAGTCCATTATATTTACTGCATGAAATCTTAGTAAATTTGAAAAAGAAAAAGAAGTCTTTCTCGTTGAAAAGTTGCTGGTTTTGCATTGTTTGTAAAAGTTTTTGTTTCCAAGATTTTATTTTTCATTTTGCTTTGAGTCTTTTTACACACTATCAGTTTCACTTTCATACCTTGTGACTTAAAAAACCCATTAAAAGAAATGCTAATTAAAATCAAGTAGACTATTTGTTTATAGGGTGCATACACTAGCTCAGGACTAGGGCCTTGGAATAGGTTGGAGAGTAAATTCTAAAAAGGCCACCCAAACTAAACATTGGAGTCTGTCAATAGGGAGTGTAGAAGTCTAGTTAGGGAAAGTTATCCAGGACCCCCCTCTAACACAGGGGCTAAACACGAGGTTGCGTAAGGAAAGGTAGCGGAGATAACCCCTCCAAAGCTAGACCGAGCGTTGTGTAGAACACATATCGAGGATTTGTTAAGGGATTCCGTCGTTTGCATTTGCCACGGAGCTTCATGGGTCTCCAATCCGTTCGAGGTACTCAGTCGTCTTCCAGACCATTTTCTCTCGATACCCTTGACAGGTTTCGGGCTTGATACCCTGCTCATTGTGGTCTACCCGACTATTGGCTGTACCCGCCTGGTGACTGTTCACATGCTGGAAAACTAGTTGCTAATCTTTTCTAGGGACATACATGGGTGACTGCGTGGGTATACCGCGGTACCTAGGACAGACATCGGGCCACACTTTGAAGAGTATACCTGGAGGGTGCTTCCGTATTCGAGTTTCACTTGCACCGGTAAGTTTCTCTAGTGTTGGTTGTTGTAACTGTTCTTCCAACTAGTTTAGTGCTTGCTTGCTTTATCTTCTAGGGGATTTCTTTTAGCGAGTGTTATTATTTGTTCATGTAGAATACCTTAGAGTGTCATGAATATTCTCACACAGTGGAGGATTCAGAGCTTCGCCGGTCACGAAGGCTTCTGGGCCTACCGTCGGTTATATTGGAGCCACCCCCGCCACCTTTGAGGCGAAAGCTAGACCAACAAGGGTCTTTCGAAGCAATTGGGGCTTTTGAACCCTAACAACTCCCAGAGGAATCAAACGCCAATCTTGGACTGGTTGAAACCTCAAACACTAATACTTGGCCGGAAATTATTGTGCCAATTCAATTTTACGAACGCCTGTCAGTGCCTAACCCAGTGATGGAACCAAACTCTGTTACTTCAACTGGGAATTCTTCCATTCCCATCACTGTTGCTACCACAGGAGAAGCTTCTCCTAACTTGCCTTTGTCAATGGTTTGGGCCACCATGGTCTTGGCCGCAACTACGTCGCATAGTGGACCAACCCCATCTATCACGGTGACCACACCTCCTTACATACCTAGTGCGACAAGCCCTCCGTTTTCATACGGTATGCCTAGTTCATGTACTAGTCCTGCACTCACTTCCTCCACTTTCCAGACTTTGGGTCTGGGGGCAGGGAGCTATAACGCTTGTCTGCAAGGTCAACTTGGGGGCATTCCTGTCCCTTTCAATGCTTTTCCTTACACTGGAGGTCATATTCCTCCTTCGTCCCCTTCGCTTGGTGGATCGCATCAGCAGTACGCCGGGCAGCCTGCACACACAAGTCCTTTTGGAGCCGGGAGTCAAGGAACACCTGTGCAAACTCAACCGGTAGGTTAATCACCATTTGTTTGGAATGGGCAGTTTGGTACTGACACTTTCGCATCCGCTTCTTTCCCATCTAGGGGCACACCCATTTTTGGACAGTCTACGTCGGCACAGGGTACTATTCCTACGCTGGGGGCACATATACCAGGACCTTGTAACTCATGACAAGGATCCGTTCCTTCCTCTGGAATTCTATTCTGGGGAAATTCTTTCCACAGTCAATGGAACCCTGGACAGACTACTATGCCTCTCCCAACAGGACCGGCATGGGGTAATCC
>JZKD02S0812153.1:885134-902986 GCA_000966675.3 Picea glauca | reverse complement strand
GCCATGCTGAACAGACTCTTCAAAAACCTCCTAAATTAAGTAACCCGCGCCCTAACCTATCACTGGGCGCGTTGGAACGCTGGCAGGCCTTATACTGCACACGTTGGAACGCTGGCTGGCCCACTACAACTCGTTTTTACCTAACAAAGAAAAAAATCAGGAAAGTTTCCGCCGACGCGAAAAGCTTTGGGTCAGTTAACTGGAACTCCCAGCCATGCATGGCTGAGAGTTCGTCCAAAACCCTAGATCCTTCTAGCCTATAAAAGAAGGGGTAGGGGTACTATTCAAAGGAGGAAAATCATAGCAAAGAAACTCTGCCCAATCGCCGAATCCGTTTTGTCCCAACCCTTTAGCCTTTCCTCAAGCTTTAGGAGAATTCAAGAAAAGTAGTTGGAGGACAAAGAAGAGGAGGAGCCCAGGATCAGGATCAAGGAACGGTGGCCGGTCTCTATAATCATTGTAAGTTGATTCATCTTGAGATTAATAAAAAGATACTTTTCCCATCCCAAATACATGAGTCTTATGTGTTTCATTTGATTTATGTTTAATCTCTAACCCTCTAGTAGAACAATAGCATGCATGCGTAGTTTTGTCTTGATTGCAGGATCACTTTTTGGAAGGAGCAGCATAAGCAAGGGGATAAAGCGCAATGGAGGATCTACACCAACTGTCGATAAAAAGGTTAGTTGGTTCTTCCCATGTTTGCTAGTGAAAAAGGGTTTTAGCTTTGGGGTAGAAGGTTAAAAGTAATTTCTGAAGGGTCATGATCTGCATGCAAGTTTAAGCCCTAGATTGTTAGTCCGTAGGGTATAATTTCCCCACAACATTCGGGAGTTTCAAATGTTAAGTGTGACTATCTCCTGGAGGAAAACTCCTGAAGTGGACGATATTCTTCCACATGTCTCCATTGATGTATGGTCTTGATTCACTTCGGGACTTTGGGTATTTGGCTCTTCGGGAGTTTTGAATGTTTGTTCTTGGAAAAATCCCGAAGTGAATATCGCCAAAGTAGATGATTTGTCGTCACGTATCATGATAGATGAATGGCCCAGATTCTCTTCGGGTCTTCGACAGTTCGAGCTTCAGGTCTTCTAATGACTCTTGGTGTTAAAATCCACACAATTCTGCATCCTTGAATGGATGATAGCCATTGATATGATTTTCTTGGTGGATATTTACCATTGAAAATTTACCTGTCTGTTCCCACAGTCTGAGCCCAAAATTTGCTGCACTGGATCACTGCGTCGTGTGCACGGGAATTCCCTGTACATAAAAAAATTATTTGGAAACTTGTGGTGATATCAATCCATCGAAAATGTGATGACAAGAAATTCAAGCCAAACATGACATATGTTTCATCTCTTCAAGAAAAAACAGAAAATAAATGCGCAAAGACTCAAAAGATGAATAAGGGATAAGACACTCAGTAGTGGGAAAATGACTTAACCAACCAGAAGAGGATAATTTGATGAAGGCATATGAAAAATAGAGGAGAGGCAAGGGATGTAGACCTAGGTTACAACATGATGCATATAGAATTCAAGGATAATTACAACAAGAAGGGAATGTTGCGCAGTTCAATTCCCTAGGAAGAGTAAACTTCAACCCTCGTGGTGGGTTCATAAGAAGAGGATGAGGATGAGGCATGGGTCAAGGTTGAGGTCAAATTATTTTCTATAACTATGCCCAACCAAGTCATTTGGAAAGGGATTGTCAGAAACCTTGTACTACTTGCAACTACTGTAATTCATTTGACCATGTCATTGAAGACTACTCAATATTGTTAGCTAAAGTTCAAGAAAGATGAGGTGAAAACCAACAAGTCCAATTAATATCAGCTGAACCTCGTGGTGAGGAAACTAGATTCACTGTTATTACTAGAGGAGGCATTGTCACGGGAGAAGATAGGGTGACTCCAGGGAAGACTACATTTGGATCAAGGATCAGAAGAGCTTTAGAGAAGGAACCTTTGTTTGATCCAAGGAAAGAAAAGCATATTTTTGAATAAGAAAGAAGTTAATTTGTAGTTGAATAGGATTCTTCATCTAGGGTACAACCAGAAGTAAGGGAATTTGAAATGCCTCTAGCATTTGATCAATCTACCCCACCTAGACAAGGAAAATAGGTAAGCAAACTTGTGGACTTCTTGTATACTTCTATTAATTTGATTAAAGATGAAAGAGCTATGCAGGAACTACAACACCTGATAAGACAATATGAAATTGGAAGAGTAGAACCTTTGCTGAGTAGAGTTGTGAATAAAGTATCTGTAAAAAGGAGGAAAAGAAATGAACTGCACCTTAGTGCTCATATTGGAGACTACAACATGGATTATGTGGTCCTCAACCTGGGATCAGAAGTAAATGTTATGACGAAGAAAACTTGGGCATTGATGGGAAAACCTAAATTGATTTACTCTCCTATTAGGCTCATGATGGGTAATCAGGAGGTGGTGAGCCCCTTTGGAAGAATAGAGCATGTCCCTGTGGACATCGATAGAGTGAGGACATTTGCAGACTTCAAAGTGATCGAGATTGTTGATGATAGTTGTCCCTATCTTTTGTTGTTGGGTATTGATTGGGATTTCGAAAATTTGATTGTTATTGACCTAAAAAAGAGAAGAATTACATTTGAAGGTGATGGCCTTAGGGTCATTGCACCTCTTGATCCTGAAGAAGGTTGTAGATACACAAAACCTATAAGAGAAGAAGACCACACCTATGAGCTAGAGAACATCTATAAACTGATAGCAGGACAACAAGATTATATTAATCCTACAATAGATGGAAATCTAAGTTGGCAAAGTGAAAGTGCATGCTCGTCAGATTCATAAGAATAATTGGAAAATTGGCAGAACAAAATGTATGAAGTCTCTATGTGGAGGTGTTCTAGATTTACTAAGGAAGTTCAATGGGTTGGCACAAAAGTAAGTAATCTTCCTACATTTGATGGATTGAATAATTTAGAGACGTTTCTATTTGAATTGAGGGAATTGTACCAACAAAATAGAGGTTGTTGGCACTAGATGAAGCCTTGAAAGCAACACCAGCTAAATGGTGGGGAACACACAAGAAGAACATTGCGAAGTGTGTACAATGTCACACCTTGTTGATAGTACACTTTTCAGACCAAATTGAATGTTGCGAAGTTCGATACATAGGTCAGAGTTGTCCTAAGTACCATGTGAGAAGTTGTGAGGAATCCTGGAGCAACCTTCCTAAAGAAAAATGGGTACATAAGTTCATTAACACCTTAGATACTACGCCTATCAACTGGTATCTTCAAGCACAACTACGCTTAGTCACTACAGATTGGTATCGTATGACCTAAAAATTTATAACTACGTTCCTATTTGAAAGTCAGTACCCCAGAATAGATCATGATTTACAAATTGTAAGACAGAAAGTCTTTGAGGAGGCACCTAACCCCCCTCTTGAACAAGAAGAAGATGAATGGACTACACCTCTTCAGTGGTTACAGGGTTGTTATAATATTAATGCCGATGAGGATGATGACCCTAGGAATGTGAACATTTCATAAACTAAAGGACAAAGAGATATAGAAGGGCCATGGATTGAATTACTTTTTGTTGTGCATCCTATTAAAATTAAGAAAGTGAATATTGGAATAGAGCAAGCACCTAAGTTGGCAAATGTTGGAGACTATTGGGATGATGATACTATTGATAAGATTACAAAACTATTGCATGAGTGTCAAGACTTGTTTCCAACAAAATTCACAGACATGAAGGGAATTAAAGGGTCCATGGGAGAAATGAATATTCCTTTGAAAGAAGATGCAAGGCCTATCAAGCAGAGGCATTACAGATTGAATCCCAAGTACAAGCAAAAAGTTAAGACTGAATTAGATATAATGTTGGAATCAAGAATTATAGAACTAGTCGAAGAATCTAAATAGATCATCCCTATGGTGGTCCAAGATAAGAAGACATGAGAAATTAGAATCTATGTAAATCTAACGAAATTGAATGATGCATGTCTACATGATCCATTTCCTACACCTTTTACTGATGAAGTTCTAGATAATGTAGGAGGATAGGAAGTTTATTCATTCACAGATGGATTTTTAAGCTATCACCAGATCATAATTGTTAAGGAAGACAGACATAAGACTACATTTGCAATAGAATGGGGTTCTTTTTAGTACACTGTGATGCCTTTTGGTTCGAAGAATGCACTAGCCATATTTTCTAGGGTAGTGGTCAAAGCATTTAAGGAATTTTTACATAAGTTTTTTGAGGCATACTTTGATGACTGGACCATTTTTAGTCTACTAAAAGATCATATTGAATGTTTGAGATTAATGTTGGATAAGTGCAGGCAATGTCAGATTTCCCTGAACTTGAAAACATGTATTTTCTTTTCACCTTTTGGAGTGTTGTTGGGACACACTATGTGTAAGAAGGGGTTGTTGGTAGATCCTTCCAAGATTTCTATCATTATTGATATACCTTCTCCTACTTCGATTAGACAGTTGCGCACTGCATTGGGACACACTCACTAACACATAAAGTTTATTAAGGGTTATGCACAGATAACAACACCTATGGAGAAGATATTAAAGAAGGATAGTAAGTTTCAATGGACAGAGGAATGCTAGAAGAGCTTTGACACATTAAAGAAGAAAATGGTCACTACAACTATTTTGGTTTTTGGTGCAAACCTCCTACCCTCAGCCCAAAATTTGCACAGGATCTTCTCTAAGCCACGACAAGGGTTCACTGAACTCCTTGTTTAAGCCCACAAAGGATTTCGGGTCTCTCGAGTTGGGCACTTTGAATACAATGCCATAGTCCTTGGTAATAGCTGAAACGTGAAATTTTGAATGGGCTTAAGGTGTAAGCCCCCTCTTCAGCCCCTTTTCCAATATGACCATAACCAAGCCTTAATTCAAGCACCTTTCGCAACTCTCGACTTCGTGAGTTGGAGCGCCAAACTCTTGTGCTCTTCCCTTGCGAATTCCCAAAACACGATATGTCAATGAAGTTTGACTTGACTCCAAAGAAATGGTCGTATGCCGCCTGTCACCTTTGTCTACTCCTCTTACAGAGTGGGTCCTTGCCACCTGTTTGCATGAGTCTTTGGATTTCGCAACTTCGAGAGAACAACAGACAACCATTCCTCTCCCTCTACAAATCCCTGACTCTGAAATCATGCGTTCGACGAGATGGACGACTGTGTGCCTCCCTCTATCCAATGGGCCTCATTGTATCATGATTTAGACAACCAAAAATCCACGACGCTCGACCCAAACCACTGGTCACTCCATTCCCCGAACTTCGATACGCTAATTCACATACAAGATCAACACCCTTATTGATATGGATATGACAATCACTATCCTTCCTGAGCTTAAGAGTGTTGAAATACACTCGGTCTTAATCCTTTTGTTGTTACACAAGATCCCATGGCTTACAGAACTTTGGAACTTCCCCTTGAAGCGATTCCACCATCCGATTCAATTCCTCAAGGACTTCTGGCCAAATGACTTGGCGTCCTCCCTGCTGAACTTGACTTCTGTAAGACGATTTCAACCTCCGCCTCCCTTTGAACACTTCAATGGTTCTCTCCCTTCTGAGCTTTTGCTTGCGAACTCAAGGCTTCCAAAAGGGTCCTTGCCCGCACTCCTTGTGGAAATTTTCAAATAACCTCTGGTTATTTGGGTCTTCGATTATGTGCACCTCTTGCAATAGAGAAATATTCAACTCCTTTGTGAGTTTGAAGTAATTTGTTCCCTTCTCCCAGCTTGCGCACACTTTGCACGACTCTGTGCTCTGCTAGCACTCTTTCCTGTAAAGACACAAATTGAATCTCCTCTGAGAGTTATGATATGAAACTTAGAGCCTGGTCGATGCACTCCTTGTGGACCCTCCACTGCACTCTTTGTAGGATTTCTAAAAAAGAGAAACAACTAAAAATCATTCTCCCCTTGTCTAGAATTCAAACATTCAACATAGAATTCTAGATCATACACACACACATAGCATTGAAATAAAATGCACATAGAGAATATAAACTATATTGCAACATACCATTCAACAAGTGGTCCCAACAACCATAACAAACACATAGATTGGAATCAAAGCTTTTTTCTATTAATTCCAGTGCTCCTTTACATGGCAACTAATAACAGTTAGAATGCATAAAATTCTTTGTTCTTCTCTATTTCTCTCTGCAACTCTACAACATATGAATTCTTAATTATGTTACAATGATACAGGGGTTGAGGGTGTCTATCATTCATTTTCCCTCCCCCCCAAACTGTCTAATCTATCATTTAAATCTACCTACTTGCATTAAACACACATAAATGCCTATTACATCTGGCAGATAGGAACATATGCTCCAAAATTAGTTTGGATCATCAGATATAAATGCAATTGCACTTTCCTCCTGCCCATCACATTAATTCTTTAGATTTAAAACTTCAAAACGTTTTCACAAAAACGTGTTCAAATTTCATCTGCACGTCCAACTATCTCTTTGGCTAGGCACGTGCTTTGGCTTTCTACGATGCTCCTGCATCATACTCCCTCGCTTGAAATTTTTCATGAACTCCTATTCATGAATTCCTTCACTATTTTTCCATGCTTTTGAATTGTTGCGTCATCCTCCCAACTGGCATATTCAACTGAATGTCCTTTCCACTTGACCAAGTATTCAAAATACTATTTTCTCCTGGTCTTTCTGCTAATTCTCTTGTCAATTATGCTTTCCATCAATGGCTTTTTAGCTACAGGCATTTGTTTCTTCCATGGAATTTCTTCCTATTCATTCTCTACTCCTACTTCTTCAGCTCTGTAAGGGTACAAATCCGTGACATTGAATATCGGTTTAGATTCCGACCCCATTGGGTAATTCAATCTCATGTGCGTTTTCCCCAAACTTTCTTATGACCCTACATGGTCCAATTTTCTTCATCTTCAACTTGTTGTATGGTCCCCTTGGGAACCTTTCCTTCCTCAAATGAGCAAGAATCAAATCACCAACTTCAAATTGAAGTTCTCTCTTGTGTTGATCTTCTCTACGCTTGTACTCTTGACTTGAACTCTGCAATCACTCCTTGATTTTGCTATGAATATCCTTCATTCCTTCTGCAAAGTCCTCTGCACTAGCACTCCTGCATTCATCTTGTTCTGAATTTTTCAATTTAGAGACTCCCCTTGGCTGCATTCCATATACAATTTGGATTGGACTCTGCCATGTGCTTCTATTGAGTGAATCATTGTAAGTGAATTCCGCCTGTGGAAAAATGTGATCCCATTGACTTTGGTGTTCAGTCACTAAGCTCCTTAACAAATCTCCCAAGCTCCTGTTCACGACCTCTGTCTGTCCATGCATCTGAGGATGATACGATGAGCTAAAAGATAAGTTTGTCCCCATCTTCTTCCATAAGGTACTCCATAAATGTCCTATGAACTTGGTATCTAGATCAGAAACGATACTCCTTGGAAAACCGTGAAGTCTGATGACTTCCTTGAAAAAAATGTTCGCAATATGAGTTGCGTCACTAGTTTTCTGGCATGGTATGAAATGTGCCATCTTTGAAAATCTGTCTACCACTACAAAGATTGAATCATATCCCCTCTGTGTCCTTGGCAGTCCTAATATGAAATCCATGCTCACTATGTCCCACGACCTTTCGGGTATGGGTAATGGTTGGTATAACCCTGCATTCTGCCTTTTTCCCTTCGTGTGCTAACAAATTCTACACCTTTCCACAAATTTCTTCACATCTATCCTCATCACTAGCCAGTAATATGAGCGATTCAACTTTGAGAATGTTTTTTCATGGCCAAAGTGTCTGGCCAATCCTCCACCGTGCTTTTCCTTCAACAAATTCTCCCTCATGGGGCACTTCAGAATACATAGCTAATTTCCCCTGAACAATAGTCCATCCTAGATCATGTACTCTGTCCATTGGCTTCTGTCCCTGATAATTGGATTCTCATATGCCTCATATGCCTCTTTGAAATCTGGATCATCCTCATACATTTCTTTGAGGTTATCAAAACCCAAAGTATTAACTCTAAATTCCTGCATAAGCAAACATTTCCTGCTCAAAGCGCCAATAACTTTGTTAGTAGTTCCATAAATATGCTTAATCAGAAAAGTAAAATTCTGCATGTATTCAACCCATTTAGCATGTTTTTGGTTTATCTTCTCCTTTCGAGTCACGAATTGCAAAGCATGATTATCATTGTACAAAACAAACTCTTTTGGAACCAAATAGTGCCTCCATTTCTTCAACACTTTTATGACTACATAGAATTCTTTGTCATACATGGAGTACTTAATCTTTTCTTCATTCATTTTTTCACTGAAATACGTGACCGACCTGTTGTCTTGGATTAAGACTGCTCCAATGGCAAATCCACTCACGTCACACCTGACCTGGAATGTCTTGCTGAAATCTGGCAAAACCAGAATTGGTTACTCAATGATCTTCTTCTTTAGCAGGTTGAATCTCTTCTCCACTTCCTCCATCCAATGAAAATATTTATGTCTTTTCTTCACCGTATCCATCATCGGTGTGCTAATTCCACTGAAGTTTTGGATGAATTTCTTGTAGAAGCTAGACAAACCATGGAAGCTTAGAAATTCAAACACGTTCTTCGGCGATGGCCAATCCTTAATCACCGTTATCTTTTTTGGATCCATTTTCAATTCATTCGCAGAGATAAAAAAAAACCAAATAAATGAGTTATGTCCTCATAAACGACGATTTCTTCATGTTGTTCAACAATTTCTCTTGTTGTAACCTTTTCATCACTGCAACGAAATGCTTCAAATGCTCTGTTTTAGTTTTGCTGAAAATTAATATATCGTCAAGATATACAATGATGGATTTCCCAATGAAATCCTTCAGGAATTTGTTCATCAACCTCATGAAATTACTAGGTGCATTCGTCAAGCCAAATGGCATGAGAATCCATTCATACATCTCTTCATTCGTCTTGAATATTTTCTTCCATTCATCACCTTCTCTCATTATAATATGATGATATCCGCTTTTCAAATCAATCTTTGAAAAAAACTTTGCTCCACTCAAGCAATCCATCAAGTCATCCATCCTTGGCAATGGGAGCTTGTACCTGATGGTAATTTTGTTGATTTCCCTTGATTCTGTACACATTATCCAACCACCATTCTTCCTTGGCCTGAGCACTGTTGGAACAACGCATGGAATCAAGCTCTCCTGAATCAATCCTTTGTCCATTAAGTCCTAGGCCTGTCTCTTAACTTATTCATTCTCCTATGACGTCAAACTATTGTTGGTCACTATAATTTCTTACTTAATCTAAACAATCAAGTGCTACATAAATTGTCAACCCAGGGAAGTCTGTTTATTTCAAAGGTAACCACGCACTATATATGCTCAATCTAAAAAGCAACCTAGAGTTGTAGTAAAAACTATATTAATCACACTTGCCTTGAACAAACTGAATTTCTAACTTGAATTACAAGAAAGTAATCTACCTATTGCAGAGCTCAAAGTTTAAAGAAATGATTAATTGAAGAATCCTGGATTACATTAAAATAACGACAAGATACTGCAACAGGAAAGACCATATATTCTGTAACTAGAGAACAAGACCCTATTCCCAAAGCAGGAATCTTCAGCACCTGTTTCCGATCATCATACTTCATGAATTCATTGCTTAACTGAAATAATTGACATGCACACTGAAGGCTATCTATCTCCTAATAGAGAACATGACCCTATTTCCCAAGAAGGAAACTTCATCACCTTGTTTATGATTAGCACACTTTCATGAAAATAATTGAAGGTTAACTATCTCTAACAGAGAACAGGACCCTAATTCCCAAGAAGGAACCTTCAACACCAGTCTCTGATTATCACACTCATGAAAGTAATTGAAGGCTAACTATCTTTAACAGAGAACATGACCCTAATTCCCAAGCAGGAACCTTCGGCACCGGTCTCTAATTAGCACACTCATGAAAAGTAATTGAAGGCTAACTATCTCTAACAGAGAACAGGACTCTAATTCCCAAGAAGGAACCTTCAACACCTGTCTTTGATTACCAAGCTTTCATAAATTCATCACACATGATTTCTAACTAAAATGATTAACAGTTACCCAAGCATGAATCACACGAATATAATGTAATGTTCAGTAAAGCAGAGTTTTCAACAAGACAAAATTCAATAAAGTAGTGTTTCAGAAAAACATAATTTAATCAAGGCATAAACAATCACACTAACACACTACAAAACTAATGGGTGAATATTGTGAAGAAGGTGGGCCCTCCCCTCTCACAAGATTCCCCTGAAATGAAAAGGCTAGAGAGAAATGATCAGAACAGTCTTTTATTCATCTATCAATGTATCATATTACAATCTGAAATGAAGTACATCCTTCTCTGTAAACCCTTCTTAGTACAAAAACTGAAGATCCCCTCGAATGGTGATTTCCTCTTATTTAAAGAGGAGAATCCCTTCGATACAATTGATCAACAAATTACAGGTGTATATTTGAGTCTTATTCATAGTCAGATCGAGTTTCTAAACTGGAATAGGATATCCTAGTCTCCCGCAGCAGAATGCTATTACAAGTACTGAGTGAGGTGTTGCTGTTGCGGCTGGAGTAACAACTTATTTGTTTCTTGTTACTGCTGTTGTATGTTGTTTCGGCATCACAAATTGTGGGCTGTTTCAACCATGGGATTTGCATTTTGACTGTTTCAACACTTCTCAGGCAGCAACGATGGTTTATGCTTGGTTCACGGTGCAGTTGTTGTAGTCAATCTATGTGAGTTGCTGTTGACCGCGGACTGTGTAACAGATTCCTCTATGTTTCAGCATCGTTGACCATGGACTGTGTAACAACTTCCTCTGTGTTTCAGCATTGTCGACCATGGACTGTGTAACAGCTTCTGTGTTTCAGCATCATCGATCATGGACTGTGTAACAACTTCCTCTGTGTTTCAGCATCGTCGACCGTGGACTATGTAACAACTTCTGTGTTTCAGCATCGTCGATCATGGACTGTGTAACAACTTCTATGTTTCAACATCGTCAACCATGGACTGTGTAACAACTTTTGTGAGTTGCTATTTCAGCAACAGGCCTCAAATGGTAATCTACAGTTTGAACTTTTTCAGCACTTATACATTTCTAATCAATGGTTAAGTACGAGAGTGATGTAAAATTATATGCAAAACAGATTAAACATATAGTAAAGAGAAGAGACGTTGTATACCTTTGGAAAGATAGGGTAAAGTGATAATATGAGTCTAAATGTGAGTGAAACAAGAGTGTAATGGTGGCAAAAAGTATGGGCAAAAAGGTACATTGTGTGGTGCTAACATCCCCCCCAACTTAAAATGTTGCATGTCCTCAGGCAACTTCACTTTGAATCAGAGTCTGAATACCGACTCTGAGCATGCAAGTTACTCAAGCAGTAGCTGTGGGAGGTGCTGTCTGTTGGCACTCTGAACCCTTGGACACGTTGTAACCTTTGCCAAGCTGTTGTTTCTGTCTTCTTAGGCAACTTATAATGGATTTGATATCTCTCTACTGGCAACCAGAGGATAGGAAAATAAAACCGGTACCCTATCTAGCTTTCAGCACATTGCTGAACACACTGGATGTAATTAGGTACCCTGGAGATTGCTAGCTCGAGATTAGTAGGGATAAAATGATTGTGTTCCTGTCTTTTCTCAGTAGATTGCTGTCAAAACAAGTTGTTTTCCTGGAGGTTAGCAATCTCTGTGGATCTGATGAAGTGTTGACAATCCTGAAGCACTGTTGATTGTAGTTGTTGAACGTGTCCAGTCATCCCTAGTTTCCTTAAAAACTGATAGTATTCTGTAACAAAGGTGGCTGCATTTTGTGGTTCTGGCCTTATCCAGAGAAGGTGGTTATCCTCATTGTGCTTGGCATCCAGGAAGTCAGCCTGCCATACAATCTGATTGTGGAGAAAGGAGGTGAATGCCCGTATCTGGATGTCACCGACAAGAGGATTAAGGTTGAGTTGCCTATTCTCAAGGATGGCCTCATTATGAAAATATGCCTCACAGAGGAGGTGTTGATCCATAACAGAGGCTTCTGCAAAGGTTTTGACAAAATCTGTTGGATGTAGCACTGCATGGAGTCTGCCTTCTGTGATTGATTTGATCTGAAATCATGTAAGTCATTCCATGAGGAACAAGGAGTAATTGCAGGATGGTTTCCTTGCAGCCAATAGCTTTTGTGCGAAATCAAATATCAGGGCCAATCTGCCTTTTAACTCTTTTTTCTGTTTCTTAAGGGCACGAGCTTCCTGGCGTGTCTGCTCCAAAGCTTCCCAATTTGAGTAGGTATGATTTATCCAGCTTTTTCTGTGCTCTTGTAGGATTTTGGCTTGTGTAGCATCATACTCTTTTTTCCATTTCTGTATTATTGCCTGCTCATCCCATGGCTGAGTTTGTGTTTCAGCGTTGCAAGTAATAGGCTAAAGTAGGGTCTGAGTTTTTGTTTCAGCGTTGCAAGTGGTAGGCTGAGGTAGGGTCTGAGTGGCTTGTTCCACAAAGGTGTGGATATTGATCTGGCTGGGAGGGAAAAATTCTTCAATGGGAAATGTTTGTACAACTTTATTAACAAAAGTAGGGGTTTTAGATTTGACATTTGTTGCAGGCCAGGGTTCAGTCTTTATTTTGGAGGGTCCTGCTGGTTCTTGTGTAATAACAGGTTTTTCTTGTTTGACTGCAAAAGTTAAAGGAGCAGGGGGAGCTCCTTGTATTGGGATTTGAATTACTTTGTAGCCTGCTTGGTAGTAGATATCCCCACATTGACAACACATATATTCTCTACACAGATTCTCTGTTGTAGTTCCTTCTGACATGGTCGCTGTGCGAGCTAGGGTGTACAAATTAAGTTCCTTTTCATAGGCTTCCTTTTCCATGGCTATCTCTTGCTTGTAGGATTCCAGTTCAGACTTTAGGAAGTCATTTTCTTGTAAAACAGAGGCCATTGTTGGTTCTGGTTGAGGAGTGACTGGTTCTTGTGTAGAAGTCACAACCGCACTAGCTGGTTCTTGTGGAGAAGCTATAGGATCAACATATTCTTCTTGTGTTTCATCTTGTTGATGTAAGGAAAGTAGTGTTGTGGCACCCTGGATCTCTGATTCCTGTATCTCAGTGTCAATATTAGCAGTTGGTTCTTGTGTTTCAGCTGTAGCTGGTTCTTGTGTGGTAGCTATGGCTAGTTCTTGTGTTTCAGCCACTGAATGAGTAACTGGTTCTTGTGTTTCAACTACTGAATGGGTAGCTGGTTCTTGTGTTTCAGCTACTGAATGGGTAGATGGTTCTTGTGTTTCAGCTATTGAATTGGTAGATGGTTCTTGTGTTTCAGCTATTGAATGGGTAGCTGGTTCTTGTGTTTCAGCTACTTGATTTAAAACAGATGATGTTGCAACACCATGGGCATCTGGTTCTTGTGTTTCAGTGCCCGTGGGTGGAATAGGAAAAGATTCCAGCATTTGGGAGGTTGGAGGTGTATGGGGTATTAGTCGGATGGGTTGGGGGTCTATGGCGATGGTAGTAGTGGTTGCCCTTGTTGAGGCCCTTGTTCATTTTATTTGTAAAAAGGGTGGAAAGAAAGGAATTTGCTTTTGTTTTCGTGGGGTTTTTTCCTCAATGATGGGGCAGGGAGAATTGTTTGGCTCATAATCATCGCTAAGAATATGAAGGGTAGGAGTGGATGATTCTGGTAAAGTGTGGGGTGGGCTTGGTATGGTAGGGGGGTTAATTGGACTGATTGGTTCTGTAGGCGGACTGTGAGGTATTTCTGGAGAGTCTGGAGGGTTTTGTGGTTGCTGTTCCTGAAGATTTTCAGGAATTTCAGCGGCTTCTTGGGGATTTATAGGTGGGTTCTTTAGTGGAAGGTTTTGTTGGGAAAAACCCTTTTGGATAAGTAGTTGAATGAGACAGTGACGAGTGAGTGAAAGGGCGAGATCTTTAGCCTTTCTACAGTAGTGCTACATATTTTGAGACAACCGATCAGATAATAAGGAATGTTCACCAATCTATTATGCCATAAATGAGCCAACAAGAGAAAATCGTGATGGTAAACTACCTGGTATCGGCCTTCACAGGTAAGGTAGTGTTTGATGAATTTTGCAACTTCCGGCCATGGGGGAGGCAACAAGCTAAGTCGGACACCTCGACCTTTAAATTCAATTTGTTCCTCCGGCGAGAGGAAATCCCGCTGGGCATTCAGGATGATATGTATGCGGTTGAACAAGCGAGTGTCATTGGTAGGGAGACCTGAAACCTGCACTATATCCTCTTTTGTAAATAATATTCGAACCCCTTGAACAATGGAATGATCTCCCTGGAGATTTTGGGCAAATTGTAGAACCTGTTGTTGATCAAACCCCCGGAGTCTCTGAAAATAACTGAGCCATCCTGCCTACAGAAAAATTTGATAAGCTTCTGGATACAGTTCTAATAGGGCTGTCGTGGTGGGTTCGTACCATATAACAGAGCCTCCCATAGATAACAGCTCAGTAAAATACACCGTCAAAGAGTTGAGTAATATCTTCTGTGCAGAGTAAGTTTTTCGAGTGGAGGCATGCAAATGGTGGTGAAACGAACGAACGGATGGTAAATAGGAATGGTGGTGGTGAATTTGTGTGAAATGATGGTATACAAGTTTGATATGTCCTCCCCCCCCGTCAAGTGCGGCTACTAATGATTTCACTCGAGTGGTCATAATGATTTGGAATCTTTTCATTAACTATAGCTTAACTGTATTACATAAAATTTACATACCTCGCCTTTACCTTCTGATTCGTGCTGCAAACAAAATATAATGCCTATCCACGATAGTTCTGTAGTGGTCGTGGCAGAGACTTTTGATTTGTTAGATGAATTGTATCAAGGATTTATTGACTGGAAGGACAAAATGTAGTATGAGAGCACAAAATCTTGCTGATAGATAATGTTGAAAAGTTGGTGTTTCAACAACAGAAAAGAAAGGGCTAAAAGTTGCTGACAATGGTGTTTCAACAACAGAAAAGAAAGGGAAAAAAGTTGCTGACAATGGTGTTTCAGCAACAGAAAAGAAAGGGTGAAACAATTGATGGACGGTGTTGTTTCGTCAATGGAAACTGTGAATAATTGTCAGATTGTAGTGTTTTGGCAATGGAAAGTTGTTGACAATGGTGTTTCAGCAATAGAAAAGAAAAGGAGAAACAATTGCTGGACGGTATTGTTTCGTCAATGGGAAATGTGAAGAATTGATGAACCGTGGCAATGGGAAAATGGTGAAAGGTTGCTGAACAGTGATAGGGGAAAATGGTGCGAGGTTGCTGACAGTGGTGTTTCAACAATGGGGAAAGTCAAAAGTCGCTGAAAAATGGTGTTTCAAAAATGAAGGAAGTCTGAAAGTCGCTGAACAGTGGTGTTTCAACAATGTGGAGAATGGTGAAAGGTTGCTGATAGTGATGGTGTGGGGTTGCTGACAGTGGTGTTTCAGCAATGGAAAATCTTTCCTCTTCGTGAAGTAGGATTGTCCTTTCCTAGTAGCCTGTGCTTTGATCAGTAATCTGAAAAAATTGATTGTAACATGGTATTTCTTGACATGGATTATTAGTAAATAAAATCTAATCTAATACTAAAGAAATTAACTTAAAAAGAATTAATTGCAATGAGGGGTAGAAGCCCCCTCTAAAAAGGGGTAATGAGGGTCTGCCACATATGTGGCCTTAAAATCTTCTTTGGAAATAGGGCGCTGGTACAGATGGAGCTGATAGCCATTTACAAGTAACGGTGTTTTGGAGTCATCGATTGTGAGGAGCCTTACTGTTCCATTGGGGAAAACAGTGTCTACTTCTTAGGGTCCAAGCCATCTTGTACGCAGTTTCCCTTCAAATTCTTTGAACCGAGAGTCATACAATAGGACCAAAATACCTTTTTGGAACTGCTTATTCTTGATAGTTTTATCATGCCATTTTGATCTTTGTTGTTGAATCATAGATTTCTGATGAATGGCATCTAGTATTTTCTCATCCAATTCATTAAGCTACTGCAACCTGGCTGTTTGTGCATTGGTCAAATCAAGGTTGACAACTAAAGTAGTCCTTAAGGTTTTTATTTCAAATTCCACAGGAAAGACAACACTCTTTCCATAGACTAATTCATAGGGAGAGAATCCTGTAGTATTTCTCTAGGTAGTTCTGTAGGCCCATAATGCTTAAGGAAGCCTGTAGGACCAATCCTTTCTGTTTTCCTTCACTGTTTTTGTAAGAATGGATTCTATTACTTTGTTTGTTCTTTCCACCTATCCATTGGCTTGGGGGTGGTATGTTGTAGTCATTCTATGCTGAATATGATATTTTTGAAGGGTGACTTTGAAACCATGAGAAGTGAAAGGAGGTCCTCCATCTGTAACTAATTCTCTTGGCACTCCAAATCTGATGAAGATGTCTTCAAATAAGAAATTTATAACTGCTTCTTCGGTTTCTCTGTGGAGTGCCTTAGCTTCCACCCATTTAGTCATATAGTCTGTGCAGACCATTATGTAAACTTTTTGATTGGATGGGGGGTTAATGGGTCCTAGAAAGTCTAAGGTCCATATTTCAAAGGGTTCAAGTACTATCTGGGGGTTTAATGGCATTGCATCTCTATGATTAGGTTGGCCCACTCTTTGGAAGCTATCATAGGATTGAACATGTTTCTTTTCATCTTTGAAAAGTGAGGGCCAATAGTACCCCATCCTGAGAATTTTATGTTTTGTTCTCTTATCAACAAAATGCCATCCACAAGGGCCATCATGACAAGATTTTAGTAGATTATAAACCTCATATTCTCTAATGCACCTTTGGATTTCTTGATCAGGTCCTGTATGGAAAAGACACCCACTTATCCAACTATACCGAGCACTTTGTTGAATGATTCTTCTTTTCTCTCAGTGGGATAGGTGTGGTGGTAACTTCCTTGCAACCAAGTAGTTAGCAATGTCTGCATACCAGGGTGAGTGAGAAGAAAATGCAAATAGATATTCATCAGGAAAGGAATCATCTACTGGGGTATCATCATCAGGTTTTATCCGAGAGAGGAAATCAGCAACTACATTTTCTTTTCCTGGTCTATCTACAATTGTAATATGAAATTCTTGCAACAATAGTAACCATCTGGTAACTCAAGCATTTGTGATAGGTTTGTTCATTAAATATTTGATAGCTGAGTGATCAATATGGACAAGAGTAGAGTAGCCAGTGATATAATGTCTACATTTATTAATAGCATAGATAACTGCTAAGAATTCCTTTTCGGTAACTATATAATTGAGTTCAGCAGGAGTCATATTCTTGCTGATGAAATAAATAGCATAAGGGAGATGATTTTCTTCTTGTCCCAAGACAACTCCTATTGCAGTATCTGAAGCATCAGAGGATATATGAAAGGGAAGTGTCCAATCATGTCCTCTAAGAATAAGAGCTGTAGATAACTGATTTTTAAGTGTATTAAATGCTTCCTGGCAAGAATTAGTCCATTTGAATTCAACATTTTTCATCAGTAACACAAACAGGGGGAGAAGCTATCTTGGAATTATTTTTGATAAATCTTCTGTAGTATCCAGCATCTCCTAGAAAACTTCTTACATCTGTTTGGGTTTTGGGAGTAGGAAGATCCTTAATGACTTGTATCTTGGATGGGTCTACCTGAATTCATTGAGATGAGATAAAATGTCCAGGCACTATTCTTTCACTCATCATCATGTGACATTTTTCTGTACTTAAGGAGAGTTGGGCTTGTATGCATCGTTTAAGCACTTTCTCAAGGTTTTGTAGTGCTTCCTGAAAAGAAACACCATAAGGA
>JZKD02S0812153.1:874986-885084 GCA_000966675.3 Picea glauca | reverse complement strand
ATGGTAATGGAAAGTGATCTTTTTGAGTAGCTTTATTTAAGGCTCTATAATCCACACATACTCTCCATTTCCCATTTTTATTAGGAACTATTACCAATGGGGAAACCCATTCACTATCTGATATAGGATAAATAAACCCTGCATCAAACAATTTTTGCAGTTCTTCTTTAAGGATTTCTCTTAAATTGGGGTTCATTCGTCGTTGAGATTGGCAGATTAGTCGACAATATTCCTTAATATATATTCGATGAGTACATAATTCGGGAGAGATTCCTTTCATATCTGTATAATCCCATGCGAATGCTTCTTTATTTTCCAGAAGTAACTTCATTAATTGTTGTGTTTCAGCATTTGTTAGGTTAGGGTTTATGTTCAGTGTTTTGCCAGGTTCAATTTCTACTGGTATGCTTTTAGAAGAGATGGTGGAAGATGTTTGAGGTGGGTTTTCAGAGTTAAGGTTTTCTTGATTATCTGAATCCAACAATGCAACTAACTGGTCGTGAGTTTCTAGAGTCACGGAGGAGGGTTCACAAATAAAATTATTAATTACTTCATCCTCGGTGTTGTCTTTAAGGCTTAGAGCTTGTCCGATAGTCAATATGGTTTGAGTAAGTTGATCATCAAATTCTACCCATACTGAATTATCATTATTAATCATGGGTGTAGCGTGAGGGTAGTGGGTAAGCTGTTTGGTTTCGTAACCATTGGAAATTGTCATTGAACCTGATCTACAGTTGATAAAAGAATCTGTTGTGGCTAGCCAAGGCCTGCTCAAAATTAGAGGGTGGCCCCCCAACTTTGTTTTAGGTTGTAGTACCACAAATTCGGCTGGATAATTCCAAGATTCCACTGAGATAATTAGGTCTTCAAGACTCCCTCTGGTTTAATTGTGGATCGGTCATCTAATTCTAGGATAGTTGGGGTGTCTCTGACTTCATTTTGTAGTTGTAGCAATTGTAAGGTTTCTAGAGTCATGATATTGATAGCGACACCTAAGTCTACCAGGACTCGAGGGATTATCATTTTTCCAACTTGTACTAAGACGGTAGAGTGGCCGGGATCACCATATTTAATTGGGGGGACTTTACCTCACATTAGTGCAGACAATTCTCCCATAACATGGATTGTGAGGGGATCCTTAATTTTCCTACCAGGCTTCTTAACACAAATGTCTCGCATCGTCCTGGCATAGATTGGTACATCTCAGAGTGCTTGTAGTAGAGGAATTTTAACATACAAATTTTGTAATTCCCCTAGAAGATTGAAAGCTGGTGGCTCAAGCGTTTTATTCAAAGCTAAACACTCATGAAATGGTGGTTTTGCTGTTTCAACAACATTGTTAGAGGATGATTGTACCTCTTTAGGTACATCATGCTCTTTTGTTTCCTCTTTATTAGAAGAGGTAACATCAGCTATGGTAGGTTCTACTATTCTCCCATATTGTAAATGAATATTGTTGCATTGCGCATGGAGAAGAGAAAGTGTAGGCTGGTTATGAATATCAATGCACTGCACAACTTTATTATTGGGGTTAGGGTTAGGTTGTACAGGTAACTGGGGTCTCATTATTTGATTGTTTGGTGGAGTACCTGATGGTAAGGAGAGTGGTTGTAGAAATTGTGATTGAGGTAATTGATTTGGGAAGGGGAGTTGTTGTCCTCTCCAATTTGGATTCCATTGGTCTTGATATGGTTGTTGTTGTTGTGGAGGCCAAGGAGTCCACATTGATGGATCAACAAAGGGTAGGTTAGTTTGTTGCATGGGTGGGTAATTCATTTGATCTGGATATTTCATTTAATTATAGGGAGGGTAACTCATTTGATTGAAATAAGGATAGTTATTCCAATGATTAGAATATGTAAATGGCATGTTAGGATTCATACCTTGTCCCCGCGGTTTCCATTGCCTTCTCTGTGTCAACAAATAGACAGCTTCAGCTTCTTCGTCTGTTGGTTGTAATGTTGCCTTGATCCCTGGTAAAGATGGGAATTTTTGAGACTCATGATCTTTATCACAGATGGTGCAGATTGGATTTTTGTCCAATGGACATTCCCTTCGTGGGTGCTTGTCTCTGCATTTATAACAAAATATGGACAAGGCTGCCTCTACTTCTGCTTGCTTCTTTTGAATATGCAGGGTATCAATTTGTGAGGCAAAAGAGCTTAACATTTGAGTTTTAAAACCTTCAAGTAAATTACCTATTTCGGCTCTTGTTTCTCCCCCACTGGCTGATTTTTGGACTCTTGAAAATGTGGTGTCCCTGCTGTTTGATCTATTTCTTGAAGCTTCTCTTGAACATCTTTTGCATAAATTAACAATTTCATTGTATGATTCCTTAGATATGTCCCCTTTTACAAGCATATTCAACATATCTAGACAGTCATCCCTTACTCCTTTTAATAATATAGTTTTGAGAATATCTTTTCTTACATTGGGGTGACTAGATCTTTGTAGATTATACTGTAGACTTTCTACAAAGTCCTCTAGATTTTCATCCTCTTTCTGCATCATCTTAAATAGCTCCTCCCTCTTTTCTCTTGTTTGGAAATAGTCCTAGTACTTGTTTAGGAATTTCTGTTTCATTTGGTCCCATGGTGTGATTACATGGCCTCCAAGACTCATAAACCATCTTAGTGCATTTCCTTTTAATGTTGCTGGAAATAATTTTAATTTTTGAGCATTGGAAACATAATCATAACTTCTGCATAATATATCAAACTCAAAAAGGAATTCATTAGGATCTTCTGAAGAAAAACCATGAAAATTAGGTAGTGATGAGAGTGGAGTGTTCTTCATGGGGGCTACCCCTCTAGAAAGATCACCAATAGGAAATCCTAATGTGGAGAAAAAAGTTTTCGTCATTTACCTCTCCTTCAGGACCTTCTTGTTCCTCATGATGCAATTCTTCATTGTACTCATCCATGTTTTCTTCTGTCTGCTCCTCTGCTACGCTTGCTCTGTCCTCAATGTTTCCTGCTGGTTTCTTTGACTGTCTCAGGACTCCAAACTTATTTCCCCGTTTCAAAGTTTGCTTGAAATGAAGGTTGGGATTTTGGTTTCCGAGTATTTGGTCATTGAGCAGCAGATTCAGACTTTGATATAATCTCATCAATATAAGTCTTTCTTCCTCCTCTTCCTCTTCCCCTGCCACTTGTAGGGTTAGTGTCTTTGGGGTCTCTGCGTCCTCTCATTCAATCTTTGTATCTGAAAAATCATAAGTTATTTTGAAATCTATAATTACCTTCCCCGACAATGGCGCCAAAATGTTGGTCACTATAACTTCTTACTTAATCTAAACAATCAAGTGCTACATAAATTTTCAACCCAGGGAAGTCTATTTATTTCAAAGGTAACCACTCACTATATATGCTCAATCTCAAAAGCAACCTAGAGTTGTAGTAAAAACTATATTAATCACACTTTCCTTGAATAAACTGAAGTTCTAACTTGAATTATAGGAAAGTAATCTACCTATTGAAGAGCTCAAATTTTAAAGAAATGATTAATTGAAGAATCCTAGATTACATTAAAATAATGACAAGATACTGCAACAGGAAAGACCATCTATTCCCTAACCAGAGAACATGACCCTATTCCCAAAGCAGGAATCTTCAACACCTGTTTCCGATCATCATACTTCATGAACTCATTGCTTAACTGAAATAATTGACATGCACACTAAAGGTTATCTATATCCTAATAGAGAACATGACCCTATTTCCCAAGCAAGAAACTTCAGCACCTTGTTTCTGATTAGCACACTTTCATGAAAATAATTGAAGGTTAACTATCTCTAACAGAGAACATGAGCCTAATTCCCAAGCAGGAACCTTCAACACCAGTCTCTGATTAGCACACTCATGAAAGTAATTGGAGGCTAACTATCTCTAACAGAGAATAGAACCCTAATTCCCAAGCAGGAACCTTCAACATGAGTCTCTGATTAGCACACTCATGAAAAGTAATTGAAGGCTAACTATCTCTAACAGAGAACAGAACCCTAATTCCCAAGCATGAACCTTCAACACCTGTCTCTGATTACCAAGATTTCATAAATTCATCACATAGGATTGCTAACTAAAATGATTAACAATTACCCAAGCATGAATCACACGAATATAATGTAATGTTCAGTAAAGCAGAGTTTTGAGCAAGACAGAATTCAATAAAGTAGTGTTTCAGCAAAACATAATTTAATCAAGGCATAAACAATCACACTACAGACTACAAAACTAACGGGTGAATCTTGTGAAGAAGGTGGGCCCTCCCCTCTCACAAGATTCCCCTAAAATGAAAAGGCTAGAGAGAAATTCTCAGAACAATCTTTTATTCATCTATAAATGTATCATATTACAATCTGAAATGAAGTACGTCCTTCTCTGTAAATCCTTCTTAGTACAAAAACTGAAGATCCCCTCGAATGGTGATTTCCTCTTATTTAAAGAGGAGAATCCCTTCGATACAATTGATCAACAAATTACAGGTGTATATCTGAGTCCTATTCTTAGTTAGATTGACTTTCTAAACTGGAATAGGATATCCTAGTCTCCTACAGTGGAATGCTATTACAAGTGTTGAGTGAGGTGTTGTTGTTGTGACTGGAGTAACAGCTTATTTGTTTCTTGTTACTGTTGTTGTATGTTGTTTCGGCATCACAAATCGCGGGTTGTTTCAGCCATGGGATTTGCGTTCTGACTGTTTCAACACTTCTTAGGCAGCAACGATGGTTGATGCTTGGTTCACGGTGAAACTGTTGTAGTCAATCTGTGTGAGTTGCTATTGATCGCGGACTGTGTAACGAATTCCTCTATGTTTCATCATCATTGACCATGGACTGTGTAACAACTTCCTCTGTGTTTCAGCATCGTCGACCATGGACTGTGTAACAACTTCTGTGTTTCAACATCGTCGATCATGGACTGTGTAACAACTTCCTCTGTGTTTCAGCATCGTCGACCACGGACTGTGTAATATCTTCTGTGTTTCAGCATCATTGATCATGGACTGTGTAACAACTTCTGTGTTTCAGCATCGTCGACCATGGATTGTGTAACAACTTCTGTGAGTTGTTGTTTCAGCAACAGGCCTCAAATGCTAATCTTTAGTTTGAACTGTTTCAACACTTATACATTTCTAATCAATGGTTAAGTACGAGAGTGATGTAAAATTATATGCAAAATAGATTAAACATATAGTAAAGAGAAGAGACGTTGTATACCTTTGGAAAGATAGGGTAAAGTGATAATATGAGTCTAAATGTGAGTGAAACAAGAGTGTAATGGTGGCAAAAAGTATGGGAAAAAAGGTACATTGTGTGGTCCTAACACCTATAAGTTGCTTTGTTTGGCAAAATGGCTCCAAGTATAAGATCGATATGATGGCTTATACTCCTGATAGGTGGCAATGAACAAGGTAGTTCATCCACTACTATATCAACAAATTCTTCCAACAACTCCTGGATTTCTCCCAGTAAATCATCCATCCTAGTGTTGTTCAAAACAATTCTAGGCTTCCTAACCAAAATGAATTGCATGTCTTCCTTCTTATTGACTTCCTTAAGAAGTTCCTTCCCACTCATGAGAAGTACAGTGTTTCCCATCTATGTTTTCACCTCTTTATCCTTAATTGGCAGCAACATGTGCATCCTACCATTTTTCTCCAGAGTGTACGTGTTCTTTCTCCCATCATGCACCACATTTCTGTCATATTTCAATGGTATACCCAACAATAGATGACAAACATCCATGGGAATGACATCACATAATACCTCATCTTTATATCCTCCTATTTTAAACTCAACTAAACAATGTTTAGTGAAATTTACCTAATGTCCTTTTTGCAGCCATGAAACTTTGTATGGGCTTGGATGTGCAATAGTCTCCAGCTCCATCTTTTCTACCATTTCCATATATACAAGATTATCTATGCTATCAATGTCCACTATGACCTTGCATACCTTGTCTTTGGTTTTGCAAGCAGTCTGAAACAAACTATTTCTTTGGGATAGGTTCTCTGGATCCTTCTCTGGTTTCAAGAGAACTTTCCACATCATCAAATATCTTCCGCCCTCAGCATATTCTACCTCAACATTCCATCCCTGAGCTTCGACAATGTGATTTTCACCACCATATTTCTTCCTATCTAGACACTCATAGGATTTATGTCCGATTTTTCCATAGACAAAGCATTTCACTTCACCTCCTCTGCCTCTTTCTCTTCCTCTGGCTCGAGGAAAAGTATTTCTATCAGCATACTGCCTCCCCTGTGAGTTTCCTCCTCTCTTATATTGAGGTTTAGGTTTCTTCCCCTCTTCTTTAGACTTCTAAGTTTTGTCCTGGGCAATTGTCATGCCTCTTCTTTGAATTCTTGCTCAGCCTCTTTGACCTTGCTTTCGGCTCTGCTTCTCTTAAGCTTTTAGAGCCATCCGATAAGCATCTTCTATGGTTCGAATGGTCATCATGCTCATCTCATCCTGAATGTCATATCGTAGACCATTCATATACCTGACAAATTTCTCATCATCGCTTTCCCGATGACCTTCTCTGATGTTTATCCTATAGAACTCTTTAGTTTATTCTTTCACTAACATCATCTTCTGTCTCAAATTATGCATCCTCCAAAACATATTTATTTGATAATCCCTGGGTATAAAATTGGCTTTCATTTTTGCAACCATTCTATCCCATCTCTTGATTTTATTCTTTCCCTTGCAACATCTGTCATCCTGCAGTTCATCCCACCACAATGTTGCATTCCCTTTAAGTCTAGTAACAACATGTTTGACTTTCTTGTCTTCCTCGACACCCTCATAGTCGAAGTGTTTGTCTAGATCTCTAATCCAGTCTAGAAGCTCTTCAATGTCTAGGTTTCCTTCGTACATTGGAATGTCCATTTTTTCCCTAGCACCTATCCTTGCAATAGCCCTGAATAGGTGTTCTTCTGTAGCATCTTCGACTGCAACTTCTTCTCCTTCATTTTCAATTTCATTTTCACTTTCAGCTTCGTTGATATCCCCAACGTCAACTGTTCTCCCCTATGTTGTCTCCATAGCATCAAGTCTGGCACGTAATTGACGCATTTCTCTTTCCACTGCTAGATCAGGTATGGGCCTTTCTCTTCTCCTCGGTGGCATGACTGTAAAATTCCTCTTTTCTCTCTGCTGTAGAAAGCAAAGAATTTGTTCTAGGCTCTTATACCACAATTGGTACAGACCTCCTGCCCTCAAGCCAATATCTGCACAGGATCTTCTCTAGGCCATGACAAGGGTTCACTGAACTCCTTGTTTAAGCCTGCAAAGGATTTCGAGTCTCTCAAGTTGGGCACTTCGAATACAATGCCATAGCCCTTGGCAATAGATGAAATGTGAAATTG
Organism: Picea glauca; assembly: GCA_000966675.3. NCBI lineage: Eukaryota > Viridiplantae > Streptophyta > Pinopsida > Pinales > Pinaceae > Picea > Picea glauca. The sequence continues at coordinate 877,713 of JZKD02S0812153.1, read as the reverse complement.
TGAATGGGATTAAGGTGTAAGACCCCTCTTTAGCCCCTTTTTCAATATGACCACGAACAAGCCTTAATTCAAGCACCTTTCGCAACTCGTGACTTCACGAGTTGGAGCACCAAACTCTTGTGCTCTTCCATTGCAAATCCTCAAAATGTGATATGTCAATGAAGGTTGACTCAACTCCAAAGTGACGGGCACACTCCACCTGTCACCTCTATTTACTCCGCTTACAGAGTGGGTCATTGCCACTTGCTCACATGAGACTTCGGCTTTCGCAACTTCTAGAGAATAGTGGACAACCGTTCCTCTCCCTCTACAAATCCTCGATTTCAAAATCATGCCTTCGATGAGACCAATGACTGTGTGCCTCCATCGATCTAATGACCCATCGTTGTATTGGGATTTAGATAATTGAAAATCCATGACTCTCGAACCAAACCACTGGTCACTCCATTCCCTGAACTTCGATACGCTAATTCACATACAATATCAACGCTCTTATTGATATGGATATGAAAATCACTATCCTTCCTGAGCTTAAGAGTGTTGAAAGACACTCAGTTTTAATCCTTTTGTTGTTCCACAAGATCCCATGGCTTACAGAACTTTGGCACTTCCTCTTGAAGCGATTCCACCATCCGATTCAATTCCTCAAGGACTTCTGGCAAAATGACTTGGCGTCCTCCCTGCTGAACTTGACTTCTGTAAGACAATTTCGACCTCCGCCTCCCTTTGAACACTTCAATGGTTCTCTCCCTTCTGAGCTTTCGCTTGCGAACTCAAGGCTTCCAAAAGGATCCCTGTCCGCACTCCTTGCGGTGATTTTCAAATAACCTATGATTATTTGGGTCTTCGACTCTGTGAAACTCTTGCAATAGAGAAATATTCAACTCCTCTATGAGTTTGAAGTAATTCGTTCCCTTCACCTAGCCTGCACACACTTTGCATGGCTCTGTGATCTACTAGCACTCTTTCTTGTAAAGACACTGATTGAATCTCCTCTGAGATTTCTGAGATGAAACTTAGAGACTGGTCGACGCACTCCTTGCGGATCCTCCACTACACTCTTTGTAGGAATTCTAAGAAAGAGAAACTACTAAAATTCATTCTCCCCTTATCTAGAATTAAAACATTCAACATAGAATTCTAGATCATACACACACACATAACATTGAAATAAAATGCACACAGAGAATATAAACTAGCCTACAACATACCATTCAATAGGTGGTCCCAACAACCATAAAAAACACATATATAGGAATCAAATCTTTCTTCTATTAATTCCAGTGCTCCTGTACATGGCAAATAATAATAGCTAGAATGCATAAAATTCTCCGTTCTCCTCTATTTCTCTCTGCAGCTCTACAACATATGAATTCTGAATTATGTTACAATGATACAAGGGTTGAGGGTGTCTATCATCCGTTTTCCCTCCTACCCCTAAACTGTCTGATCTATCATTTAAATCTACCTACTTTCATTAAACACACATAAATTCCTATTACATCTGGAAGATAGGAATGTACTCTCCAAAATCAGTTTGGGTCTTTAGATATAAATGCAACTACACTTTCCTTCTATTCATCACATTAATTCTTCATATTTTAAACTTCAAAACGTTTTCACAAAAACGTGTTCAAATTTCATCTGCGCGTCGAGCTATCTCTTTGGATAGGCACGTGTTTTGGCTTTCTACAATGCTCCTGCATCATTTCTTCCAGATTGGAGTAAGGAATTCCATGTTTATGTCGATGCTTCATCCATTGCATTAGGAGAAGTTTTAGCAAAACCATGTGCAAGAGATATTGACCACCCTATATCCTTTTCTAGCAGGATTATTTCTACATCTAAAATGAATTATACTATGTTGGCACAGGGGCAGACCCAGGGTTCAGCTCCAAGAGCGCACCAACAAGCTCTAGCTACTAGCCTTTTGGAAACACCTATGAAGCAGATGCAGTCTCACCCGAAGAAACTATGAGGGGGTTGCAGGATAGATATGTCTACAACCAGGGGAATATCAAGTGGATATATCACAACAACAACACAACATGCATCTATCAGTCAACAAGCTAGATCTATCCTTCACAACTATAGATCTGGTCTAATACAATAAAACAGAGAACAACATAACATCGACATAGATCAAAGCATCAATCACACATACAACATATGTACGTGATTCACCCTCTCTCTAGGGCTACGTCCAAAGAACCGTGCTTATGATTTATTAAGGTAAAGCATACAGTTCTTGTCGGTGCTCTCAACTAGTAGATATTCTCTCTTCTCCCTCTTTCTCTCCCCTTCCCGCACACCCATCTGCAGGACTGATCTTCACACAAAGATGAAAATATTACAATATCTGAAGGCTCTCTCTCTCAACACTTCTCTTTCTTAATACAATGATATCTCTCAATACTATAGCTAGGTCATCAACACCATCACACCAAAACAACAACAACAACAACCACCACCCAAGTCCTCTTGACCCTTATTTATACATTACAATATCTCATCGACAACCTTAGGCTAAAACCTAGGTGCCAAAACCCTAAAGACCAAAACCCTAGGTGTCTAAAACCCTAGGCCAACTTGACCCACTTTTCTCAGGCTTTTGATCTAGTTGGATATCGGTGGCCACCCACCTTTTCCGACTGGCTCAAAACAGTTTTCTGGCAATTTTGGCAATTTACTATTTTTAGCAGGTTTTAACTTTCGGGGCCATTTTGA
>JZKD02S0812153.1:823061-834102 GCA_000966675.3 Picea glauca | reverse complement strand
AAGGCCTCTAGAGCCTCATTGTAATCATCTTCTCATGGATGCGAGTAGCAGCCACATCTCTTCTCAGAGATAAGCTACTAGCGCCCTAGCTAGTTTATTTCCATTCTGTCTGTAATCATATTTCAATCATTTGTTATTAATGAAATGAAATCTTATTTCCGCTGCATTTCTGCGTTTATGTGTATTTCTGTATTTCATTGTGTTCCTACATAAATTCGGATCAGATTTACTGGCCTGTCTTTCCTTTCTTCTTGCATGGTGCTAGTGATGTATTTTTCTTCTTCCTGAGATGTCCTTGATCCATCTTCCTTTATTACCTGTCATCCTTGATCCTCTCATCGAATGAATTTCTTTTCCGAACTTCGGTCCATATTTTCTTCTCTTTTTCTTACTTCGACCCAGGGACAGTTGTTGTGTCTCCTGCGAAGTTCTCTTTTTACCTTTTATTCCTTGTTCTTTGCTTCCTTCCATAACCATGGGCCAAAAGGCCCCCAACACTTACCTGTGACCCATCCTGAGGCACTTTGGATCTGATCCTTCTATTTTTCTTCGACTTTGGGCTGCGTAGGGAAACCTTTTATTTCTTCTTTATGCCTCCTCTCCCTCCTTGTGCAGACTATCTTTTCTGTGTCTGGTACCCAGTTTCAACTGCACCTGGTACCTAGACCCTTTTCCAGTTGTTGTTACTGAAAACTGTGAGGCAACTGGTTGTCATAGTACAACTTCAGCTGACTCCCATTCACCAATCCTTCCTTCCATTCTCCCTTCAATGTTTTCAGTTGCACAAATCCTCCTTTTGTAACACAGGCGATATCATATGGTCCAAGACAATGCATTTTGAACTTCCCTGGGTGTCTTATCAACTTACTATCATATACCAGTACTAAATCACATTTCTTGAGTTCCTTATTCTTGATGTTCCTGTCATGATATTCCTTCTCTCGTTCCTTCTAAACCTACTGGTGGAATCTTGCAATGAATCTATCTTCTTCCACTTCAAACAACTCTACAAGCCTCTCATGAACAATGCCAATATCGTCCATGTCTGTAAACATAGCAATCCTTAAGTTTGGCACTCACTATTCCATCGGGACAACATCTTCAAGACCATAAACCAATTTGAAAGGGGTATGCATTGTTAATTTCTTGCAAGTGGTTCGATAGGCCCATAGTACGACATGCACCTTTAGATCCTAGTCATCCCTATTCACACTGAATTTTTTTGTCAAGGTTGTCTCCAATATCTTGTTGAATGCTTCAACTGTCCCATTTGTTTGTGGATGGTAAGGTGTACTCTTCTGATGGTGGACTAAAAATTCTTCAATCAAGGATTCAACTGTCTTGTTGATAAAGTGTGTGCCTTGATCACTCATAAGGATCTTGGGGCATCCAAACCTGGTTATTATGTTATCAAATATAAATCACGCAGATGCAGTTTCACTACATTCCTTGACTTCTCTGGCTTCATCCCATCTGGTTAAATATTATGTCGCATTAATGATGTACCTAGCTCCTGTGCACTTCCTTGGTGGGTTTATGGGTCCCACGAAGTCAATGACCCATTTTTTAAATGCTTGTAGGGTCATATGTGGTGATAATGGAATTTCATCTTGTCTAGATGGTTTCCCAACTCTTTGGCACACATAACAGGGTCTAACATAATCCTTAGCATCTCTGTGTAAGGTAGGCCACCAAATGCCATCTCGCAGAACCTTCTGTGCAGTTTCTTTCCATATGTAATGTCCTCCTATGATGTTTTAATGATATTCTGCAAGGATCCATGGTTGCTCTATCTCCATAACACATCTCCTGAGTATCTCATCAGGTCCCATATTGTATAGATGACCAACTATCAGTGAAAATTCTCCAACACGCACCACTAGCTGTTTCTTCTGGGGAATTGTAAACTCAATAGGTGCCATTCCTATTGATAGGAACTAGAAAATGTCTGCGAAGTGGTCATCAATCTTTCTAATGGTGAGAAACTATGCATATGGAAGTGTATCCTCCAAACTAGTGGGCTCTTCTCCATGTTCCAACCTCAACAGGTGGTTGGTGCCCTTGTTCATTCTTCTTGGCTTAACTATGATTTCAAAATCATATTCTTGAAACAGCGGAAGCCATCTTAAAGTGATTTGTAAACATTTTAAAGTGTCCTCCCAACAAGTAGCAGTGGAATTTCTACAGTGCGTACACCATGGCTAGTCCTTCTCTTTCCGTAGTAGTGTAGTTGATCTCCGTTGTAGATAGCTTCCTGCTAGAAAAAGATAACGGATGGTTGATCTCCCCTTCTCCCGGTTGTGCCAATACTTCTCCCAATTCAATAGAATATGCATTGACGTGCACATGAAACTCCTTGTTCCCATTTGGAAAAACCAGAATGGGTACAGTGACCATCTTCTATTTCAGCGTGTCGAAGCTCTGCTGGCATTTGTCTGTCTAGCGAAACTGATAGTCCTTCTTCAACAAATTCTCCATCGATGCTTTGATTTGGGCATAGAATTTAATGAATTTCCTGTAGTGGCCAGTATGTCCTAGCACACGACTCAGTTGTTTGACTGAAGTAGGAGGTGGCAAATCAACTATAATTGCAATTTTAGATGGATTAACCAACAAGCCCTGCTTTCATACAATATGGCCTAATAACACTCCAAATGGTGAGAAGAAGATGCACTTCTTCAAATTCAGAAAAATTTGACATTGCCTGCATTTATCCAACATTAGCCTTAGACATTCAATATGTTTTTTCAACAAACTAAACATAGTCCAGTCATTAAAATATGCTTCTAAAAATTTATGCAAAAATTCTTTGAACGCTTCGACCACCACCCTGGAAAAGATGGCTAGGGCATTCTTCAGTCCAAATGGAATCATTGTATATTGGTAGGATCCCCATTATGTGGTGAACGTGGTCTTGTGGCGGTCCTCCTTAGCAATCCGGATCTGATGGTATCCTGAAAATCCATCTATAAATTAATATACCTCCTGGCCTCCCACGTTGTGTAATAGTTTATCATTGAAGGGTATAGGGAAAGGTTCATGCAGACAGACATCATTCAACTTCCTGAGGTCCACACATATCTTGATTTTTCCTTTCTTCTTGTCTTGTACCACTATAGGGATGATACACTCTAATTCTTCGTCAGGTTTAATAATCCCTGCTTCCAACATTCTATCAAGATCAATCTTCACTTTTTCCTTGTATTTTGGATTCAATCTGTAGGGTCTTTTCTTAATTGGATTCGCACCTGGTTTCAAAGGTATTCTAATCTCTCCCATAGGTCCTTTGATACCCTTCATATCAATGAACTTGGTCAGAAACAAGTCCTAATATTCATGCAACAACTCTGTAATCTTGTCAATGGTAGCAACATCCCAATAATCTCCGACATTGGCAAGCTTTGGTGTCTCCTCTGTTCCAATATTGACCTTTTTGATATTGATTGGATGAACAATAAATGGTAGCTCAGATATTGGTCCCTCCACATCTCTTTGGCCTTCTGTCTCAGTGATGTTTACCTTTCTCAGATCATCGTCATCATCGACATTGATGTTGTAGCATCTCTGCAATTTCTGGAGAGGCACAATCCATTCGTCCTCTTCTTGTTCCATAGGGAGGTTGGATGCCTCCTTGAATACCTTTTGTTTCATGGTCTGCAATTCTTGGTCTACTGAAGGATATTCACTTTCAAATGCAAAGGTGGTGACAAAATTCTGAATCATACCTTCCCAATCTGTAGTGATGAGGTGCAACTCCGCTTGAAGGTACCAGTTGATAGGGGTTGTGTCCAGCGTGTTAATGAATTTGTGCACCCATTGTTCTCGAGGAATATCACTCCAGGCCTCTTCGCACATGGTCCTTTGGGAAACTTTGACCAGTATACCTTACTGCGCAACATGCTGCTTGTGCTGAGAACCGTGCTATCATCAAGGTTCAACATTGTGTCCATTCTGTGATATTTCTTTTATGCATCCCCCACCATCTTGTTGGTGTGGCTTTCAAGGCCTCATCCATTTCCAACAATCTATGTTGTATTGGTACACTTGTTTCAAAATATTATAGGAAGGTTTCTAAAGGGTTCAGACTACCAAATGTGGGTAAATTACTTACTATTGTGTCGATCCAACGAACTTGTCTGATTAAACTAGCACATATTCTGGTATATACTTCATACATCTGGTTTTTCCATTTATCCAATTCTTCTTATGAATATGATGAACATGCATTGTCACTTTTCTAGCTCAGATTCCCATGTAATCCTTTTGTCTGGCTGTCAGTTTGTATATGTTTTCCAGTTCGTATGCGCGGTCTTCTTCTCTGATGGGATCTGTGTATCTCTAACCCTCATCTAGATCTAAGGGTGAAATGACCCAAAGGCCATATCTTTCAAAAATCATACACCTTTTCTTTAAATCAACAATAGTATAATTGTCAAAGGCCCAATCAATTCCTAGCAATGCAGGGTAAGGGAAGCTATGATCAACAATTTAAATTACCTCAAAATCTGCAAAGGTTCTAACTCCATTGATGTCCATAGGGATATGCTCCAGTCGTCCAAATGGGTTGAAATCTTGCTAATTAGCCATTCTAAGCCTAATAGGGGAATAGATCAACTTAGGTTTTCCCATCAGTGCCCAAGTTTTCTTCGTCATGACATTGACCTCCGACCCTAAGTCGAGGACCACATAGTCTATATCATACTCTCCTATTTGAGAATTCAAGTGTAATTCTTTATTTGTCCTTCTCTTCTTACCAATTTGGTGTGCTGCCTTGATCAGTAGGGGGTCTATCATTCCTAGATCATATTGTCTAATTAAGTTCTGCAACTCTTGTACAATGATTTTATCTTGAATTAACTTAACACAAGTGCATATAAATTCCATGAGTTTTCTTACCTCTTTTCCTTCTTCTGGTAAAGCAGACTGATCCAATGCCTGAGGCATTCCATATTATTTTATTTCTAGTCATGTTTTTGATGAAGAGCCTTGATATTATTTGAACACTTTCCTTGCTTCCTCAAAGATTTTCCTTTCTTTCTTCGCATCAAAGATCTGGGTCTTTTCTATAGCTTTTCTGATTCCTGAGTCTTCTACAATCTTCCCTTGGGTCACTCTATCCTGTCCTATAGTAGTGCCTCCTTGAGTAATAATAGTGATTCTAGGATCAGCTCCACGGGGTTATTCTTTGATCAATTGTATTTGTGGGTTCTGCTAAGGTACTCATTTCTCCCGGACCTTACCCATCAACACTGGACAATCCTCAATTACATGCTCAAAGGAGTTACAATAACTGCAAGTGGTACACGGGTTCTGACAGTACCTTGCTAGATGTCTTGGCTGCGTGTAGTTATAATAGATTATTTGTCCTCGGCCTCAACCCATACCTCCTCCTCGTCCTTTTCCTCTGTATCCACCGTGAGGGTTAAAGTTTCCTCTCCCTGGGGAGTTATACTGCACATTCTTTCCTTCTTGATGTACTTCACCTTGAATCTTGTATATGTCTCTTGATCTTTCATGCATGAGATCGTAAGCTCTGTAATATATATCATCATGCCCTACTAATTTACAAAATGTGAAATACAAGTTTGTAAGGGTCTGAACGTATTTCTGCATGTAGTATCACTCACCAAGGCGATGTTGATTTCTGCATACTTCGCACCAAGGTAAGGTGACTTGCTTCAAGGGGCTCAGAGCTCCCAAGGCCAAGTATTCATTGAATAGAGGGTAGTGTTCCTTGTCATTACCTTCTGATCTGCATCTGACACACCAAATATCTTCCCTTTTATCTTTTCCCTTGTCTTTCTTCATGTCTTCGACTTGTAGAGACAAACTAGTTAGCTAACTCAAGATCTGACTCATACCTGAGCTGGATTCTCCCATAGGGGTTGATTCAAGATTCATGGCGATCTCCAATGCTTCTTCCCATGAAGAAATATTTTTCTGCATCAAGGGAACTCTGATATGTGGTAATAGGGCAATGATGTACCATTCCTTGTTCTACTCATCTAGGATCTTAAAAGTCAATTTTCTTGTTAGGGTCTTGAATCTCTGGTCGAACTCCCAAATAGGTTCGCCTACCTTCTTCTTGATATCCTTCAGTTCTTTAATACATTGTGACTCAGACTTAGGTTTCTTAAATTTTGCAATCAACGTTTTCTTGAAATAATTCAATGGCTTAGGCTACGCAAGTCCTTGGACAAGCTTCATATACCATCTCAATGCACAGTCTCTCAGTGTAGTGCTAAATTGGTTTTTTTTAATAGCTTCATCGGTAATATTTTTAATGTTCCATACGGACTCACACAGGAACCAGTCCTGATCAGGATCTTCAGATCCATCTCCTCTAAAGATAGGGAGCCTCATCTCATCTTCCATGAAGTTGCCTAGGTTTCCTGTCTAAGTGGATGTTGAACTGCTAGTAATAGTGCTCTGTGGACTGTGGTGATTTGGAATGTTCTGATTACTTAGCATTTATGAAACAATAGGAGGATTGATATTACTTACTTCAATAGTTTGTGCAGTTCCTAAGGTTTTTGGCTCGTTTCGGTGAAGTTATTCAGCTTCTTCTTCCTCTAGCCCCACGAGTTCTGAATGTTCTTTATATGTTAGATCTTCCTCTTCTCCACTGTAGAAACCTTCTTCTTTGTAGTTTTTCTTAAAGAGGTTCTCAAGGTGAACCCCTCGAAATAATTTTCCATTGTGTGTATGTCCAACTTCTGTGTCATTGTCACTGTCTGAATTCTTGAACATTAGCCTTTTCAAATCCACCCGATCTACTATATATTCAAGACGTTCTTTTCAAGCAACAACATCTTGATTCTTAGCTTCAGAAAGTGCAAAAAGTTTCCTCTGGGTCCTTTGAAAAATTATCTCTCTGCTTGGCCATACGATTCTATTCTGTCAACAACAAACTTGGTGATATACCCTCCACTGGTACTATCAAACCAATGATCTACTTCTCTGGATACACAATTATCAACTCTTTTGACCTTCTGGATTAGCACTAGAGTCCACACCAGAGGGGATCTAGGTATGATATTGAACTGGGTATCAACTAACCTAGCCAACCACTCAAACAAATCCTGGTGGATTCATCCAAAGAAGATATCATGAATGTCGGTGAATATGTATCATTGTAGCCAATCTTCAGAACTCATCTTAGGGTTCTTGTTCTGGGATTCAGTGAAGTCCCTCTCTTTATCGTCAATCCACTTTTGAATATTTGTCTTCAATGGGAACCACCTTGACATTCCCTCACAAAGATTCTTGTCCCAGCAATGAAACCATTTGTTAGCATAGGGACAGACCCAGGGTTCAGCTCCAAGAGCGCACCAACAAGCCCTAGCTAGTGGCCCTTTCGACAACACCTGCGAAGCAAATGCAATCTCACCTGAAGCAGCTATGAGGGGGTTGCAGGACAGAGATGTCTACAACCAGGGGAATATCAAGTGGATCTATCACAACAACAACACAACATGCATCTATCACTCAACAAGCTAGATCTATCCTTCAAAACTATAGATCTGGTTTAATACAATAAAACAGAGAACAACATAACATTGACAAATATCAAAGCATCAATAACACATACAACAACATATGTACATGGTTCACCCTCTCTCTAGGGCTATGTCCACAGAACTGTGCTTATGATTTATTAAGGTAAAGCATACAGTTCTTGTTTGCGCTCTCAACTAGCAAATGTTCTCTCTTCTCCCTGTTTCTCTCCCCTTCTTGCGCACCCAACTGCAGGACTAATCTTTGCACATAGCTGAATATCTTACAATATATGAAGGCTCTCTCTCTCCCCTAGCACTTCTCTCTCTTAATATAATTATCTCCCTCAATATTGTAGCTAGATAATCAACAACATCACACCAAAACAACAACAACCACCCCCACCTAGGTCCTCTTGACCCTTATTTAGACATTACAATATCTCACCGACAGCCTTAGGCCGAAACCTAGGTGCAAAAACCCTAAATACCAAAACCCTAGGTCAAATTGACACGCTTTTCCCGGGCTTCGCCAACATGTCTTTCATTTCTTCCTGCGCGGTGCTAGTGATGGATTTTTCTTCTTGTTGAGCTGTCCTCGATCCATGTTCCTTGCTTACCTGTCATCCTTGATCCTCTCGTCCAACGAATTTATTTTCCGAACTTCGCTCCATATTTTCTGCTCTTTTTCTTACTTCGACCTAGTGACAGTCATTGTGTCTCCCGCGAAGTTCTCTTTTTACCTTTTCTTCCTTGTTCTTCGCTTCCTTCCATAACCAAGGGACAACATTCTACCACTAAAAGAGAAGGCTTAGCTATGGTATATGCATTGTATAAGTTTAGACACTACTTGTTGGGGGGGCATTTTAAGATGTTTAGTGATCATTGTACATTGAAGTAGTTAGTCAACAAGCTAGTGTTGGGGGGAAGAATATACAAATAGCTATTATTATTCTAGGAGTATGAATTTGAGATCATGGTCAAGCCAGGAAGAATGAATAAGGGACCTGACCACTTATCTTGGTTAGAACATGGAGAGTAACCTACCAGTTTGGATGATACACTACCAGATGCACAGTTGTTGGCCATCATGAAAGTCGATGATCACTTCGTCGAGATAGTCCAATTGCTATCCACAGGAATCACACCTTGCGACTATACAATTATTCAAAAGAAACAATTGGTAGTTTGCACTGCAGATAGCTTGACAATTATATAAGATGGGACTAGATGAGATCTTAAGAAAATGTGTTATGGATTTAGAAATACCATTGATCGTTGTAGAAGCACATGAAGGCATCACATGAGGACATTATGCAGGGAAAGAAACCACACAGAAGGTTCTCAGAGTTGGCCTCTGGTGGCCCACTTTACATAAGGATGGTAAGGAATATTACAGAGCCTCCGATGTATGTCAAAGAGTAGGGAAGTCTTCTATAAGGGATGAGATGCCTTTAACACCTAAGTTAACATTACAGGCATTTGAAAAATGGGCTATTGAATTTGTGGGCCCTATCAACTCACCAGGAAAGCGCACAGGAGCTCGATACATTATCACTGCTACAAAGTATTAGACCAGATGGGCATAAACAAGAGAAGTTAAGGATTATAGTGCAACTATAGTTGTGCGGTTCATCTTTGAGAATATCATAACCATATTTGGATGCCCGAAGACCCTTATGAGTGATCAAGGCACACACTTCATTAACAAAACTATTGAAGCCTTGACTCAGGAGTTCGAAGTTCACCATCAGAAGAGAACACCATACCACCCACAGGCGAATCGTACAATCGAAGCTTTCAATAAGATCTTGGAGACAATGCTGACTAAGATTTGCAGTGTTAACAAAGATGATTGGGATTCAAGAATTCCAACAGTCTTATGGGCTTATCGAACTACTTGCAAAAAGTTAACAACGCAGACTCCCTTCAAGTTAGTTTATGGCCTAGAAGAAGTGGCACCTATGGAATATTTGGTTCCTAGTTTAAGAGTTGCAACATTTACAGGTATGGAAGATACGGACGCTATTCAAGATAGGTTTGTGCAATTGATGGAACTAGAGGAAGACAAGATCATTGTAGGATTTCATCAACAGGTACAAAAAGAATGAGAAAAGGATTACCATGATAGACATATCAAGAAGAAAGCATTTAAACAAGGATATTTGGTACTTTTATATGACAACAAGCTCATGAAGCATCCAGGAAATTTCAGGACACATTATCTTGGGCCATTCGAGGTTGCCTATGTTACAAAAGGTGGAGTTGCATAGATGAAGACTCTTAATGGAGAATGGAAATATGGTTTAGTAAATGGGAGTTGGTTGAAGCTGTATTGTGACAACCATCTGCTTCACAGCTCTTAGTAAAAGCAAAGGAAGAGGGGTCTAGGTACCAGGTGTAGTTGAAATTGAGTACCAAACACAGAAAAGACAGTTTGCACATGTTAGGGAGGGACAAAGCAGAAATCACAGGCTACTCCACGCAGTCTGCAATTGTAGTAATGCAAAAGGATCAACCTTGCAGTGAGTCAGGACGAGTCACATGTGAGTGTTGGGGGGTTGTTGGCCCTTGGGACATAGTTACCAACTTAATGAGAATTGTGACCTCAAAACAAGAACTCTAGCCCTTAAAACCCATATGTTTGCATAAAAAACATGAAAATTAACCCCCAAATCAAAAAGTGGTGCTACCAGTAGCACCATTTTTTGTAATCGGGTCAAAATTACAAATTTTTTCAAGCATGGGCTTAAAGGATCAAATGGATTCTCAAAAAACGTTTTAAGTAAACCCCGAAATCAAAAAGTGGTGCTACTAGTAGCACCATTTTTTGTAACCGGGTTAAAATTCCAACTTTTTTCAAGAATGGGCTTAAAGGATAAAATTGTTTCTCAAAAAAACTCTAAAATCAACCCCCAAATCAAAACATGGTGATACTGGTAACACCAATTTTTTTGACCGGGTCAAAATTACAACTTTTTTCAAGCATGACCTTAAACCATAAAATAGTTGCTTATAAAAACCTTAAAATCAACACCTAAATAAACACATGACACTACCTAAAGCAAAATATTTTTTCTAAACGCTAAAATTACAACTAATTATGACCTAATTCAAACAGTGGCCTTGACAACAAATCCCTACACGAATAAAAAACCCTAAATTAGATACTAAATGGTCACTTGAAAATTTTACTATTTTTTATTTTTTTTCTTAAATTTACATTAAAAAATAAATAAAGAGAAAAGATAAAAGCTTCACAAATATATATATTTTTAATGAAGATAAAAACAATTTAAAAAATATATATTTAAAATCCAAATTTAAAAAAACAACAACAAAACTTAACAAAATGGTGAAAACCAAAGAAAAACTAAAAATAAATGAAAAAAATTTAAAATTTGGCCGGAAAACAATAATTTAAAACAAACTTGGAGAAACCCATATATAGATGTTCTGCGTAACTGTCAGGGCACGTACAAGTTCCAAAAAAGTGTTTTTTAGAAGATCTCAAGGAGGTAAGGGGAATATGTGTTTGCAAGTAG
>JZKD02S0812153.1:755210-792234 GCA_000966675.3 Picea glauca | reverse complement strand
TCTTGTCTATTGAGAAAGTCATTTTTCTCATCGACAGAATCAGGATCTACTTCCACTTCCATAGTAATTTGGTACAAGCCTCTGCATATAATATGAAACATAATTTTTGGCTTCCATTCCAAATAGTTATGAGGCGTGAGAAGTATTTCTGGCGAGTAATCCATATTTTTGTTGTCTTCAATCTTTTGTACCTGCAAAAAATGATTTGGTGTAGATTTTTCTTAGTATTCCATCATCTCTGATATAATGTAAATGTGTTGAACTTGCACAAAATAGATCTATCTAGAAAATACTACACACATTTGCAGAGAGAAATTGAGAAAGAAGAAGCAAGATAGAAAGAATGGAAGAATTCTCATTAACCATATTCCACACTCAAAGAGTGAATAATTTACAATATATATAGCATACATGAGTAAATGATGAGCCATAGTGGTGGTATAGATTGATATGGACACACACCAATAGTTACAAGAGTAAACTGCCACCTAGTCTAGTCTCTCAGGGAGTTACGAGAGTGAACTGCCACTTAGCTGAGTTAACTAGTCAACTAGTCTTCAGTTAACTGACTGAACAAAGAGTAGTGAGTTGGCGATGATTCCAATGTTTCATGGTGACAAAACTAATGCAACATCTAAACTCAACTCAACTAGTCAAACAAGAGAATATTCTCTAGGTGGAATATTCTCCCCTAAAATATAGGAGACTGGATAATGACTAATTATGAATAATAAACAAGGAATAGCCTTAGGAAAAATAAACCCTAGGTGTGTTTGAAGCAACTCCAAAAAGTATGCATCATATGGAAGTTTTGAAAGACATAGGGCCTGATTAGTTCCCAAAGGATTCTCTCAAGTTGAAGGCATTGAATATAATGAAACCTTTGCCCCTATAGCCAAAACAAATTCCATTTTCCTTATTCTAGACCTTGCTACCTCACATAAATGACAGGTCTATCATATGGATGTTAAATCCACCTTATTGCATGGGCATTTGCAAGAGGAAATCTACATGAAACAACCTCCTTACTATGTCCAAAATGAGTCCAACCTTGTTTGTCACCTTAAGAAATACATTTTTTCTCTTAAGAAATATCCTTGAGCTTGGTATGCCAAAATGGATAGCTTTCTTCTTGACACTGACTTTTCTAGATGTCATTTTGACCCTAATGTCGATACCAAGAAACTAGGAAGCCATATCATAATACTTTTTTTTTTTATGTTGATGACCTTATCGTAACTTGTAGTGACCCTAAACGTTTAACCCATGCGAAATCCAACCTTAAAAAGGAATTTGAAATCATAGACTTAGGTTATTTGCATTATTTCCTTGGCCTCTAGGTTTTGCAAACTAAAGAAGTGTTGAGGGGTCGTAAATCCTTTTAACTCAACAACAGGAACCAAACCTGCCACCGAGGCCCAATTAGACTCTACAATGTTTAATGGTGGAATGGTTCTCTAGTTCTTGTGATATAGCCAATTAATTGATGGGCTTTACGTTTTCTTGTGAATCATTCTCCTTCATTTCAAACATTCTCTTTTTGTACCTTTCTCTTATAGGTGGGACCGATACAATATACAAGCCAATATAAACCAACTAGGTAATCAAAGTGGGGTAACTTAACTACTGGATAAGGATAAAATTGGGATAAACCTTTTACTCTAGCATGCATACAATGATTCTCTACCACATGCCTAGTAATAATACATTAACCTGCTAGTATTCCAAATTGACTGAGATACAATTTATCAAAAAGAAAACATACATGCGATAAACGATGGAAAGAAAAATAATTCTCTTAGCTCTAATAATCCATTACATAATAACACAATGATTTACTTTTTATCATTAAAGATAATAACTATAAAGCATTGCATCAGATAAATTATCAATAGTTTTATAAGCTCTTACTCGTTATAGCATCCATTCATGAGATGAAATCAGAAATAATTCTTCTCCACATCCAATCATACACACTTTTGATGAAAAAAAAAAACTTGTTTCTGTTCCTAAACAAGACTTCTCAATCAAGGAAACTCTTAAATAGTTCTTTACAAAATCCAAAAATGAGGGTCTTTGCAACAACCATCGACCTTTTTCTAATAGGTTGATCCTCCTATTTATAACATACTATTAACTAAAAATAACTATTAAAGTGCAACTAAATAAAACAAAACTCACTAGATGGATCTTTATTCTATCAGTATTTCTAAGAGTCATCACATGATCTCACTTAAGTGGGTGACTCTTCTCTTATTCCAACCACTTGATGAAGAGATCCTCACATGTGTTAGCACACGAGAATCTATGTTGTTCCATTGGGGTCGAAAGAATCTCTCTTATCTCTATTGCTTGTTCCTGATACTTGACTATTATGGAACTTAACTGTTGCAACATGGCCTGAGCTTTGATCGGGTGCTCCATGAACTGCCGCACCTATCCTGGCACCATGTCTGTCACCTTTGTTACTTCCTTGGCCCATGATGAGTCTTGTTCAATGTGCGATTTGAGTATGTTGTGCAAGTCGAAAAAGTCATCGGGTGTGCCAAAATCAGGGAGGCCGATGTCTATCACTACCTTGTTGATATTGATCCAACTTTTCTCTCACTTGGCCCATTTCTCTTGGATTTCCCGATGAGGTTCCCGAGCCATTTTTTCCCAATATTCGGTTGATTGATTTATGTGATCGAGGCTTCTTTCTTTTAACACCCGAATGTTGTGCTCTTCTTTATCTTGACCCTGTTGAACCACGCTGATATAGTCGACCCTTTACATGACTTGTTGTGCTTTCTTGTACCACCTCTCCATATCCTTGCACGTGGACAATGCCATGAGGGTTTCTTCTTGCAACTCAACTATCCTTGCAGTGAATAGGTGTCGTTCATCTATAAATTTGTTGTAGGCCTCCTTGAATTTTCTCCATAGGAACACTGCGACCTGTGTGGTGTCCTCATAATATTTTTCCAAGTTTCCCAAATGTTCCAATACTTTCAAAGAAATAGCCAGCTCCTCTTCATCCATTTTTTATCTATCTAGGGTGGCATCTTCGATTGCCATCCCTACACCGATAAGTTCAGATGTCTTCGCATGCTCTATGTTGATCAGATTTTCCTCTGTGGTGATGAGGATGTAGCAATATAGAGTGATCCTCCTCTTCTTGGTGGTTCTCTACATGATATATTTCCTTTTCCGGTCATAAGCGATGGCATGTATGTCAGCGACTTCATCCATGGGCTCGGGAACTTGTTGATCTCCCCGAGTGAGCATATTTCCTAGGCTCCCGATGGTATATATTTTTTCAAGACTCGGTTCTTGAACTTCCTCCACATGTTCGAAAGGTCTGGATTTGGTTTGTCGCTCATCAGGAAGTTGATTACTGATTAAAATTGAGGCATTGGGGGTGTCGGTACTTACTTGATAATCGATCGTTGAGATGCCAATTTCTTGTTGTGAAGCTTCTTCCTTTTGTTCGTCCATCTCTGGATCAACCTTCAGACTATATTATTGGTTCTTTGGTGCATTGGGAATCTCAATGTCTAAGACACTCTCAACCTCTTGTTCATTATGTGGAAGGCCCCGAATTTGAGCATCGGGAGCTGGGGAAGATGTCTTCTCTTGCTCCTTTTCCTCTATAATCTGTACAAGGGTCATCAGGGATACCTCTGGGATCTCTTCATCATCATACATGTTTATTAATTCACGGAGGTGGTCTGGTGCACTTGATCTCCCTGATATTTTGACTTTCTCTGGATGAGATGAAACACCCACCGATGATCCAACCTGCAACATTGTGCTTCCAGGGTCGTCTAACCTGGTGATTTCATCAATGTCTATTAGTTAAGGGCTACTTGGTCCTATCTATCTTTCATCTAGGTTTTCAGAAGGGGATTCTGTCATTCCTTTGAGTTATGGGTCATCTTGCAGATGATCAATTATTCACTGTGCCTATTCTATCACGATAAACCCCCTTTCCCGCACGTCTTGTGTCATAGGGAAACATCTTTCTTGCATCATAGATATCATGGGAACCTCTACTGCTTCTGTCACTACCATTTCTTCCCTGCATCTGAGGGATTCTTGATCCGATTTCTCTATGGTCATCTCCTGTTCATCCAAGCTCATGGATTTAAACCTGGTCATTTTGGGGTCGACCATCCTTGCCATCACTTCATCCCAATCCTGGGAATTTTTTGTGAAGAATTCATCTTTAAATTTGTCATGTCCGTATGGCCACCAGGACAACACTTGTGAGGCATTTTTCAAGACCAAACCCTTTGTATCATTCTTGTGGAATCGACCTTTCTAGAATCTAAACTCTAATTGGCTCAACCCTTGTTGTTTGGCTTGAGCGGTGTCCTTCACCAGGTAGAAGCCTACATAGAATCCATACGTTATGAACAACCACTTCTTGTCCTTGACTAGGGTGGAGTTTTAGCCTTGAAGGATGGTCTGGTATCATATCTCTCTTACTACAAGTTGGTCAGGAAGATGCGCTGACAGGAGATGTGGTGCTCTAGTGGCCTCGAACACCATGATGTATGTGTATTTCTCATCCAAGTACCAGTGGCCTATCTTCGATATCATCTTCTTGGCCACATAATATATTATCGGGCATTGTTTATTGAAAATAATGAAATAAATATGTGCGATGAATTCATCGCAAATGAGGGATTAAGATTTCTTATACCTGTTCTCCCATAGGACACTGAAATATATGTGTAGCGAGAGCTTTGCGACATGCCAACTCAGGTTCATGCCTGCGAAAATGTTTCTGGAACACATGACATAAAGTAAATATGAATCCATGTAGAAGGTTGGTGTATCTCCTTCCTTCGACATCTGAGCCTGTTGTATGCATATGTTCAGTTGCTTAGAAATGATGGCTCCCTATTTGAAGCTTCTCCTAGAAATGGCCACTGTGTAAGCTAGAGGCATCCATGCCTCTGAAAACCTGGAGCAGTCCTTCTCCCCATATAATCAGTAGCTGAGATCCATCAGGTATATGTATGGATCCCTTAATTTTCTCATCTGGTACCAACCAATTCTCCGTTTGGTATATTTCTTATCTTCTCTCCACCATGAGGCCATTGCTAGGCTGGTGTCATGGCGCTCGTAGAATTTTATGATGAAATCTGTGTTTAGTCGCTCTTCAAGGTCTCTAAGATCGTAATACTTCTGGACCTCCACCATAAGGAACACTCCAACACATCCACCATTTTCATCATTGATCAAACATTTATGCGTGTCTATGTGGTCAATATGCCACTTCAGGAGTTCGACACACAGAAAGAAAGGGGTTCTTCTAGCCACCATATGCAGGTATGACCATAATATGTTCGGGAACACTTTGTCATTGAGCACTCTGACATCAAGATCATTGTGTGGGATGTATTCCGGGTATTCCTCCCATCTGATCTTTTTAAAGAGATCTCCCCAATGCAGGAATGTCATCTTAGACCCTGTGCTTGCCTCTATATCTCCAAAGGTTGGAGGCTGGATGAAATCCTTCTTTGTTGATGTTTTGATGACAAACTCTGATCTCAACATGTATTCCAATTGTCTTACGACCCCTTGGGAGGAGAATTCGCCTACCTCTAATTCTTTCAGCTCTAGCTCCCTCAGTGATGGTCTAGTGGTTGGCTTTATTGGCATAATTTTTCCTTCATTCAAAATAAATACTCATAGACTGTGTATAGAGAAACACTGGATAAAATTATATGAAGTGTAAACATGTAAAATCCATAGACTTGGGTGCATACCTGTAAATCTTTCTAAACATGGTTATTTGATACTCATGGGATCTCTGCAGCTTTCGAATTTCTTGTTTCGCTTCTCCGGATGCTCTGAATTTTCTTACACACAAAATGATTATGTTTACAACAACTGAAGAGAATCTAAACTCATGAATAACTTACCGAGTCGCATCAGCCATTCAATTTGGGCGATGAGTGCAATTTAAAAAAATCTCCCATCGAATCTTTGTAACTTAAATTCATCATGGGTCAACACTGGAGGCGCGAGGGTGATGTGCTCTATCGGTGATTTCAAATGACCATGTTGATTGGTGCATGAGGTAGAAAATAATGCAGGATTTGGTATTAATTAGACCCTTAAATGCACAAAATATAATCATATCTAACACTAAAACTTCCCATCATGTTTCTTTCTCAGTGGGTGGATTGGGAATCGAGGATGCGCTATGAACGTTTTAGTCGATGTCTCTCAAAAAATATCTGATTATGATCAATATTATCGTACAATGTTGTCCTGGTAAATATGACTCGGAGGTGTGACTTGGACCTAGGGAACCAAGAATGACTCAGGGTAAAACTAGAATGTCCAGTTCTCCAATCTGGAAAAGACACGTGGCGTTGAAGATCGGTGACCTAATTCACGTGTATTAATTAGAAATGGGAATTTCTTCAAGTTTTGCATTCTAAAACAAAACTGGGCTCTCCGATGCCAAAAAGGTATCAAGGGTCAGTGATTAGTGATAAACCGATCATGTGTTTTTCTTCGGATTATCTTCCTCAAAAAAGTACCGATGTCGAAACGCTTCGGGGATCGGAGATTGGGAAAACTCTTTAGCGTGGTCAGAATGTTCATTGTGATCCTTTTCGGATTTCCCTGATTTCGATAAGCACATAGGGCATCAATTATTGGAGACATAATTTCTTTCTTCATTAACATCTATTCCCCTCATCTTTTGCCGATTCCGAAGAGGAATCAGCTATCGATGATATCCTCATGCAAAAATTTGGCACAAACAAACTTCCTTTTGCCGATGCCGATGGAGATCGGTCCTCGGTGACTGAGGTTTCTTGAGTGGCTCCTTTCCTTCTTTGAATGCCTTCTGATGTCGAATCTGAGTATGTCGGGTGAGGTGTTTTGTATTTTGATTCTTTATTAAGGTGTTAATGATTTTTAAGTCATGGGGTTTCATAATTTCAAACAAACCTAAAAAGATAATGAGATTCATGATAATAAGAAAAGGAAAAACATTTTCAAAAAAATTGAATTCAAAACAGAGAGTGAAAAGATCAAGTGGTACCCAAAAAGTAAAAAAATGACATAGGATTTTTAGGGTGTGTTGAGTGCTCAACACACCCTAAAAATCCTATGTCATTCAACATGAAGGTATTTTCCTTTCCTAGTATAATTATGTTTGTTACCTTCTTCACCTCTTTCACATGGAAGATTCTAAACCATCCCCCTGTCCCTTCCCATATGGAGTCAAAATCGATGCCACTTATAATACTCTTGAATTTGATGCCACTTTGTATCATTAGTTACTTGGTAGCCTCTTATATTTGACTACCATCATAATATTTCCTTTGTTGAAGGTATTTTTGATCGATATATGCAAACACCGCATGAAATCCATTTTAAAGTAGCTAAAAGGATACTTTAGTATGACTAGGGTACATTTCAATTTGGGATACATTATAGTTCAGGGGGGAATCCTTTGTTTGCTGGTTTCACTAATTCATATTGGTCTAGTGACCTTGATGATCGGAATTATACTGCAAGTTATCTTTTTAGCCTTGGTTCTTGACCTATCACATGGGTTTGTAATAAAAAACATGCTATTTCTCTTTGTTTGGAAGAAGAAGAGTACTTAGAAATGATTAATGCAAGTCAAGAAGCCTTATGTATTTGACAGATCCTTTCATAATTTTTTATTCTAGTAGTAGCATCCAACCACCCTCTAGTGTGACAACCAGAGTGACATAAATCCTTCCAAAGATCCAGTTCAACATCAGTGCAACAAACACATCGATATACACATACACTTCATCATCAATATCATTCATGATCGATTTATTGAAGTTCTCTTTTTCCTTACAGAAGATCAAGTTGCAAGAATTTTCACAAAGTCTCTTATAGAAGTGAAGTTTATCAAACTTTGATCTATGTTAGGAGTTCAAGAAGTTGTCAATAAGAGGGGATAGACTCTAATGCCTCTTTCCTTCTCCTACCATGTCACCTTTGTAAATCATTCAATCCTATCCCAAGTTTTTCATAAGGTGGGATGTTAGGATAATTAGACTCTTAGGAGTTAGTTAAGATCAACTTGGTCGAATGTGTCTTTAGGTAAAAGTGTGTTTCTTAATGTGTTTCTTTAGTATGCATTAATATGCATTTGTAGTTATGTAATCTGATGGTAACGATATGTTCTAGACATAGAGTGATATGATAACTCATATTCTCCTCAATATCAACAACTACATTGATATGTGGTTTAATACATGATTTCTCCATGTATCTATTTAAAGAGAATGGAGGGTCATTTGTTGATGATCGAATGTGAGAAATTCTCTTGTAAAATATTTTTCTTTTGCATTAATACATTGCCTCAAGTAGCTATGTTGGTTGGGATTGTGGACTTTTTCCCTCTTTTAGGGTTTCAACCACATTAAAACATTGATGTGTTGATCTTTGATCTAGTTCTATGAGTGGTTACTGAAGGTGTTCATCCTATGTGAGAATACCCCATTTTGTTGAACAACATGTTGTCAATTTGGTTGTTGTCAGAGATGAACAAATATAAGAAAAATTTATCCTTGACATACAACTTATAATATGATCAATAATGGTTTTCCTAGATGTGGCCCAAATTGTGCCAGGTTGATCAATAGTTGGAAGATCTAGTGTCGAGAGATAAAATTTTTTCCACTAATGAACATGTCCATGTTTCCTCGATGCGTTTATGCAACCAAAATTTTGATCTACATTTAGAGTTGGAGGTAGAGAGGAGTTAATATGTGGATTTGAGACTTAGAGCTTGTTAGCACTTTGTAAACTCGTTTGGCTGAGAAAACGAATGACAGAGGCAACCTACAAACAAACTTTAAGGCCATAAACTAGCCTTTCCGACCTAGAGAGGGCTCTCTCCGAGACTTCGTCTCTGTACAGGTTATGGATTTGAAACTGTCGACTAGATTTAACACTTCTGTACAATATTTCTGGTTCTATTGGTAAGAGAATGTGAGACCTTGGGCAATGGAGTCAAATTTTAGAAAACAAGAGAAACAAATGACTTGGTGACTGAACTTGAGAGGATAAAGGATAAGTAGGAAACGATCTTTTAGTTCAAAATCGTTATGTATGGAAACAAAAAAAAACACATGAATCCACTCAGAGCGTCGCTGGAGATGAATTTTTAGTTCACTTAGAAGAAAACACAGTCGTCTAAATGGTGAAATCTAGAGCACCGTGCAGTGAATTCTAGATTTAAATAACATTTTTATTTAGACAAAATATAGATATGAATATAAAGAGCACAAGAAGAATGTACATAAAGAGAGGTTACAATACATAAAACTTCTACCATTAGAATATTTTCATCAAAGTTTCAAGACCTTTTCATTAAACTTCAATCAATTTCGAAAGCTACATTCAACTGTAACATACCCAACCACCCATAGGCTGGGTATGTTACTTGCAAGCCCGCCCTTGGATTTCTTTCTCATGTTGATCTTCTTTATTTATTAGGAATGAATAAGATAACATATTTAACGACATGCACAACAATATCCAGCAAGAATGCAAGATCTAAATATTATGTTAAACGATAATTAAATATACACAGCAGAAATACATTCATATACATGTAAATGAAAATTAAACTACATAGCGGAATGCATTCATAAACTGATAGTAATATCACGACAAAGAGCACTTATCTTTATGAAATATGACATTGACTGGCTATATACCAAGGACTTTCCACCCAACCATAGACACCGATGCTCTAAATCCCAACAACAATGTCACCCCTGAGGCAGGGCTATGAATCCACAAGAACAGTTACAGAGTGTAATTGGGTTACCAAACCAGTCATCTCTCAATCTCTCATAGGTTTCCCGACACCCACAACAATCCAAGTATCCAACTCTCTTCTACCCAACCTGTGCCACCCGAGAGAATGGACCTCCACCCTTTTCTGCCATGTAGTCCCTTAGGAAGTCCTTCTCCTTCCTATTAGGGATTCCAACATAGTTGGTCCAGAATCTAATGCTAGAACTCTCAGGACTTGCAGTTGTGAGAAAAACAAGGCACGGGCCAATGGATTTTAGACATGCAGGCCCCAGGTCACGACTGGATCACACCAATGACCACTACAACCAACTATCCCATGATTAAGTTCTTCAACAGCTTCGTTTCCTTTTCCAAGCCAAGACACAGGTGATGATGGATCAATGGACAAGCTAGGGGGGGTGCATGGGAGTGTGTGAGGGAATAATGAGTGAGGGAATGAGAAAAAAATGAATAATTCATCAGTTCAACCCCCCCCATCAGACCAGAGATGGGTTCAAGTAACCTCATGGGGGAAACAAGAACCTCCTGGCCTTGCCCAAGAAGTTCACGTAATTGATCCCCTCCCTTAGACAAAAAGGGTAATAAGAAAAAATAGGAATAAACACTTAGTCCCTAAAGCTCCCTCTCTTGTGGAATCATATCCCCCAATAACTCTAGTCCTTGTTCATTTAGCAGCCAACAATGTATTTATTATTATTAATGATCAAAACATTACATTTCTTGGGCATACTGGCCCTTCAATAATTGCTTGGGAACTCTGGCTTCTCAGCATTGTAACAATACATTATTTAAAACGGGGGTTCAAAAACTTGGTGTGTTCCATCCCCTCCCCCTTATTTTGGCACTATCCTCAGTGCATATACAAAACAAAGATCAAAATATCAAATTTATTCAAAAAATATGTGGGTACTCTGCCCGCATGGAATATTCATGCTCCCATGTAGCATTTTCAGGACCATAGCAGGTCCACTAAACTTTTACCAGTTCTATAACTCGATTCCGGAGCATTTTGACTTTTATGTCCAACACCCGCACTGGATGAACCTGAAATTCTCCCTCCGTCTCTACCTGAATCAGATGCCAATCAATAACATGGTTAGGATCATGTACATATTTCTTTAGTAAACATACATGAAATACATTATGCACATTCATGGAAGTAGGCAATGCAAGCATGATGCAACCGACCCTATTTTGTCTGATATTTCGAATGGACCACAAAATATCGTTGCCAACTTTATACAAGTACCCAATTTCAAAGAGATTTTCTTGGGCTTCACTTTCAAAAGTACATGCTCCCCTACTTTAAATTATCTATCATTTTCTTGTCTGCATAATCTTTATGTCTATCCTGAGCTACCTTTAAATTCTGATTAATCCTGACAACCTCATCTTCCATGTCCTTGAGAAACTCCGACCCAAGTACCACTCTATCTACTAGGTTGTCCTAACTCACTGGAGTATTTCATTTCCTACAATACAAGGCTTCAAATGGGCTCATTTTCAATGAAGCTATATACCCATTGTTATATGAAAACTCAACCAAGTGTAAGTAATCTTCCCACTTAGATGGATTATCCATCATATACATTCTTAGCATGTCTTCAATTATTTGATTGAACCTCTCTGTTTTCCCATCTGTATGGGGATGATATTTTGTGCTAAAGTTTATATTTGTGCCAAATCCTTTAAACAATCCCCTCTAGAAATTGGAGGTAAAATTTGTATCTCTATCTGAGACAATTGTCCTATGTATCCCATGCAACCTAGAAATTTCCATCATGAAAATTTCTACAATATTAGTTGATGTATGCGTTGTCTTCATAGACACAAAATGAGCAGCCTTTGTTAATTTGTCAACCACCACCATGATTGAATCGTGTTTCTTATTCGTTCTGGGTAATCCTGTGATGAAATACATGGTGATTACTTCCCATTTCTTCTCTGGAATTTGCAATGGCTGCAGAAAACTCGCTCGGTGCCTATGCTCAACCTTCACCTTCTGACATTCCATACATCGAGCGATGTAATCAACAACATCCTTCTTCATTCCCGACCAAAAGAACTAGCTTCTTACTACTGTAATTGTTTTTTGGTAACTGGGATGTCTAGCATAAGGAACATCATGCATTTTCTTTAGTACCAAATTCCAAAGTTCTCCAGAACTAGGAGCATAGATTCTATTTTTATGCATGAGGAATCCATCTTCCTTTATCTCGTACTCCTTTATTTTTTGTTGTACATCTCCTTGTTGTAAGTTTTCCTTTACATGTAGGTAATGTTGATCTGTAACAAGACCATCTAAAATTCTTCTCTTCAAGTCTGACTGATGCATACTGACAGCAGTGGCATGAATGAGATGCACTCTCCTACTAAGTGAATTGACAACTTTATTCTCCTTTCCCTTGATATGCTTGATATCGAAGTCATATTCACTTAAAAATTCCAGCCATATTGTTTGCCTGGCATTCAAGGTCGGTTGCTCAAAAAGATACTTCAGACCAACGTGATATGTCCTTAATTCAAATTTCTTCCCCATGAGATAATGCCTCCACATCCTCAAGGCATGAACAATGGAAACAAGTTCCAAGTCGTGCATGGAATAGTTCCTCTCATGTTCCTTAGTATTTCTAGACTCGTATCCAATGACATGTCCATTCTGCATGAGGACTCCCCCAAGTCCTTCATTACAAGCGTATGTACATACCACAAAATTTTTATTTGGGTTGGAAATCTTTAACACAGGCACATTAGTAAGTAATTCCTTCAACATATTAAAATTATTTTCACACTTGAGTGTCCATTCAAATTTAGTTCCCTTCTTTTGCAAAGAGGTGACGGGGTGAGAAATCTTAGAGAACCCTACTATGAACCTTTTGTAGTAGCCGTCTAATCCCATAAAAGATCTGACATCTGACACATTTATGGGTGTTGGCTATCCTCTAATGGGTTCAATATTCTCTGGATCTACTGCAATACCAATATCAAGTGATGTCCATTCTCCTCTTCAGATTTAGAATAGATAAGTATGTCATCTAGGAGTACTATAACAAACTTATCCAAATAATTTATGAATATTCCATTCATTAAGAACATGAAGACATCTAGTGCATTGGTCAGTCCAAAAGGCACCACTACAAATTCATAACACCCATACTTGGTCCTAAAGGATGTCTTATGGATGTCTTCTTCCTTGATTCTTACCTGATGGTATCCTGCCCTTAGGTCAATCTTTGAAAACATTTTTTCTTCTCTTAGATGATCAAAGAGCTCAACAATTAAGGGTAGCAGATACTTGTTCTTTATAGTGTACTTGTTCATTTTTTGGAAGTCAATACACAGCCTCAAGGTTCCATCCTTATTTTTGAAAAAAAGTACTGGTGTTCCCCAAGGTGAAACACTTGGATGGATATACCCTTTCCTCAACAATTCCTCCAACTGCATTTGTAATTCTTTTAGCTCTGGTGTGCTCATTTTGTAAGGTGTTTTTGACACTGGGGCAACTCTTGACACTAAATCAAATGAGAAATCTATCTCCCTTCTTGGTCGAAATCCGAGTATTTCTTGGAATAAATCTTCAAATTCCTGTAGCACCGATAAATATTCAAGGCTTGGCCCCTTTGTATCAACCGGATCCTCCACATGGGCTTCATATAGTTGACATCCTTTTCTAAAACACCTTTTCAACTGTAAGGCCAAAATCTCCCTTATAGAGATGGGTCTTGGAACTCCTTTCACAGTGCTCTATTTTCCATTTCCATCAAGACATGTAAATGTCTTGTTATGAAAATATAGGACAACATGATGCTTGTCCAACCAATCCATCCCAATCAAAATATCATAAGACCTCAATGGTATGACATTTAGATCAATACTAGTATTCACACCATTAAGACTTATGGAACAACTTTTGACCATATCATGGATTCTTCTTTTGGTTCCAGTGGCTAACTGAAACAAACTTCTTTTTCCAACTTTAATTTTCTCCAAATGTAATCTATCCACTATCTTAGGGTTAATGTAACAATGGATTACTCTTGAATCAATCAAAATGGAAACAGGCTGATTTATGATCTTACCTTTTGTTGGCATAGGGATAGACTCGAGGTTCACTCCAAGAGCACACCAACAAGCCCAAGCTACTAGCCCTTTCGACAGTACCTACGAAGTAGATGTTTTCTCACCCGAAGAAGCTATGAGGGGGTTGTAGGACAGAAATGTCTACAACCAGGGAAATGTCAAGTGGATCTAATACAGTAGTAACACAACATGCATCTATCACTCAACAAGCTAGATCCATCCTTCATAGCTATAGATCTGGTCTAATACAATAAATAAGAGAACAACATAACAACGACAAAGATCAAAGCATAAATCACACACACAACAATAGATGAATGTGGTTCAGCCCCTCTCTAGGGATATGTCCATAGAATTGTGCTTATGATTTATTAAGGTAAATCATACAGTTCTTGTCTGCGCTCTTAACTAGGAGATCTTCTCTCTTCTCCCTCTTTCTCTCCCCTTCCTGTGCACCCATCTGCAGGATAGATCTTCGCACCTAGTTGAAGATATTAGAATACTTGAAGGATCTTTCTCTCAGTACTTCTTGCTCACAATACGATAATCTCTCACACAATACTATAGCTAGATCAACAACAATATTATACTGTAGAATTGCCAAAAAAACCTAGGCCTTTTAGACCTCTATTTATACATCACAACACCTCACTGATAGCCTTAGGCCGAAACCTAGGTGCCAAAACCCTAAAATACCAAAACCCTAGGTCAACATGACCCTCTTTTTCTGGGTTTCGCCAGCCCGTCTTTCCTTCCTTTTCGCATGGTGATCCAAAGCATCCAATAGTGGATTTTTCCACTTGCTGAACTATCCTTGATCCATATTCCTTGCTTACCTGTCATCCTTAGTCCTCTCGTCCAATGGATTTTTTTTCCAAACTTCGCTCCATCGTTTCTTCTCTTTTGCTTACTTTGACCTACTGATAGTCATTGTGACTCCCGCAAAGTTATCTTTTTACATTTTATTCCTTGTTCTTCGCTTCCTTCCATAACCAAGGGCCAACAGGCCACCAACACTCACCTGCGACTCATCTAGAGGCACTTTGGATCTGATCCTTCTATTTTTCTTCAACTTTGGACTGTGTAGGGAAGCTTTTGATTTCTGCTTTATGCCTCCTCTCCCTAATTGTGCAGACTATATTTTCTATGTTTGGTACCTAGTTTCAACTGCACCTAGTGCCTAGACCCTTTTCCAACTATTTTTACTGAGAATTGTGAGGCAGTTGGTTGTCATAGTACAAATTTAGCTGACTCCCATTCACCAATCCTTCCTTCCATTCTCCCTTCAATGTTTTCAGTTGTGCAACTCCTCCTTCTATAACATAGGTGATCTCATATGGTCCAAGCCAATGCATTATGAAATTACCTGGGTGTATTATAAACTTATTTTCATACACCATTACTAAATCACCTTGCTTGAGTGCCTTATTTTTGATGTGCCTGTCATGATATGCCTTCTCTCGTTCTTTCTGAACCTGCTGGTGGAATCCTGCAATGAATCTATCTTCTTCCAGTTCAACCATCTCTATAAGCCTCTCGCGAACAATGCCAGTATGTCTATAAATGCAACAATCCTTAAGATTGGCACTAAGTATTCCATTGGGACAACAACTTCAAGACCATAAACCAATTTCAAAGGGGTATGGATTGTTAACTTCTTTCAAGTGGTTCAATAGGCCCATAGTACAGAAATCACCTTTAGATCCCAGTAATCCCTATTCACACTGCAAATTTTCATCAAGGATGTCTCCAATATCTTGTTGAATGCTTCAACTATACCATTTTCTTATGGATGGTAAGGTGTACTTTTATGATGGTGGACTGCAAATTCTTCAGTTAGGGCTTCAACTGTCTTGTTGATGAAGTGTGTGCCTTGATCGCTCATAAGGATATTGGGGCATACAAACCTAGTTATTATGTCATCAAATATAAATCGTGCAGCTGTAGTTGCACTACAGTTCCTGACTGCTCTGGCTTTGGCCCATGTGGTTAAGTATTCTTTCACAATAATGATATACCTTGCTCCTGTGTGCTTTCCTAGTGGGTTTATAGGTCCCACAAAGTCAATGGCTCATTTTTCAAATGCTTGTAGGGTCATATGTGGTGCTAATGGCATTACATCTCTTTGTGATGGTTTTCCAACTCTCTGGAACAAATCACATGCTCTAGCATAATCCTTATCATATTTGTGTAAGGTAGTCCACCAAAGGCCAACTCTCAGAACCTTCCGCGCAGTTGCTTTCCCTACGTAATATCCTCCTGTGATGCCTTCATGAGATTCTATGAGGATCCATGGTCTCTCTGTCTCCATAACTCATCTCTTTACTATCTCATTAGGTCCCATTTTGTATAGATGACCATCTATTAGTGAAAAGTCTGCAGCACACACCACTAGTTGTTTCTTCTAGGGAATTATAAAATCACTAGGTGCCATTCCTGTTGACAGGAATTGGGCAATGTCTACGAAGTGGTCATCAATATTTCTAATGGTGAGAAGTTGTGCATCTGAAAATGTATCCTCCAAACTAGTGGGCTCTTCCCCATGTTCCAACCTCAACAGGTGGATTGGGCCCTTGTTCATTTTTCCTGGCTTAAC
Organism: Picea glauca; assembly: GCA_000966675.3. NCBI lineage: Eukaryota > Viridiplantae > Streptophyta > Pinopsida > Pinales > Pinaceae > Picea > Picea glauca. The sequence continues at coordinate 775,736 of JZKD02S0812153.1, read as the reverse complement.
TATGATTTCAAAATCATATTCTTGAAACCAAAAACTCCATATGCATATCTGCCCCCCCAAAACTGGATTTTTGACCAGGTATTTCATCATGGAGTGATCTGTAAACATTTTAAAGTGTCCTTCCAACAAGTAGTGGCGGAATTTCTGCAGCGCGTACACCATGGCTAATCCTTCTCTTTCTGTGGTGGTGTAGTTGATATCAATTATAGATAGCTTCCTGCTAGAAAAATCTAACGGATGGTCGATATCTGCTTCTCACAGTTGTGCCAGTACTGCTCCCAATGTAATAGAAGACACATCGAAGTACACATGAAACTCCTTGTTCCAATCTGGAAAAACCAGAATGGGCATAGTGACCATCTTCTGTTTCAGCATGTCGAAGCTCTATTGGCATTCATCTGTCCAGCCGAAATGACAGTCCTTCTTCAACAAATTCTCCATCGGTGTTGTGATTTGGGCATAGCCTTTAATGAATTTCCTGTAGTAGCCAATATGTCCTAGTGCAGTGCACAGTTGTTTGATTGAAGTAGGAGGTGGCAAATCAACTATAATTGCAATTTTAGATGGATCAACCAGCAAGCCCTGCTTGCATACAATATGGCCTAATAACACTCCAAATGGTGAGAAGAAGATGCACTTATTCAAATTCAAATAAATTTGACATTGCTTTCATTTATCCAACATTATCCTTAGACATTCAATATGATTTTTCAATAAACTAAACACATTCCAGTCATCAAAATATGCTTCTAAAACTTTATGAATTTTTTTTTTGAACACTTCGACCACCACCCTGGAAAAGATGGCTAGGGAATTCTTCAGTCCAAATGGCATCACTGTATATTGGTAGGATCCCCATTCTGTGGTGAACAAGTTATTGTCACGGTCCTCCTTAGAAATACGGATCTAATGGTATCCTAAAAATCCATCTGTAAAAGAATATACCTCCTGGCCTCCCACGTTGTCTAATACTTCATCAATGAAGGGTGTAGGGAAAGGGTCATGCATACATGCATAATTAAACTTCTTGAGGTCCACACATATCCTGATTTCTCCTGTCTTCTTGTATTGTACCACCATAGGGCTGATCCACTCTAATTCTTCGACAGGTTCAATAATCCCTACTTCCAGCATTTTGTCAAGCTCAATCTTCACTTTTTCCTTGTATTTTGGATTCAATCTTTAGGGTCTTTTCTTGATTGGATTCGCACCTAGTTTCAAAGGTATTATATTCTCTCCCATAGGTCCTTTGATACCCTTCATATCAATGAACTTGGTTGGAAAAAAGTCTTGATATTCATGCAACAACTCTGTAATCTTTTCAATGGTAGCAACATCCCAATAATCTCCGACATTGGCAAGATTTGGTGTCTCCTTTGTTCCAATATTGACCTTTTTTATATTGATTGGCTGACCAATAAATGGTAGCTCAAATCCTGGTCCCTCTACATCTCTTTGGCCTTCTGTCTCAGTGATGTTCACCTTCCTCAGATCATCATCATCATTGGCATTGATGTTGTAGCAACTCTGCAATTTTTTGAGAGGCACAGTCCATTCATCCTCTTCTTATTCGATAGGGAGGATAGATGCTTCCTCAATTAATTTTTGCCTCACAATATGTAATTCTTGGTCTACTAAAGGATATTCAATTTCAAATAAAAAAGTAGTTACAAAATTCTGGGTCATACCTTCCTAATCTGTGGTGACGAGGCTCAACTCCGCTTGTAGGTACCAATTGATGGGGGTCGTGTCCAGCATAATAATGAATATTTGCACCCATTGTTCTTGAGGAATGTCACTCTAGGCCTCTTCGCAGCTTCTCACATGGTCCTTTGGGAAACTTCAACTAGTATACCTTACTGCGCAACTTATTGCTTGTGCTGAGAATGACATTGTCATCAAGGTTCGACATTGTGTCCATTCTGTGATGTTTCTTTTATGCGTCCCCCACCATATTTCTAGTGTTTCTTTCAGGGCCTCATCCATTGCCAACAATATTTTTTGTATTGGTACACTTGTTTCAAAATCTTATAGGAAGGTTTCTAAAGGGTTCAGACCATCAAATGTGGGTAAATTACTTACTGTTGTGCCGATCCAGCGAACTTCTCTAATTAACCTAGCACATATTCTGGTAGATACTTCATACATCTGGTTCTACCAGTTCTCCAGCGCTTCCTATGAATTTGATGAGCATGCACTGTCACTTCTCCAACTCAGATTCCCATCGGCCATAGGGTTGATGTAATCATGTTGTTTGAATGTCAGTTTGTAGATGTTTTCCAGTTCCTATGTGCGGTCTTCTTCTTTGATGGGCTCTGTGTATCGTTGACCCTCATATGGATATATGGGTGAAATGGCCTGAAGGCCATCTCTTTCAAATGTCATACGGATTTTATTTAAATCAACAATAGTAGAATTTTCAAAGGCCCAATCAATTCCTATCAATGCAGGGTAAGGGAAACTATCATCAACAATTTCAATTACCTCAAAATTTGCAAAGGTTATAACTCCATCGATGTCCACAGGGACATGCTCCAGTCGTCCAAATGGGTTGAAAGCTTGTTGATTAGCCATTCTAAGCCTGATAGGGGAATAGATCATCTTAGGTTTTCCCATTAGTTCCCAATTTTGCTTCATCATGACATTAACCTCCGACCCTAAGTCGAGGACCACATAGTCTATATCATGCTCTCCTATTTGAGAATTTAGGTGTAATTATTTATTTTTCCTTCTCTTATTACCAATTTGGTGCACTTCCTTGCTCAGTAGGGGGTATATCCTTCCTAGCTCATATTGTCTGATTAATTTCTGCAACTCTTGTGAAACTCTTTTATCTTGAATTAACTTAACACAAGTGCATAGAAAATCCATGAGTTTGCTTACCTCTTTTCATTCTTCTGGTAAAGTAGACTGATCAAATGCCTGAGGCATTCCATACTTTGTTATTTCTTGTCATGTTTCTGAAGAAGAGCCTTGATCTGCTTTGAACTCTTGCCTTTCTTCCTCAAATATTTTCCTTTCTTTCTTTGCATCAAAGATCTGGGTCTTTTCTACAGGTTTTCTGATTCCCGAGTCTTCTACAATCTTCCCTTGGGTCACTCTATATTGTCCTGTAGCAGCGCCTCCTCGAGTAATAACAACGACTCTAGGATCATCTCCATAGGGTTCTTCTTTGATCAATTGTATTTGTGGGTTCTGTTGAGGTCCTCGTTTCTCCTGGAGCTTAGCCAACAATACTAGACAATCCTCAATGACATGCTCAAAGGAGTTACAATAACTGCAAGTTGTACAAGGGTTCTGACAGTCCCTTGCTAGATGTCCTAGCTATGCACAGTAATAACAGATTATTTTTCCTCGGCCTCGGCCCATACCTCCTCCTCGTCCTCATCCTCTGTATCCACCATGAGGGTTAATGTTTCCTCTCCCTGGGGAGTTACATTGTGCGTTGTTTCCTTCTTGATGTACTTCTCATTGAATCTTGTATATGTCTCTTGATATTTCATGCATGAGATTGTAAGCTCTGTAATCTCTATCATCATGCCCTACTAATTTACAGAATGTGAAATACAATTTTGTAGGGGTTTGAACATATTTCTGCATGTAGTAACACTCACCAGGGTGATGTCGATTCCTGCATACTTCGCACCAAGGTAATGTGACTTTCTTCAAAGGGCTCGAAGCTCCTGAGGCCAAGTATTCATTGAATAGAGGCTAGTGTTCTTGTTCATGACCTTCTTATTTGCATCTGACACACCAAATGTCTTCCCTTTTTTATTTTTCCTTGTCTTTATTCATGTCTTAGACCTGAAGAGACAAACTAGTTAGATGACTCAAGATTTGAATCATACCTGAGCTGGATTCTTCCACAGGGGCTGATTCAAGCTTCATGGCCATCTCCAATGCTTATACCTGTGAAGAAATCTTCTATTGCATCAAGGGAAATTTGATATGTGGTAACAGGGAAGTGATGAACCATTCCTTGTTCTTCTCATCCAAGATCTTAAAGGTCAATCTTCTCGTAAGGGTCCCGAATCTTTGATCGAACTCCCATATAGGTTCAGATACCTTTTGCTTGATCTCTTTCTGTTATGTAATACATTGTGACTCTGAATTAGGTTTCTTAAACTCTGCAATCAGTGCATTCTTGATCTCATTCAATGGCTTAGGCTGTGCAATTCCTTGGATAAGTTTCATGTACCATCTCAACACACAATCTCTCAGTGTAGTGCTAAACTAGTTTCTTTTAATAGCTTCATCGGTAATATTTTTAATGTTCCATACAACCTCACACAAGAACTAGTGTTGATCAAGATCTTCAGATCAATATCCTCAAAAGATAGGGAGCCTCATCTCATCTTCCATGAAGTTACCTAGGTTTCCTCTCTAAGTGGATGTTGAATTGCTAGTAATAGTGCTCTATGGACTCTGGTGATTTGGAATATTCCGATTACTTATCATTTCTGAAACAACAGGAAGATTGATATTACTTAGTTCAATAGTTTGCACAGTTTCTGAGGTTTCTAGCTCGTTTCGGCGAAGTTCTTCAACTGCTTCTTCCTATGGCCCCATAGGTTCTGAATGTTCTCCGTCTGTCAGATCTTCCTCTTCTCCACTATAGAAACCTTCTTCTCCATAGTTTTTCTGAAATAGGTTCTCAAGGTGAACCCCTTGAAATACTCTTCCACTGCACGTATGTCCATCTTTTGTGTCGCTATCGCTGTTCGAGTTCTTGAACATTATCCTTTTCAAATCCACCTGATCTACTGTATCTTCAATATGTTCTTTTCAAGAAACACCATCTTGATTCTCAGCTTCAGAAGGTGCAAACATTTTCCTCTGGGTCCTTTGAAAAAGAATCTCTCAGCTTGGCTATATGATTCTATTCTTCCAATAGCAAACTCGGTGATATACCCTCGAATGGTACTATCAAGCCAATGATCTAATGCTCTGGATAAGACATTATCAATTCTTTTTACCTTCTGGATCAGTGTTGGAGTCCACACCACATGGGATCTAGGTATGGTCTTGAACTGGTTATCAGCTAACATAGCCAACCACTCAAACAATTCCTAGTGGATTCCTCCAAAGAAGATCTCATGAATGTCGGTGAAGATGTATCTTTGTAGCCAATGTTCAGTAATCATCTTAGGGTTCTTGTTCTGGGATTTAGCGAAGTCCCTCTCTTGATCTTTGATCCACTTTTGAATCTCTATCTTCGATGAGAACCACCTTGACATTCCCTCATGAAGATTCCAGTCCCAACAATGGAACCATTTGTTGGCACAGGGGAAGACTTGAGGTTCACTCCAAGAGTGCACCAACAAGCCCAAGCTACTAGCCCTTTCGACAGTACCTACGAAGCAGATGTTGTCTCACCCGAAGGAACTATGAGGGGGTTGCAGGAAAGAAATGTCTAAAACTAGGGGAATGTCAAGTGGATCTAATACAGTAGTAACATAACATGCATCTATCACTCAACAAGATAGATCCATCCTTCACAGCCATAGATCTGGTCTAATACAATAAAGTAGAGAACAACATAACAACGACAAAGATCAAAGAATAAATCAAACACACAACAACAGATGTGCATGGTTCACCTTATCTCTAGGGCTACACCCATAGAAATTTTCTTATGATTTATTACGGTAAAGCATACAATTCTTGTCTGCGCTCTCAACTAGAATATCTTCTCTCTTCTCCCTCTTTTTCTCCCCTTCTTGCGTACCCAATTGCAGGACTGATTTTCGCACCCAGCTGAAGATCTTACAATACCTTAAGGCTCTCTCTCTCAACACTTCTTACTCACAATACGATAATCTCTCACACAATATTGTATTGAAGAATTAACAAAAAAACTAGGCCCTTTAGACCTCTATTTATACATTACAACACCTCACTGATAGCCTTAGGTTGAAACCTAGGTTCCAAAACCCTAAAATACCAAAAACCTAGGTGTCTAAAACCCTAGGTCAACATGACCTTCTTTTTCTAGGCTTCACCAACTTGTCTTTCCTTCCTTCTCACGCAGTGCTCCAAAGCATCCAATGGTGGCTTTTTCCACTTGCTAAACTGTCCTCAATCTAGATTCCTTACTTACCTGCCATCCTTGGTCCTCTCATCCAATGGCTTGTTTTTCCAAATTTCACTCCATCTTTTCTGCTCTTTTGGTTACTTCGACCTAGTGACAACCGCTGTGTCTCCCATGAAGTTCTATTTTTACCTTTTATTCTTTGTTCTTTGCTTCCTTCCATAACCAAGGGCCAACACCTTCCACCTCGATCATGTTGGACTAGTACTCTGCTTGTCAATCATTTAAATATGCATAGATTCTCCCCACATCTCTGATTGTTGTAGCCTCTTGGATGTTGTGCACAGTCTTCGCTCTGTCCTTTCTGTGTTGGAAATCCTTGTACAAGTGATCTTCCTTGCATCCCCAGCATTGGATTGGTGTTCTTCCCCTTTTTCCCAAGGAGTCTTCCTTCTTGAAATCCTCCTTAGCATACTGATCTTGATTATTTATATTAGGCTCATTCCTATTGAAGGGAGGTTTGAATCCTTTCCTCCTCTAATCAGACTTCACACTCTTCTTGTACTTCCAAGATTTATGTCAGGATTCTCTTCCCTAGCCTTGCTCATACAAGTATTTATCCTTCTTGATGGCCTCAGTCAAGGTCTTGGGTTCATCAGACTTGATCTTTTTCTTATAGAAGGATGGCAATCCACTTACAAATATCTGTATTTTCACTTTCTCATCACCAATGAACCTGACATACTTTAACAATCCTAAGAACTTTTTCTTGTATTCTACCATAGTCATGCTTCCCAAACTGAGTTCAAAGAAATCTTTCATTTTCTTGTCATAGAAATGCTCTGAGAGGTACTCCTTCTAGAAGTACTTCTTGAACTGTTTCATTAACATGTTCCACTTGCTTCAGTTGATCCCACCACATTGCAATTTTCCCATGTAAATGGTAGGTGGCAATCCTAGCTTCTAGGTTTGATAATAGTTATGCAACTCAAAATATCTCCGGAGCCCAAGCAACCATGCCTCGACATCATCCTCCCTTTCTCTTTCACCATCAAAGGAAGGTGGATTGATATTCCTCATCTCTCCTTGAAAACTATCTATCTCTTGTTTCATTCTTTGGTGTCTAATAGAAGACACTTCTAGTCTTCTTATGGGATCATCTAATGCATAAAAATTCCTTCCTGAGTAAGGAGGTGAGTGGAATCCATGATATTTTCTAGAACTTCTAGAATAACCATCTGTTCCACAAGCATCTCCTCTTTTTTGACACCTGCCTTCTTCCTCTTGTCTTGAGTTCGATTCCTTCTTCGTTTGCCTCTGCAACTGATTTAAACTCTACAACACTTGAGCATTTATCTGACCTTTCTCTCTCATCAGTCTCTTATTATCTTCTTTGTAGTTATGAACTTCCATATTCAAGATTCTTACTGTTTCTATCAATGTTTCATGTTCTCCTTTTTCCTTGCGTCCGTTGGAATCTGTCTCTGCATTACCGATTTTGGTATTTTGGCCTTTGGCCTCCTTTTCATGAGTAGGGGATCCCTCACCTTCTCCCATTTCCTCAATACACATCTTGAGATAATGCGCTTAAGCCTCTTAATTCTACAAAATATGCAAGCAACCATTTTGTTAGAATTATGCGTATGATAGACAAAATTGCCAAATCATGCTACAAGTATCTTTCTTGTTTATGGAGATCATATCCCCATTCTTCGAAAATAATAGTGTCTTGTTATCTCTGGCTGACACATATTTCACCCTACGTAGGTGCTTCCTTCAAACGAGCTCCCAGGTGACCACGACTAGAAACCACGGATAAATCCTCCCTTATCACTTTTTTGTCTCAGAGACAAGCAATTCGTCCCTTTACCTTCCTTCCTTAGCTCTCAACCTGCATATGACCAAGCCCATGCCCCTGTGCTTAGTTGAAAAATTGCTTGTCCATAGATTCAGGACTTCATATCTTTTAGCTAGGACCAGATCAATGGTCCTTTTCCTCTTTCTCGATTAACGATTGAGATCTTCTTCGGGACTTCGCGCTTCGGAAGTCTCAACTTTTCTTGCTTGCCTCCTCCCAGTACGCCTTTACCCAGGGTTCTTGATCTGATGACAGATGTCCTCCCACATATCAACGACTGTGAATCATTTCATCATTTCGGGCTTCGGAAGTTTCAAACTTCTCTTCTGCACTTTCTCCCGAAGTGGTTTTGCCCGCAGTCAACGATCCTTCAACATGTGTCCTCTGGAATTGACGGTCGATATATAATCTAGCTTTCGGGCCTTCGGGAGTTTTCAACCCAAGCAGCCTGTCACTTCCTTCCCTTCTGGTGTGGCCAGTATTCTAGACTACATTGTCTTTCGCCACGTGGTAAAATGTTGGAAGCAAACATGTGGCCCAATCAAGTGGGTGACACGTGTCATGTTCTAATCGACTTTTCATTGTTCCAAATGCCCAAAACTTACTAACACATGGCACACATCCCATGTGTCCATGTCATCCCTGGTGACATCATCATACCTTATCACTTTGGCTCTTCAGACTTTGTGGCTTCAGGAGTTTTCAAACTAGCACACTTCCAATTCTCCCAAACTCTAAATTCTTGAACTGGCTAATTTGTCGCCATGTGTCCTCCTAGATCAAACGACCAGGTTTCACTTTGGGTCTTCACCTAGAGTCCACAGATCTGCTCCATGTGTCCTCCTCAATCTAACGACTATGATTTCTTTGGGGCTTCATACTTCAGAGATCTCAAAATTCAACCTTTTTCCTTGAAAATATTTTTATCCAAAGTTCGCGATCTTTTGACGCGTGTCCCCTGCAGATCAATGACCGTGATTCCTTCGGGACTTTGAACTCCAGAAATATCAAATTTCAAACTTATTTGGCCCCACTAGCTTTTATCTAAAGTCATGGATCTGGTGATGTGTGTCTCTCGGCAGATCAATGACTGAGATCTTCTCGGATGATCGGACGATTAAGGTTTGCTCCGATTCTCTAGGCTTCCGGACTCTCAAACCTCAACTGAAAATATATTGAATGGATTACTCTAGAGTTACTAATCTGCTGACAAATAACCTCTGGGCGATCGACGGTCAAGATCTAATTCAGATGATCTGATAGTCGACATTTACTTCGGGTCTCTGTCTCTCCGGGCTTCGAGAGTCTCAAATCTCAACTTCTCCTCGCTCACTCTTTCCTAGAGTTCTTTCACCTGGAGAACATGATCGATTGACGCGTTTCCTCCTATGGATCAACGGTCCCCAACTACTTCAACTATTCATAGTTTCTATGTTCGAGCCCTACCTATCACATCATTGCATGCCTTTCAATTTGTGAGGGCATGCATCGACGGTTTGGAGTAACCCTATTTTCACCCCACAATTCTCATGATGCTGACACATAACCCCCCAGGGAAACCATGGTTTGTATTGTAGGAACGTCTTGGGGAAATTATCTCCTGTGAAACTCAGTTCCCCGCAATGACTGCTAGTCATTGATCTCTCTCTCCAATGGGATCTGCTGGTCGTAACCTTAACCTTTCTTCCTTTTCATCAGACAACCCCTGTTTACCTGTCCTCCAATCCAACGATCCCAGATCTCCCCGATCCTACCATGGCGATCGTTCTTGAATTAGAAAGGAATGTTCACGATCCTTCAAACCCTCAAGGAGGTTGTATGACGTTCTGTCTCCTGCATAACATCTACAATGCTATTCCTCCCGATATTTTCAACTTCACGATCAGAGTTCGATCTCGACCACGATATTCTGACCAACAGACTTGGCCCATACTGGCCCAGTGTTTCAACCAAAAGATCTGATACCAAACTGTAACATACCCAGCCACCCACAGGCCGAGTATGCTACCTGCAGGCCCACCCTTGGAATTATTTATGATGATGAACTTCTTTAATTATTAAGGATGCATAAGATAACAGATTTAACGATGTGCACAACAATATCTAGTGATCATTCAATATATAAAGATGATGTTAAACGATAATTAAATATACACAATGGAAATACATTCATATACATGTAAATGAAAATTAAACGACACATCGGAATACATTCATACACAGATAGTAATATTACGACAGAGAGTACTTATCTTTATGAAAGATGACACCTACTAGTTGTAGACCAAGGACGTTCCACCCAACCATAGACACCGCTGCTCTAAATCCCAACAACAGTGTCACCCTCGAGCCATGGATATGAATCCACAAGGATGGTTCTAGAGTGTAATTGGGTTCCAAAACTAGTCATCTCTCAAGATCTCACAGTTTTTTCGACACCCACAACAATCCAAGTACCCATCTCTCTTCTACCCAGCCTGTGCCACCAGAGAGAATGGACCTCCACCCTTCTCTTCCATGCAATCCCTCAGGCAGTCGTTTTCCTTCCTGCTAGGGCTTCCATCATAGTTGGTCCAGAATCTCAATGCTGGAACTCTTAGGACTTGCAGTTGTGAGAAAAACAGGGCACAAGCCAATGCATTTTAGACATGTAGGCCCCAAGTCACGTCTAGATCACACCAGCAACCACTACATCCAAATATCCTGTGGCTAAGTTCTTCAATAGATCTATTTCCTTTTCCAATACAAGACACAGGTCACGATAGATCAATGGATGAGTCAGGGGGAGTGCATGGGAGTGCATGAGGTAATAATGAGTGAAGGAATGAGAAAAAAACAAACAAGAAAACAAACAAGTCATCAGTCCAACCCCCCAATCAGACCAGAGGTGGGTTTAAGTAACCTCATGGGGAAAACAATAACCTCCTGGTCTTCCCCAACAAGTTCACGTAATCGATCCCCTCCCTTAGACAAAAAAGGGTAATAAGAAAAAATAGGAATAAACAATTAGTCCCTCAAGCTCCCTCTCTTGTGGAATCATAGCCCCCTACAACTCTAGTCCTTGTCTGTCTAGCAGCCAACAATGTATTTATTATTATTAATGATAAAAATATTACATTTCTTGGGCATACTGTCCCTTCAATAATTGTTTTGGCACTCTGGCCTCTCAATATTGTAACAATACATTATTTAAAATGGGGGTTCAAAAACTTGGGGTGTTACATCAACAATCACTGTCTCCACTACTTTTCCAACCAACCTGGCTTACATTGAAAATATGAAATATATAGGCAAGGGTGTGTCGCTTGGGCTACCATGCCCTCTAACTAATATCCCTAGAAATTAGGATCTAACTATTATCTTCTAGATGATCCTTCGTATGACACTTTACTAAAAATAGAAACTGACTGTACTCAATCGTACAATAACTGATGTCTTTTCCATGATAGTTCAGTCATCAACAATATTTCATTGTTAAGGAGTGATTTGTCGATGCTTCTCCTTCGAAAGGAAATATGGATGATCAAGTGCTCTGTTAGACTCCTACCACCTATTTTAACAACCTTGAATTTTGTGACGTGATGATTTGCTAGAGTGTGCACGTGGTGGGTAACCATGAACTGTCGCAGGTGTTTCCAAGATGAAAGCACCAGTTAGGGGACAACACCTTTTTTCAAATTGTTGTGTGTATAACATACACTTGTCATTTGTAATAGGTGGATCTACAACATTGCATGTCATTTACTTGTCATGTGAGTACTTGTCAGTATCCCTTATTCCCATCAAGAAACAAGACACGGGGAGAAAAAATCTACGCCACATTTGAGAAGACAAAAAAGGAGTCGGTCAATTATGATTTTGACCTTGTATGCATTTTTGATATCCGAAGCATTCTCCTTAGAGACCGGTTGCACCTTTTCATATTCATTACTTGTATTTGCAAAACCGTGTTCCCTTTCAGCCTCTTCTGCACACTGGCTAGAGCCGCATGGATGTTTTCCATAGACGGTCCACATTCCTTGAAGTGCTCTGCAATTATCCCTTCCGACATCCTCTATGCTTCATGCAGCTGGATGATTGTGTCTTGTGCTTCCCTAAGCTGCCTCTTGGGCCAAGTCACATTTCCCTCTAGGCCCCGTGATGTTGATTCCTCGAGGGTCTTTTCTACTAACTATTTTCTCAGCTCCCTGTTCTCATAGTACAACTCAACAATAGCGAGTTGTGCTTTCTTTATCTATCGTGACGGTTCATGGACATATGTGCCTTCAGTGTCTGGCCTTCTCCCTCTGTCGTAGGTTTCCCAAATTGGACCTTCGAAAGGCTCAAGCTAAATGGCACGCATGAGTAGCTCTTCGACAACTGACTTTCCGTGTGACTCGCTTAGGGCTTGGGCCTCCCCAGTCTCTTTTTTATTCCTTGGCATGCCCATATTTTGGGGTATTAACTGTTGGGGGGATAGGGATTCCAATGTATTTCCTTCCTCTTCAACCCTTCCTATTTCTGCCTCCATGCGGTGATATGTTACTTTTCTTGTGGGTAGAGGGGAATCTCTTTTGGGGTCTTTGGGGATGCCAACTGTGAGTATAAACGAATCCCATTTTTTTCCCAATTGCCTCAACTCCTCAACTATCAACAATTTGATTAGTGAGACATGAGATAGTTTCTTCTTAGGCTGGTTTTCTTCAACCTGGATGTTGTCCGCCATTTCTCAGAGGCTTTGGTGCAAGAAGAAAGGCACGTTCAATGATATCCTTCCAGTGAAATGCATAAACAATATAATGTGATGTGGGTGTATTCTGTCAGACCTTCCTTCACAGGTGAAATATTTTCTAATCTCCCTCAAGAGATTCTGAAAAGGTTCCTGTAGATATTGACCTGGAATGCTCGCTTCCACTTTCCCATTTAAAAAGTCTGGTTTTATGAATTACTCATAGCATAGCATGTCTAAATGCATTCCTTTAGACCACCTTTCACCACGTGGAGGGATCTTTGTTGTTGCTAACAAAGTTTCCTCTGTCACCTAGAATGTGATTCATGCAATTACTATGTGGAGCTCGTTGAATATGAGTGTGAACTGTTCCACCAACTTCACATTGAATCCTTTGTTTTCTTACAATATACCATGCATTCGACCTGTTTGAAATATGCTCTGACATCCAGATCTTTGTTTTCCAATTTCAAGTTTTGGGGTTCAGGCTTCACATTTCTACCACTTCGTGCCCCTTTCCTTATGTTTTGGGATGTCTCCATGGTGAAATTCCCATTTGTATTGCACGCGTGGTGTATTTAGAATGAACCCAAAGAGGTAATATTGATTGAACTAGTTTTTCGACATAGCTGATGGAAATTGACTTTCTCATAGAAAAAAACTCAGGGCTCGCAGGAAGATTACAGACAGTGCATAAACTTGGCTGGTGCATAGAATACATACAGAGAAACTGGAATTTATAAATGGATGGTAAAGAGATGGAATCATGGTAGGGGACACTTAATCCATGGTGACTAGAGGTTTCAAAGAAGGCTGAGGATTGTGCATCATATCTACGCGACAAGTACACTTCAGAGTCTGTAAAGTACAACAGATAAGAGCTGTAGAGTATACGTGATATGAGCATCATGATTTTTCATCCTTTCTGACTTCATAATGAGTTGATGATAGTCATTTTCATTTGCCGACATGAATCCTATTTTAACAACTTGCCTCGACCTTTGGCATGTAAAACCTCCTCTTCTGACATGACTCGACTCTTTGGGAAAATACCTTTCCCACTTACACATGTTCAATTATGACATCCCTTAATGACTCCAAGGGCCAAATGACAACTTTATGACTTCAACCCATTCAATGTTCGGTACCTAACCTCACATTATTTGACACATGGACCATGACTCGACTAAGACTGAATCTAATTGAAAAAATGATGACACTAACAGTTGGATCCAACGGGGATGATATCCTCCCAGTGAGGTGGCAAAGAACAACATACCAGATGCTTGACCATTTGGCCTTATTTGACTTCTAGACTATGAAACAATGGAAAAGAAAAGCATATCATAGACCTTCTTAACATAGTTATGACCAGATTCAACACAAACTTAGGGCATTCACTCCAAGCTTTAATTTCTACTGACATGATAACTCTAAATGCCTTCTTTGAAAACAAAAATTGAAATGACTGTTTACAATGACATGAAAAACTAAACAGAACTTACTGAACCAGATAGTGTTTGAGGAACCTTCCATTTACATGTCCTCCACTAGTGGACTCTCCGTTAGGCTCTTCCAGCATATATCCATTGTTCCCATGGTATGCAACAAGTCTGAAAGGTCCCGTCTAAGTATGATCGAATTTTCCATGCTTCCCTTTGTCTTTGTTTCTCGTGTCCAATTTTAGCACCAGATAATCCACCTGGAAGTCCTCCTTAGAATGATTGTCAAAAAAATTCTTCATCATGTCTTGGTGAAGTTTTGATTGGTTTTAAACCTACTTCCTCATTTCCTGTGCATGAATAAACTGATTTATCCTTCTCTAAGTGTCGTTTGGCTCGACATCTTTCTCTTGTATAAAATTTCTGACTGGAAATCTCAGTGAGGTAGGGAAAACTACATCTGCTCCGTATACGATTTGGAATGGCGACGTGGAGATGGAATTTTTGGTAGTGACTCTGTCAACCCATAACATGCAAAGGATTTTCTTATGCTAGGCTTTCTTGTTGTCCTGCAGGAACCTTTTAATAATCCTGGTTAAGTTTTTGTTGGATGATTCCACCAATCCATTACCCTCTGGGTAATAAGGCGTAGAATGTCCCAGGGTTATATTGTAATCGTTAAAATTTTTTTCCATTTTCTTGGACTTAAATGCCGCTGTGTTATCCATGATGATATTGATAGGGCACCCAAAACTAGATAATATGTTGGTATCCATAAAATGAATGATGATCATGTCGGTATCCTACCTCATTGGGACTGCTTCGATCCATTTGGTGAAGTAATCCATAGTTGTAAGTATCCATCCCTGTTGCACCGAGGATGGAGGATGAATATCTCTTATAAATTCTAGGCCCCATTGCATGAATGATTCTTTGACCGAGATTGGTTTCAGTGGCAGGGGTTGTATCTTTCTCCTTCCATCAAATATATAGCACTCATGGAAACTAGAAAATTCTTTGTAAACATCTGCGAAAATGTTGGGCCAATAATAACCTGTCCTTAAGATTTTATGCGCGGTGGTTTTCCAGTAATGATGCCCCCTGCAGTCACCTATGTGGAACTCCCTAATGGATTGTTCCACATCATCTTCTAGCAAACAACTTAGAAATATCCCTCACAGATCTTTCCAATACAGAGAGTTATATAAGATCAAGAACTTAGCAGCCTTCAACTTTAAAAACCTTGCCTTGGTTTTAATTAACCTTGGAGGGGCTTGCAAATTTATCAACACATGAATAATGTCCATGTACCAATGTGAAACGATGAAATTTTGAGACACCTATGGGACTTCTTCTTCTTGAAGGTTATCCGACAGATCAACAATGAATTTTATTCCCAGAACGTCGCAGTTTGATTGCGCCATCATTTTTGCAATCCCTTGACCCTTAATCAACTTTGTGGGCTTGATTTTGAGGTCATATTCCATCATGATAATGATCCATTTACCTCTTCTCCCCTCAAGGTCAGACTGAGTCAGGATGTCTCTGATTGTGTTGTTGGGCACGTAAGCAATAACACGAGAATGTAGTATATAAGTCTTGAACTCCTTGAGGTTATTAACACCTTGTAAATTTCCTAGAGGTTGTCAAGAAAGAAGAAATCTATGGGAGGTAACTTTATCCAACCACTTCGAAGTTGGGATCTATCCCTACCAACTTCAGAGAGGGATCTCTCTATATGATTTAGATATGCTTCAAATTTAAAATATTAGGCTAGGTAAATAAAATATCTTGGTTTTGTTGTTATAGTGTTTGTCGGGTTGGCTGAGAGAGTTTACACATCCATTGGGCTATGGGGTCAGTATCATGAAATAAAATCTAAACCAAAAAGCAAAGAAACTTTTTAGAGGGCGAGATAATGTAATCACTGGATTCTTTTAGTAGCATAAATGAGAAATAGCAGAAAAAATGTGAGAATGTCAATTACAACAAAGAAGCAATTAAGAATTTCTTTATCGTAAAATCAAAAGATGAAACACTAAAATCTTTTAAAGTCAGAAACAGGGTCTACAAAGATAAATCCTACAACGTTCATTACTTTCAAAGATTAGATTTAGCAAACAGTGTGATAACTAAGCGAGAATAAAATTAAACTTAGAAAGAAAAACATCACCAGTGAATACACGCAAGAATCCTGTAAAAATTCCTCTTTGTATTAATGGAAGATCTCTTGAAAAATATTACAGTCTGATAGCTCGCAGGGCGTAAAGATCAACCCTCAATACTTCGAAAAGTGAAGTATTTATAACCCAAAATTACAAACAATCCTGTCATTAAAGATCAGGACATGGTAAATCGATTTTTAGCCTAACTAACTTAACAAATTACAGAAATCTAGGAACTGTTTGATGATGTGTCGCAACTGCATGCTATTTTCTGGGTGAGCTGATGGTGAGGCCTCTGCATGACCTCATATGAATGGATAGCTGACTGGATTGGGACAACTCATATACTACTCGATCAGGTCACAAATATCTTCCCATCAAAGATGACTGGGAACGCTGACTTTGAGTAACCTTCGGTAGACTTCATACATTTCTGTGTACTTGGAAAAAGTAGGCTTGGTGATGAATATGTACTGGATCTCATGCTGAATGCTAATGTACAAATGAAGTGCATCTAGGAATGCCTTGACAGTGATGCTGCCTTAAATTCCTGAAAACTTCGAACTATCCATAGCCACATCGACCAGTCTCTTTTTGTAATCTGGGAGTGTCATCAGTTTGTCATTTATCACCTTCAAACCAGGAAGACCTTTCTTCTGTAGATCCTCAATCTTGCTGAAAAACCTTTGTACCCCTTGGTCCATGGCCTAAACATTTTCTTCCAGTTGTAGCATCATTCCTCTCTTGGTCAAGACTCTCTTGACCTCAAGGATGGTCTCTGTTTTGTCCTCAATTCACAGCTCTTCCAACTCCTCTCTGGTTTTAGAATTTAGGAATTTGATGATTTCATTGGCCTATGTGGGAATCTCTCCCAATTCTGATATGATCTTCTTGATGGCCTGTTTGCTTCTCTGCACCAATTCATTTTTCTCAAACATAATCTGTATCATTGGCCATATCTCATTCATAGACTTGGTGATGTTTGTCCAGACACTTTCTTTGACTTCGACCAGTATTTTACCTGCCACTGTTTGCTTCTGGAGCTATTATAACTCTTGTTTGAGCTGGTTTGACACCTATTTTTCCTTGGAGAAGCTGGTTTGATAAGAATATTTGAGTTCCTGAAGGTTCCCAATCTCCTTTTTGAGCCTGCTAATCTCTGTCTCCTGCAGGTTCATCTCTTCCATAGATTTTTCCAATTCAACCGTCTTTTCCATAGACGTCAGTGGATTCGCTGATGGGACTTCTTCTAGTGATGTTGTGCTCACTCCTGAGAGTGGCACTACACTCAATGGAATGAATTCCATTGGTTTTGACTATTCTTTCTCTTTCACTAGCTTCTCCATCTCAGCTTCCATTTCCTTCAGTTGTGCATTTTGCTCCATGATCAGTTTAAGCATTTCATCTTTTTCTCCTTTTGTCTCTGCTATTTCCTTTTCATGCGAGTCTACTGTTGGTGGTAGCTTCAATTGTTTCCTCAAAGATGCTATGTCTGTGTATTTCTTATTGTTCATCTCCTGAACTGCTTTCACATTCGAGGGATCATACCCGATCTTGAGGACCAGTTCTCCAATGTCTTGATCCTATTGTCCTTGGAAAAGGATGATATTTTCTCCAGCTTCAACTATGTCTGGACGTTGTTCAGAGACACTTCTAACCTGGAGGCAGTAGTGGAAGCATGTGCCAATGTGGAGAAAACCATTTATCCTGTCCTCCTGTGTAGATCCATTTGATTAGCAGGATGCACGTCCTTGGTCTAGAATTCAAAAGTGGCCCTTTTGTAATCGGTTATTACCTTTGGGTCTGGTACCTGTTCTTGGAGGAACTCCATGTGCATTCTACCCTTCTCTGTGTCAAACGTCGATAGCAGCCTGTGTTTTGCAGATGACGTCTACTTCTAGAATTGGGTGTATGTGCTGTTGGTTAGAGTTTGATTCTTTTTCTTGATCAAGTCATATTTCTCAAAGATGCTCAGCTTTGGTCCTGTCTTGCCTGGATGGTTGATTGGTGGAGTATATTTAGTCTTATTTAGTAACACTATGGTTATAATCTTCTTCCTTCTTGTATTGAGGAGCGAGCGATCAACCTCTGTCACTGCGGTGGATGGAATTTCCTTTTCTCCAGACAGGTCAGGAGCCATACTGGTTTTTGGCCTCTTGGTATGCAGTTGAAATTCTTCTAATGACACTTCAGTGACCGGAGGTGATAGATCCTGCCTAGGCCTTTTCTCCTTTGTATCCTGTGGGGTGGTTGTCTGTGATACAGTGACCGGGAGGTCCTGTTGTTCTGTTTCAACCAAAGTGTTTGGTTCCCATCCTGTCTGGTTTGCAAATTTCTCTACCTTAGGCCTAGATTCGTGGACATACGGGATATTCTTGTTTCTTACCCTCTTATCTGAAATGATCGCACATGGATCATAGTGCTATGTGAAACTCATGAAGAATTTCATTTCCTTCAGTATCCTGTCTGCTTCCTCCCCAATGCCTCGATTGTTGCAGATGAAAGACACAATTTGCCATTTGATTTTGAGTTGTTTCTTTTTCTTTATTGACACAAAATGAATATCATCTGAGTTTATCATCTGCCTTATGTATTCCAGATAAAAAATTCCGACAGGTAAGTATTTGGGCAGTTTATACGGGGCCAACTCGCACCCATAGACTCTAATCTCAGTGTGATCTTGGTATAGGTACCAATCACCATTCTTTGTATGATTCGAAAGATGTAGGATCCTCTGAACTTCGTCGTTAATCCTAGGTTCAGGACTGTCGCTAAGCATACTCACCACTGGGTGCTAGAATTGATCGATGACTGCTTGAAACTGAATTTCATGGAGTTATGTCTAAGCAGGGAAGTCCATGCAGTTACTGCCCGCGGTCTGCCATCTCCGTCCATCTTCTGCATGGAAAAAGAAAATTTTCCCACTTGGAAGAAAATGAACAGGTATGCCAATATTAAAGAATACTGGAACATGCATTTTGTGGCGAAATTGATGAATTGCTCATGAGTATTGTTCGCCAAGAACGTCCTGAAGTTGAACTGTGTAGTAGGCTTCTCATCGGTGGAGAAAATAGACAAAAATCCTAGAATGGGTTCATCTACCCACTGATCTGAATAATAACCCAACAAGGTGCATAGGGACATGATAACCTGGTTTCCTTTGGTTGAGAACATGGAGGAAGGATAAGGGGGATTTGTAGTGGGGAGCTGAGTGGATTGTGGAAGAAAAAGCTCAAATATTTGAGCTCTTTGAGGAAAAGTCATCTTCTAGTATAATTTTGTAAGGATTTCAAGGTTAAAAGTTGATGCGGAGTCAGCTCGGGATATTTGCATCATTTGGTCGATGGTTTCTGGTGTGATGAGGAAGAGAACTTCCCCGGACGAGGATACGATGGCTCTTTGCTCGGGAATATAGTGGGATTGGCACTTGAGGGAGAACTCTGGGAAATGGTAAAATTGGGGGAAGAGATACAAGGGCAGGTTGGACTCCCAGAGTCCAATTTTGTCACTCTCGTCCAGGAAAACTTATTTAAGCCATGATTGAAGGTCTGTGAAGTCGAAATCACACTTAGTGTCTACAATTAAGTAATCTTTGTCGGCTAGTGGAATCCTGTCAAGATCGACAGGAGGCGGGAGAAACAGATTCTCCTCTCCTTCCGTTCATTTTGATCTTGGCACCATTACTGTAACAATACCTGCAAATAAAACAATGTTAGTGGGGACGACTGTAGATGGGGGTGACTGACTGTAATGGAGAAGAAAATAGGGTAAATTATCTAGTCCGATGAGTGGGTAAATGGTGAAGGAATGAAGAGTGAGGGTGATTTTGAGTAAACGGGTATCCGTTGGGCGTGGGGGACAGGTCAGTTGGTTAAAGGATAAGTTATCCAGTAATAAATGGCCAACAGGTCATTTAGAATGTGAGATGACAGGTGACAATGACTGAGGGATACAGATGGGTGATGTGGTGGTTATCTATTGGAGGAAAAAATCATGGTGAGGGGACTTGCCATGAGTGAATGAGGGAGAAGGACTGACAGAGTTATGGGACGTGACTCTTTTGGAAAAGGTGGATGATGACATCAGAGTTGACAAGGTATGTCAGATAGTAGGAGGTGGTGGGACTCGAGACCAACAGATTCATGCCACGTATAGATAGGGGGGCCCGCCAGAGTAAGATTCCATTATGGACCCCCCCCATTGTTAAAGGTAGATCAATCGGGGAGGTCTGAAAAACACTTTGAGTTTTCGATCTGTGCACTTTGCTCTCCACCACAGATCTGTGCGTGATCTTTATCACACATTCCAGACCCCCCCCCCCT
>JZKD02S0812153.1:732280-755166 GCA_000966675.3 Picea glauca | reverse complement strand
CAATACAGACTGTAGATATAAGTGCCAAAACTTGGGCCATCCAGATGCGTGCATGCATTATCAACGATTCCGACCCCCCCCCCTCCGTTAAAGGTAGAACGGTCTAGGGGGTCCAGAAAGATTTGTCCACCATAGATTTAGGTGCGATCATCTAGACCGTCGATATATGAGAGGTGCATAAATGTGGGCATGAAAAGTACATGTTCCCAGAGAACTTAGGATAAGTGCATATCATGGGTTTTTCCCAAGATTTTTCATGTTACACTTCACCAAGGGGTTAGGAAAACAAATTTTTGAGCATCCAAAACATGGTCCAACATTGATCATCAAGCTGGTTTTATTGAAGTAAAGCAAACTAGCCTATGTTCTAACCTAAATTCCTAGGATAATTAGCCCAAATTAAACTGTTGGGCTAAGAACTTACTCTACCCTGGGGCTATCTGACCAAGATTAGACAGTCTGGCTAGATTTATTCACTAACTAACCTAGATTACTTGACTAAGATTAAACAGTTTAGCCAATCTTATTCACTATTTCTATCAACATCAATTTAAAAGAACTTGGCCATGCTTGAAAGGTATGTACCAAGTCATTATTATTGCATGGGGATCTTATTGAAATTCTTTTATGCCCTCTTTTTTTTTTTCCTTTTTTTTTCTTTTCTTTTTTCTTTCTTTTCTATTTTCTTTTTCTTTCTTTTCTCAAATTATTTGCAGAATGAAAAATCATTTGACAAACAAAAAACACTAGGGAGATAACATTCCAGTCACCAGTTGATCCTATAAATTATAGGGTGATAACAACGGCTCCACCTGGGGATGGTACTCTCCTTGTGAAGTGCCAAGAATCCTGATTCCTAATGTTCTGAAACTTCCTCCCTAGTTTCCTTTGTTGCTTGATTAGTTTTATTTTTGAAAAATGGAAAATAGTGGTCAACAGCTTAGGGCTTTCTCTTTGGGCTTCAACCAACTGACCAAAGTTATTCACTCATAAACTCGCAAGCAAAATAAAAAATGTTTTGTACAATGGAAAGTGTGACTTTAGGTCTCTACTAAGGTGGTGAATAATGATTCAACATTCTGCCATTTACAGGTCCTCCTAGCAGATCTGTCCCATCACTGTTGTTTAGCAATGAAGCGTTATTTCCTCTGAATGCTTGAATCATGTATGGTCCCTTCCATAGACTATCGAATTTTCCATGCTTTCCCTTGTCTTCATTTCGATAATCCCATCTCAGCACCAAATCTCCTAGCTCGAAATTGTCTTCTTTGGTTCTTTTGTCAAAAATATTCTTAATGCTTTCTTGGACTACCTGAGTCTTGTTGTATACTTCTTCCCTGGATTGCTGCAAATGGATCATCTGGTTGATCCATTTTTGGGATTCGTTTGTCTTAGCTTGCATGTCTTGCAGCAATTTCATGACAGGGACTCCTAAGGAAGTGGGAAAGATTTCTTCTGTGCCATAGACCAGCAAATATGGTGACATACCGATTGACCTTTTGGTGGTCAGTCTGTCGGCCCATAGTGTGAAAACAAACTTGTTATGCCACGACTTCTTGTTTTCCTACAAATTTTTCTTGATAATGTTTACCAGGGTTTTATTTGATGATTCTGCCGGCCCATTTCCCTGAGGGTAGTAAGCTGTGGAATGACCGAAACCAATATGATACTAGTTGCAGAAATCTATGAGTTTCTTAGATCAAAAAGCAGCTGCATTGTCAGTTATAATCTTTCTAGGACATCCAAAGAAAGACAAGATATTATTTTCAAGAAACTTAATAATGACAGAATCAGTGGCTTGCATGCTTGGTACTGCTTCGATCCATTTTGTAAAATAATCCGTGGCAGTAAGAATCCACCTGTGCTGGCCTGAAGAAGGGGGATGTATTTCTCCGATGAATTCTAATCCCCATTGTTGAAAAGGGGCTTCAACAAAGATCAGTTTCATGGGTAGAGGGAGAAGTTTCCTTTTGACTTCAAACAATTGACATTGATGACACGAAGTCACTTTATGATGCACATCGACGAATAGATTTGGCCAATAGAATCCAGCTCTGAGGATTTTTTTGGCTGTAGCCTTCCAGTTTAGATGACCACCACAGTCTCCTGCAGTACTTTGTCAGCTTCATCCTTCAATAGACAATTTAACAAAATACCTCCAGTATCTTTCCAATACAGATTGCCTTCTAGGATACAAAATTTTAATGCTTTCAATTTCAAAAACCTAGCTTTAGTCTTGGTCAAACCAGGGGGAGATTGTAAATTATGAAAAATAAATATCAGGTCTACGTACCATGGAGAGTTGAGAAATACCTCTCTCACACTTGGAGTCACCTGCTCACCCTTTTCATCTGCTGCTGCTAAGAAATTAATGTCAAGAGCATGGAAATTTGATTCAGCCATTAACTTTTCAAGACCTTGTCCTTTAATCACTTTAGTAGGCTTAATCTCTATGTCATACTCTAGAATGATAGCAATCCATTTTCCTCTTCGGCCATCCGAATTGTCCTGGGTTAAAATGTCTTTTAATACCACATTCAGAACATATGCAATGGTGTGGGAATGGAGAATGTATGCTCTAAAATATTTTATGGCTTTCAGCAAGGCAAAAGCTTGTTTCTCCATTATTTTATAATTCAAAGCATCATCTCTTAAAGCTTTACTGAAAAAGGCTATGGGTTGTTCATACCCTTTGTTGTTTTTCTGCAGTAATACTGCTGCAATGGTATGTTCAGAGGTGAAAGAAAAAAGATAAAAATATTTGGTGAAGTTAGGATTGATCAGGACTGGAGCCTACGTGAGTGCGTGTTTAACTTGTTCAAAAGACTACCTGGATTCAGTGTCCCATTTTATTTTTGTGTCCTTTTTTAACATGTTTGTGATGTTTCTGAGAAGCTTAGCCATGTTGGGTATGAATCTTCGCAAAAAGTTTATTTTTCTGATAAAAGACTGTAACTCTTTGATGTTTCTTGGGTGTTCTAATTTCTGAATGGCCTCGATTCTGCTGGGGTCTATTTTAATTACGTATTTAGAGATTATGTGCCCTAACAATTTACCTTATTCTAATCCGAAAAGGCTCTTCTTAGGGTTTAAAGAAATCCCAAATTTCCTACATTTCTCAAAAACTCGTATAAGATGTCATAAGTGATCATCATCAGATTGGGAAAACACAGTTACGTCATCCAGATAGATGACAATAAATTTGCTGAGTTCTTCCACAAAAGCGATGTCCATTGCTCTCTGGAAAGTGGCCCCGGTGTTCATCAACCCGAAAGGCATTTTCACATACATGAAAGTACCCCATGGTGTTGTGAAAGTGGTTTTGTCTTGGTCATCTGGGTGAACAAGAACCTGATTATAACCCGAGAACCCATCCAGTAAAGAGATTCGACTGGATCCGACTACCCTTTGTAATATGTGGTCCATTTTTGGCAGTGGGTAATTGTCCTTCAGAGAGACCTTATTCAGATTTCGGAAATCAATGGAAAGCCCGATTTCTCCGGATTTCTTTCGTGTTGGGACCAAATTTGAAACCCATTTGGAAAACTGTAATGGGACTATGATTTTAGCATTGTACATTTTTTTGATTTCTTTTTCTATCAGGGGAAGTAGCTTGGGATTGATTCTCCTAAGTTTCTGTCTGAAAGGTTTTTGGTCTTCTTTTATTGGAATCCTATGTTGTATGATGCTAGTGTCATAAGATTTCAAGTCCTCGTAACCCTAGGAAAATACGTCTGAATATTCCTTGAAAATCTCAATGTATTTGAGTTTTTGCTCAGGGGGTAATGATTTGGAAAGTTTCACCATCCTGGGTTTCTCTTCTGTCCCTATATTACAATCTTCTACTTCTTGACCACTGGCTTCAATTTTTGGTTTTTTAGCTACATCATTAAAATCAAATAAGTCCTCTAAAGGAACTAAACCCCTAGGTAAAACATTAATTTTCAAATGCAAAACATCATCTTCTATCTCATCATCACCCGACTCTTTCGAATCTATCTTATTTACACTATCATTTCCAAAATCAGGTCTTTTTACATTTTCATCTTCATTTTCTAAGTCTATGTTTGTACACTCGAAATCATTTTTACATCAGGGATGATTTTAAGGATGGAAATTTATTTTAAAATGTAGAAACCTTGGTGAATCTTGTTAATCCTTCATATGCAAACTATAAATGTTTGGCAATATTTTTATTAAAATATTCAAATTTCTAAAGATTTTATATAGTTTGTATAAAATTTTGGCGATTTTTAAGGTAAAATAATTTTAACCTTTAGAATTTGGGCGAATAATTTTTAGAATAGCAAATCTTGTTTTTGGAAAAACCATGGAAAATTAGCCCATGAGCAAAATTTAGCCCCTAAAATCATCCTTGTTTTACATTGCAGAAAATCTTCAATTTGATAATCATTACCAAATACCTGCCAATATCTGATGTTGTCTGGAATAGTTGGTTTGCATTTCACCTCCACTGTGTATGGGCGAGTGGAACGAAAAGGTATCTTGCATGTGGCTGTTGACGTAGCTAACCCATCTGCCAAAATATTCTGTCCCCTAGGCATCACCTACAAATCAACCTCAGTGAAACATTTAAGAGCATCCATAAAAACATTCCTATAAGCTCTAAGACGAGGGTGTTTTGTTGCATACTCACCTTTAATTTGCTTGATTGTTAATTCAGAATCACCTCTTACCATAATTTTTTTGGAACCAACCTTCTTTAGAAGTTTCAGACCAAGCATCAAGGCTTCATACTCGGCAATATTGTTAGTGCATTGAAAATTTAATTTGTAAGAATGGTTTTCTGAATACCTGGATCTGTGATTATGCAACCAAACTCCTGCTCCAGCTCCTTCTTTTCTTACAGCTCCATCAAATCCCATGCTCTAGAAATCCACTAGAAATTCTTCAGTTAGCACATTTTTCTTTCTTTCTGCATCAACGATTTCTTGACCTTCGTCCGGACCAGATGTATCTTCTTCTAGTTGAATGATTTGTTCTCTCGTATTGCCATCATTGTATAGGATGAAGGAGTCCAGGTCAGAATGTGCAGAGTATAGAGGATAGTTATGTGGTTTTTCTTGGCTTCTAACCATGTACTTCATCAGTGTTTCTCTGTATAGTCTTCTCTATTGACCAAAAACTGGGATAGTGGCATACGACATATCCAACTGCAAAGTACCTTTCAACTTGGCCCCCCAAGACCGGGACAACAACATACCATATTTTGAGGGAATATTTGCGACCACAACATCCATGACCATGCTTTTTGTGGGAATCTAAACCCGTATGATACAAAGATCCTTGATCAAACTGATACATCTAACTTTACTGGAGTCAAACGAGTGTAAGTCCTTGTAAGGTCTGGTAACCTCAAGTCCCAGTTTTTCCATCACTGCTTTAGGCATCAAATTATGGGAAGCACCTGAATCTAACATAGCATTATGAAGAATCAGGTCGTGTATATTAAGACTGATGTAAAAAGGAGCAACATCACCATTGTCGGTCTAACCATCCACTTCAGGTCCGAACAGGAGTTCAGGTTGATCATTTGTAAGGTTCACAATATTTGAATGATTCGTTGATCCAAAAGTTAAGGCCTTTGTACCTATATCAGGTTCAACAGTCAGCGCTTTAATCACCTGTGAACGGTAAGCGTCTTTTCTCAACAACTCGGAAAGGGGAATGGGAATTTTTACTTTGGTTAATTCCCCTTCAAGGCTAAAAGGTGTAGGTGCTCTGCTTTGGCTCAACAATTCTGATTTTTCCACCACAATATTCTGACCAGAAGTATTTGGTGGGTTTATTGATGAAACCTCAGATTGCGATGATCTTTTTAGAATGGTAAGGTTTCTTTTTGCTGGAACTTCAACATTACCCTTCTCAGGGCTCTTCTCGGCAGAAGGCTCAAGGAATTTTTGGGTTTCGACTATCTTCTTTGTTTCAGTCACCTTTTTTGGAGAACTTTTGTCTGTCTTTTTACTTCACAGATTGTACTGTCGGTGTACCTCCAAAATAGCATTTTCAAATTCCTGTTGTTTGACATCTTCAACTTCTTCACTTACCTTTGTTTAATTGAGAAGAAAAAGTTCTTTCTCTTCCTGGGTAAGGAAAATAGCTTCATTGTCATTAATTCCCATGAGGTTTATGTGAGTATCCTCCAGTTCTTCAATTACTTCCTCTCCTTCATCGACATAATTTTCTTGTAGGGGAGGTCTGATTGGTTGATCATGACCTCTCTGTTCCCTTTTATCCCTATGATCTCTCTGCCTGATTTGAGGAGGGTTTCTTCTGAAGTTAGGATTTTGAATTTGAGTAGCTGGTGGGTTTTCTCTAGGAGGATTTCTTTCGGATATAGTAAGTCTCTCCATCATTCTTTCCATTTATCTGGCCAAGGAATCCAATTTGGAATCGGAGTTTGATGTGGAAGGTTCCTCTTTGATTGTGACTCTCCTCTTTGTCCTCTGTCGTGCCCTTTTTGCCAACAAGTTGGCCTCCACACTTATTGCACTTTTATGCATATCCTCTAGGGTGGTGGAGTTTATTTCACTTAATTGATATGACATATCAACGTCAAAACCATCAGGGAATTTTATCAATGCCAAAACTTGTGGAGGTTTAATATCGACTGGAATTGCATTGTACAGGTTATTGAAACAGGTGCAATAATCTTGTACTGTCTCACCTTGATTTCTTCTGATGTTTTCGTATTCTGACAATATTTGGAGAGGGTTTTTCTTTACCTCCCATATGTCTAGAAAAATTCTTTGGAATGCGGTTAGGTCGAGCACTGAGGCAGCATGTACACCTTTATACCATTTCTTAACATCACTCGTCAAACTCTGGGAAAACAATCTCTTTTGAACGTCAACCTCGTCTACTTCCTGCAGATCAAAATAATCATTCATTTTATCAACATGTTGTTGTGCGCTCAAGGGTCTTGTTCCATCGAACTGTGGAAGTCTCGTTTGATAGTCCTATGGCATAGCATGAAGGGGTGTGGCCAACACCAAGGGGGCATATCTGGCTTCCATGATAGGTGGAGGAGGCGGGACGACAAACTGGATGATAGGTGGGGTGGTGGCAGAAGACGAGGATGAGGAGGGGCTAGCTATCACAGAGTTAGTGGTTTGAATTTTAGCAGTGGGAGATAGAACTTCAGAAGTTTGAGGTTGCAAGAGGGTTGGGTCTAGGATGGTTTCAACCACAAAGCTATCAGATTTTGTTCTGAACAAGATTTGTTTGAAAAAGATGTCAAAGTCGAGATCCTGAATGGAAACAAGCTCCTCTGGAAGAGAAGGGGACTTGTGAAGGGGATTATGTCTTACTGAACCTTAAGCAATGGTCTTTTTCTTGAGAAACTGTTCTGGATTATCTATGGCTATCGTAGGTTCTGGTTCTAGGTGAGATCAAGTATAAGCTCCTTTGGGAGCCAGATTTCTTTTTGATTTATATATATATACTTTTTAGTTTTACGAATCCGAAAATAATATGTACAGGTTTTTAACAACCTCTAAACATTACTTCTTTCTCAGATTTACAATATTTCAGAAGAAAACTTTTCTTCTATGGAAAATAAGATGTGAGGTGAAAATTTGTTCAGTTCTTCCCTAGTATGGTCGCCACTATGTTAATGCCCTGTAAATTTCCTAGAGGTTGTTAGGAAAGAAGAAATCTACGGGAGGTAACTTTATCCAACCACTTCGAAGCTGGGATCTAGCCCTACCAACTTCAGAGAGGGATCTCTCTATATGACTTAGATATGTTTCAAATTTAAAATATTAGGCTAGGTAAATAAAATATGTTGGTTTTGTTGTTATAGTGTTTGTTGGGTTGGCTAAGAGAGTTTACACATCCATTGGGCTATAAGGTCTGTATCATGAAATAAAATCTAAACCAGAAAGAAAAGAAACTTTTCATAGGGCGAGATAATGTAATCGTTGGACTCTTTTAGTATCATAAATGAGAAATAGTAGAAAAAAGGTGAGAATGTCAATTACAACAAAGAAGCAATTAAGAATTTCTTTATCATAAAATCAGAAGATGAAACACTAAAATCTTTTAAAGTCAGAAATAGGGTATACAAAGATAAATCCTGCAACGTTCGTTACTTTCAAAGATTAGATTTAGCAAACAGTGTGATAACTAAGTGAGAATAACATTAAACTTAGAAAGAAAAACATCACTAGTGAATACACGCAAGAATCCTGTAGAAATGCCTCTTTGTATTAATGGAAGATCTCTTGAAAAATATTACAGTCTAATAGCTCGCAGGGCATAAATATCAACCCTCAATACTTCGAAAAGTGAAGTATTTATAACCCAAAATTACAAACGATATTGTCATTAAAGATCAGGACGTGATAAATCTATTTTTAGCCTAACTAACTTAACAAATTACAAAAATCTAGGAACTATTTGATGATGTGTCGCAACTGCATGTTTTTTTCTAGGTGAGCCGTTGGTGAGGCCTCTGCACGACCTCATCTGACTGGGTACCTGACTAGGCTAGGATAGATCATCTACTACTCGATCAGGTAACAAAGCTATTCCCATCAAAGATGACTAGGAATGATGACTTTGAGTAACCTTCAATAGACTTCATCCATTTCTGTGTACTTGGAAAAAGTAGGCTTGGTGATGAAGATGTACCGGATCTCTTGCTGAATGTTGATGTCAAAATGAAGTGCATCTAGGAATTCCTTGCCAGTGATGCTGCCTTAAATTCCTGAAAACTTTGAACTATCCTTAGCCACATTGGCCAGTCTCTTTTTGTAGTCTGGGAGTGTCATCAGTTTGTCATTTATCACCTTTAGATCAGGAAGACCTTTCTTCTGTAGATCCTCAATCTTGTTGAAAAACCTTTGTACCCCTTGGTCCATGGCCTAAAACTTTTCTTCCAGTTGTAGCATCAGTCCTCTCTTGGTCAAGACTCTCCTGACCTCAAGGATGGTCTCTATTCTATCCTCAATTCTCAGCTCTTCCAACTCCTCTCTGGTTTTAGAATTTAGGAATTTGATGATTTCATTAGCCTGTGTGGGCATCTCTCCCAATTCTAATCTGATCTTCTCGATGGCCTGTTTGATTCTCTATACCAATTCATTTTTCTCAAACATAATCTGTAGCATTGGCCATATCTCATTCATAGACTTGGTGATGTCTGTCCAGACACTTTCTTTGACTTCGGCCAGTGTTTTACCTGTCACTGTTTTCTTCTAGAGTTGTTGTAACTCTTGTTTGAGCTGGTCTGACACATGTTTTTCATTAGAGAAGTTGGTTTGATAAAAAGATTTGAGTTCCTGAAGGTTCTCAATATCCTTTTTGAGCCTGCTAATATCTGTCTCCTGCAGGTTCATATCTTCCATAGATTTGGCCAATTCAACCGTCTTTTCCATAGACGTCAGTGGATTCGCTGATGGGACTTCTGCTAGTGATGTTGTGCTCACTCCTGAGAGTGGAATTGCACTCAATGGAATGACTTCCATTGGTTTCGACTGTTCTTTCTCTTTCACTATCTTCTCCATCTCAACTTCCATTTCCTTCAATTGTGCATTCTGATCCATGATCAGTTTAAGCATTTCATATTTTTCTCCTTCTGTCTCTGCTATTTCCTTTGCCTGCAAGTCTACGGTTGGTGGCAGCTTCAATTGTTTCCTCAAAGATGTTATGTTTGCATTTTTCTTCTTGATCATCTCCTCGACTGCTTTCACATTTGAGGGATCATACCCGATCTTGAGGACCAGTTCCTCCAATGTTTTGATCCTGTTGTCCTTGGAAAACGATGATATTTTCTCCAACTTCAACTGTGTCTGGACGTTGTTCAGAGACACTTGTAACCTGGAGGCAGTAGTGGAAGCATGTGACAACATGGAGAAAACCATTTCTCCCATCTGCCTGTGCAGATCCATTTGATCAGCAGGATGCACGTCCTTGGTCTAGAATTCAAAAGTGGCCCTTTTGTAATCGGTGATTACCTTTGGGTCTGGTACCTGTGCTTGGAGGAATTCCATGTGCATTCTTCCCTTGTCTGTGTCGAACATCGATAGTAGCCTATGTTGTGCAGACGACATCTACTTCCAGAATTTGGTGTATGTGTTGTTGGTTAGAGTTTGATTCTTTTTCTTGATCAAGTCATATTTCTCAAACATGCTCAACTTTGGTATTGTCTTGCCTAGCTGGTTGATTGGTGGAGTATCTGTAGTCTTCTTTGGTAACACTTTGGTTATAATCTGCTTCCCTATTGTATTGAGGAGAGACTGATCAACCTCTGTCACTATGGTGGATGGAATTTCCTTTTCTCCAGAGGGGTCAGGAGCCGTACTGGTTTTTGGCCTCTTGGTATGCAGTCAAAATTATTCTAATGACACTTCAGTGACCAGAGGTGACAGATCCTGCCTAGGCCTTTTCTCCTTTGGAGCCTACGGGGTGTTTTTCTGTGATATAGTGACTGGGGGGTCCTGTTGTTCTGTTTCAAACAAAGTTTTTGGTTCCCATCCTGTCTGGTTTGCAAATTTCTCTACCTCGGGCCTAGATTCGTGGACATATAGGATATTCTTGTTTTTTACCCTCATCTCTGAAATGATCTCGCATGGATCGTAGTTCCATGTGAAACTCATGAAGAATTTCATTTCCTTCAGCAGCCTGTCTTCTTCCTCCCCGACACCTCGATTGTTGTATATGAAATACCCAATCTACCCTTTGATTCTGAGTTGTTTCTTTTTCTTTAACAACACAAAATGAATATCATCCAAGTTTATCATCTGTCTTATGTATTCCAGAGAAAACATTCTGATAGGTAAGTATTTGGGCAGTTTATACGGGGCCAACTCGCACCCATAGACTCTAATCTCAGTGTGATTTTGGTATAGGTACCAATCACTAGTCTTTGTATGGTCCGAAATATGTAGGATCCTCTGAACTTCATCATTAATCCTAGGTTCGTGTCTGTTGCTAAGAATACTCACCACTGGGTGATAGAATTGATCGATGAACTGCTTGAAAATGAATTACGTGGAGTTATGTCTGAGCAGGGAAGTCCATGCGCTTACTGCCCGCGGTCTACCATCTCCGTCCATATTCTGCATAGAAAAATCAAATTTGTCTGCTTGGAAGAAAATGAACAGGTATGCCAGTATTGAAGAATACTGGAACATGCCTTCTATGGTGAAATTGACAAATTTCTTGTGAATATTGTTCACCAGGAACGTGCTGAAGTCGAACTGTGTAGTAGGCTTCTCATCGGTGGAGAAAATAGACAAAAATCCCAGAATGGGTTCATCTACCCACTGATCTAAATAATAACCCAACAAGGCACATAGGGACATGATAACCTAGTTTCCTTTGGTTGAGAACATGGAAGAAGGATAAGGGGGATTTGTAGCGGGGATCTGAGTGGATTGTGGAAGAAAAAGCTCAAATATTTGAGCTCTTTGAGGAAAAGTCATCTTCTAGTATAATTCTGTAAGGATTTCAAGGTTAAAAGGTGATGCGGAGTCAGCTTGGGATATTTTCATCATTCGGTCGATGCTTTCTGGCATGATGAGGAAGAGAACTTCCCCAGACGAGGATACGATGGCTCTTTGCTCGGGAATATAGTGGGCTTGGCACTTGAGGGAGAACTCTGGGAAATGGTGAATCTGGGGGAAGAGATACAGAGGCAGGTTGGACTCCCAGAGTCCAATTTCATCACCCTAGTCCAGGAAAACTTATTTAAGCCATGGTTGAAGGTCTGCGAAGTCAAAATCCCACTTTGTGTCTACGATTAAGTAATCTTTGTCAGTGAGTGGAATCCTATCGAGATCAATAGGAGGCAGGAGAAATGGATTCTCCTCTCCTTTTGTTCATTTTGATCTTGGCGCCATTACTATAACAATACCTGCAAATAAAACAATGTTAGCGGGGATGACTGTAGATGGGGGCGACTGACTGTAACGGAGAAGAAAATGGGGTAAATTCTCTGGTACGATGATTGGGTAAATGGTGAAGGAATGAAGAGTGAGGGTGATTTTGAGTAAATGGGTATCCGTTGGGCGCGGGGCACAAGTCGACTGGTTAACGGATAAGTTATCTAGTAATAAATGGCCAGCATGTCATTTAGAATGTGAGATGGTAGGTGTCAATGACTGAGGGATACATATGGGTGATGTGGAGATTATCGATTGGGGGAAAAAAACATGGTGAGGGGAATTGCCATGAGTGAATGAGGGAGAAGGAATGACGGATTTATGGGACATGACTCTTTTGGAAAAGGTGGATGATGACGTCAGAGGTGACGAGGTATGTCATACAGTAGGAGGCGGTGGGACTCAGGACCAATAGATTCATGCCACGTATAGATAGGGGGGCCCACCAGAGAAAGATTCCATTCCGGACCCCCCCCACCATTAAAGGTAGATCAATTGGGGGGTCCGAAAAACACCTTGAGCCATCGATCTGCACACTTTTCTCTCCACCATAGATCTGTGCACAATCTTTATCACACATTCCGGACCCCCCCCTCCATTAAAGGAAGAACGGACGGGGGGGGGGTCCGGAATCCAATACAGACCATAGATCTGAGTGCCGAAACTTGGGCCGTCCAGATGTGCGCATGCATTATCAGTGATTTTGGAACCCCCCCCTCCATTAAAGGTAGAACGGTCGGGGGGGTCCAGAAAGATTTGTCCACCGTAGATTTGGGCACGATCATCTGGACCGTTGATATATGAGCGGTGCATAAATGTGGGCGCATAAAGTATATGTGCCCAAAGAACTTAGGATAAGTGCATGTCATGGGTTTTTCCCAAGCTTTTTCATGTTACACTTCACTAAGGGGTTAGGCAAACAACTTTCCGAGCATCCAAAACATGGTCCAACATTGATCATCGAGCTGGTTTTATTGAAGTAAAGAAAACTAGACTATGTTCTAACCTAACTTCCTAGGACAATTAGCCCAGATTAAACTGTTGGGCTAAGAACTTACTCTACCCTAGGGCTATCTGACCAAGATTAGACAGTCTGGCCAGATTTATTTACTAACTAACCTAGATTACTTGGCTAAGATTAAACAGTTTAGCCAAGCTTATTCACTATTTCTATCAACATCACTTTAAAAGAACTTGGCCATGCTTGAAAGGTATGGACCAAGTCACTGTTATTGCATGGGGCTCTTATTGAAATTCTTTTATGCCCTCTTTTCTTTCTTTTCTTTTTCTTTTTCTTTCTTTTCTATTTTCTTTTTCTTTCTTTTCTCAAATTATTTGCAGAATGAAAAATCATTTGACAAACAAAAAACACTAGAGAGATAACATTCTAGTCACCAGTTGATCCTATAAATTATAGGGTGATAACAAAGGTATTTCAGTAATGCGTACGATTTCTTTTCCATGATATTGTACCTCAGTGGGCAATCTCTGAGCATCTTGCTAAAGTAGGCTATAGGATTTTCAAAATTCTGGTCATCCTCCAATAATAGTACACCAATGATTGTGTGCTCCGAGGTGAAAGAGAACAAGATAAAATACTTTGTGAAATCTAGGATGGCCAATATGGGATCTTTGGTCAGCGATACCTTGATGTATTCAAACGATCTCTTGTATTTGGGGCTCCACTTGAACTCATTACCCTTTCTGAGCATGCTAGTGATATGATTTATAATTTCAACTAGATTCAAGATGAATCTTCTTAAGAAATTCACCTTTCCCAAGAGGGACTGTACCTCCTTTTTTATATGAGGAGTGTTGATATTTAGAATTCCTTCTACCTTGATGGGATCTATATTTATACCTTACTTTGAGATTACATGCCCAAACAGTTTCCCTTCTTGCACTCCGAAATGTGATTTTTTTGGATTTAAAGATATGTCAAACTTTCTACATTTATGAAAGATCTTCTTCATATGCTCAAGATGTTGTTCATCAGAGTCAGAATACACCGTGATGTCGTCTAGGTAGATCATGATAAATTCATCCTTTTCCTCAGCAAATAGTATATCCATATCCCTCTAAAAGGTAGCACTAGAGTTCATAAGACCAAACGACATCTTCACATACATGAACGTACCCCATGGTGTCATGAAGGCTAGTTTTTCCTAGTCATCTGGGTCCACCATGATCTGATTGTAGCCTGAGAAACCATCCAGCATGGACATCTTTTGGGATCTGACTACCTTTTTCAGGATGTAGTCCATATTAGGAAGCGAGTATTTTTCCTTGAGGGATACTCTGTTCAAATTTTGAAAATCCACGCACAACCTTATTTCGCCACTCTTCTTCCTTACAGGTACAAGGTTGGAAACCCATTTTTAAAATCTTAAAGAAACAATCATTTTGGCTTCGAAAATATTTTTTACCTCCTTTTCAATTAGTAGCAATAGAAGGGTATTTATTCGTCTTATATTTTTTTTGAAAGGATTTTGATCTTCTTTGAGGGGGATGATGTGTTGAATCAATCTAGTGTCGTATACTTTCAAGTCCTCATAACTCCAGGCGAAAACATCAGGAAAATATTTCATGAGATTGATGTATCTCTACTTGATCTCCAGACTGAGCGTCTTTGACAATTTGATTATCCTCGGATTCTCCTAGGTCCCAATGTTGCAATCCTCAACATCCTCATCATTTAGAGTAATCTTGGGATTTATGGCCACATCGTTTTCATAAACATATTTTCCAACATAACAAATCCTTTGGGGATGATATTATTCTTTAGTTGCACTATGTCCCTTCCATCTATCTGGTTTTGAAAGGGTTCATTGTTACCGCACAAAATTGCACTTTAATATTCTTTGTAACAAACACCTTCCAATACTTGATATTATCGGGTACCGTCAGTCTATTTTTGACTTCGATCTCATACTTTATATTGGGGAAAAAAAGAATTTTAAAAACTAAAGCCGAGGTGGACAAGGCGTCTACAATTTGATTTTTCCCCCTTGGGATCGTTGACAAATTATATTGCAAGAATTATTAGAGGAGTTCCAACACAAGGTTCATGTATGCCCTAAGTCTAGGGTTCTTGGACTGGTATATAACTTTCACTTGGTTTATCATGATCTCATAGTCTCCATGCATTGCTATACTCTTTGCACCCAACTCTTTCAAAAATCTCAGACCCAAAATTAATGCTTCATACTGTTACACCTCAAAATTACTCACTTCGATAGCGTCGTAAGTGTTGTCATTATGAGTGTTGTAAGTGTCACATCTTGGCCACAAGTGTCTCATCTTGACCACAAGTGTTGCAAGTGTCACAAAAAGTATACTTCCATCTTTCCTATGTCGTGCCTCTAACGACATCATAAAGGCACTTAAGACACCTCAAAGGTTAGTTTGGAAGATGAAAAGTCTCTTGACAGGGAGTACAAACCTTTTTCCATTGGAAAAACCACTAAAAAAATGAATTTTGGAGAGGAGTGCTCCCCTACCCACTATCAAGGAGTGTTGGCTCTCCATGAGCTTCTTTGGGGGAGTGTTTGAGCACCCTGTGCACCCTTATGGGGGAGCGCTACCCCTTTTCTGAGAAAATTTGGGGTTTTTTGAGGCAAATCATGGAAGAATCCCTCAATTCCTTAAGTTATTTGGATTCGAATAAATGTTCAAGGCATGATATTAGGGGAGATACTCAACTGAAGGAGAGGAATCCTCAACTCATCCCAAAGATATCTCAAGTGGTTGGACCTCTCCAAGGTTATATAAGGAGGCCTTCTCATGGTGAAAGGTACATGGAAAATATTGGAGATGTGAAACTTATGATCTCATGAGTGAGATGTCATCAAATAAATCAATGGATATTGATTGAGCAAAGGGGTTGGACAAGGATAATTGGAAGAAGTTGTTGCACCTTCATTCAAAGGATTGTAAGTACTACTTGTTCTCATTAATAATCAATGCTTGGCCTATTTATTTCAAACTTGTTCTTGTTCCAAATGAGTTTGTCTACAGTAGATAGATCTACATTTGAGCTAATCTTAGTAGAGTAGGAAGTATTTTGTACCTTTGTTTGTTTTACAGGACCTATCAGGGAGCTCAGGATCGAAGCTTAGCCAGGACTTTGCAAGGAAAAACTTCGCTAATAAGGTGAATATATTTCTCCTTCTCTTTCATTGATTAGCTTGATTAGATCTAAAAGGAAGTCAATTTCCATGTTAAGCACTTTTCTGTCTTGGCCTTAGGAGTCTAGAGACCAAGAGGGAATCCACTTGTCCGCAGGGAGATTCACCTACAACACATACTCAACCATGTTGTTTGTACAATCAAAGGTGAGTTTGTAAGAGAAGAGTTTTGTGCCTAACTTGGGGGGACTTATCCATACACCAACTCCTACTCCTTCCTTGATGACAGATCTATCGAATCTCATGTTCCAAATTCCATTCTCCCTGTGGTCTCTGGGGTCTGCGCATTCTTCTTCTTGGCACACGACCTTATCCTTGATAGTTCTTATGGTAATTGACTCTTCCCCTTGAAATCTTAGGTCGTTGTAAAATATGGAGTCAATCTCAGTGTTTACAGAGTAGATAGGGTTTTTATTTAGCTGGGTCTTGCTACTCACCATGTATTTGAGTAGCACCTCTCTGTACAACTATCTCTCTTGGCCGAAGATAGGAATGGTGGCATAGACATATCCATTTGTAAGGTTCCCTTCAATTTCACGGCCCACGACCTGGATAATAACATGATGAATTTAGGGAGGATGTCATCCACAACCACATCCATAACCAGATTCTTAGAAGGGATTTGAGAAAATGATACAACCAAATATTTGATCAAACCCAAACATTTCACTTCCTTTGAGTCGAAAGAGAAAATATCCTTATAGGGCCTGGTGATTTCCAAGCCTAACTCGTACATGACCACTTTGGGCATGAGATTGTATGACGCACCTGAATCTAGCATGGCGTTATGAAAAGTCATGTCATGGATCTTGAGGCTGATGTAGAAACGTGGAAAGTCCTCAGTATCACCAGTTTCTTCCACGCGCGGACCAAACAAAATTGCAGGGTGTTCATCTTGGACATTCAAGGTGTCAGGAGTCTCTTTCATATTTAACATTTTAATAATCTAATCCCGATACTCCCCTTTCTTGATGATCTCCTTGAATGGGACGAAGATTTTAATTTTGGCCATTTCGTTCTCAAAGTTAAGGGGCGTGGGTGCTTTTTCAACCTCCTTAATTCCTGTCTCCCGGCCTATTTATGGATCTTTCCTTAGAACCTCCTCCTTTGACTTTCCCTTTTTAGTCGCATCCTTGGTTGAGTCATCTTTCTTTGGTCATCTTGCATAAGGGGTGTCTGATTAGGGTTCCCTTATGGAATTTGTTTGCTGAGGTTCTATAGACACCTTTATGATCTTGAGGTTGTATTTCTTTTGGAACTACATGATGGCATTGTGATAACCCTTCTTGAATTCCTTGGTTTCCCAAGAAAACGTGTCATCGGTCTCTAGTATAATATCATAATTTTCTCTCATGTATTGATCATGTTCTCCCTTTGTCAAGAACACATATGTGTCCATGTTGTCACAACAATACATTTGAACTTGGATCATCTGATCAAAATCTTTGTCCACATAATTATTTTGGAACGGGGGACTTATTTGTTGGCCATGCTAGTCTCTCTATTCCCTTTTCCTGATCTACTCGACCAGACCTCTTCTAAGGTTTTGATTTCTGGGTTGGATATCATGTTGTTCTCAGGCAGTAGGTTTATTCCCCACAGTCATTCTTTCCATAGGCTTCTCCATCGTCTTCATCATTAAGTCAAACTTGTCATCCGAGGGTCAAGAAGTCGATGGTTGCGCATCTCCTTAGGGTTTCTTCCTGCCTCTGTTGAAGTTTTGTTTGATTTTTCCTGATGCCATCAAATTAACTTTGAATTCAATTGCGTCACTCATCATGGCATCTAAATTAGCAAATCTTCTCTCCCTCAACAACAAGGTGAAATCGTTGTCAAAAGATTCGGCGTATCAAAGATGCGCAACCCTGGGAGGTGGCTAGACTTCTGTGGGGATTGAGCTGTAGACCCTCATGAAATGGGCCAAGAACTCTTGCACTATCTCCTCTAGTGCTCTCTTCATATTTTTTTACTACGTCAGTAGTTGTAGAGTGTTGATGATAAAAATCACAATGAGGATTTCTCCCACAAAGTGTTGCTAAATCCTATTATTTATAAGCTAATGATATATAATACTAATAGGTGGGACCCCATTGTAAATGAGAGGATCAGGTTCTTATTTGATATTTATTTTTTTGTTTGACACTTCTTACAGGGTTCTACATGATTGATGATGAAATCTTGGTTTTATTTGCGACATAATGGTAGATGGATAGTGCATGCTATGTGTGGGTTTTGTTACTCTAAACTCTAAAATCCATGTCATGATAGCTTATATCAATTGTTATTACAATGATATTGGCACCATGATTTATTACATGTTACACCTACACAAGATACATGTTATTCATAAAAAAAGATAAGATAAATATGGAATAAATCTAAGAAAGGAAACTGTGTTATACCATGCTACACTATATGCATTTGAAATTTAAAAGGGTTGATGTTAGTCCTAACTAGCAATGTTAGTGGCTATACAATGTTATTGTGTTATATGAAGGCGCATTTGATATACATGATGGCATTTTTGGCAATGGTTAATTTGATATCGGGTGGTGCATTTGGAAAACAATGGATGTTAGTTTCGATGCAATGGATTAATGGAATGGGTTAATGTTCGTTGGTTGGCGTGTACTACATAATTGAATGAGGAGAGGATGGAAGTGATGTGCATTTACTGCACGTCACTCCATACTTCCCCCACTGACTGTCACCCTAGCTTGGCTATTGGTCAATTATTTTTCGTTGTGGTTAAGCTCTGATATTCAGGGGAGGAAGGAACTGCTCGACCAAGCTCACATTTTTAAGGCTATTTGGTTATAGGTATGTTTTTTTCACCATCCATGAAATCGCTATGTTTATGAAATAGATGTTGGCTCGGTGATGTATTGGTTTGTTCTTTTCTTAAGGCTGACAACTATGTAAAATCATAGTGTTTCTATGGAATAGTTGTTGTGTGTTATTTGTTACAAATGGTAAATTTGAAGGTTGAAGTCAGGATTTCATTGATTATTCTGTGTGGTGGAAGCCATGAAGGATCTCTATTGTCTTTATGGGTTTTTGTTGGAGGGTTTCATTCCATATGGACTTTCTTTTCGTCTCCTCACAGTTTTGTCACCATACCCAGTCATATTTGGTGTTATGGGGTTACTGTGTGTGATTTTGAAACACCTTGGGTCACTGCACATCATTCTCCACCTGGTCGTGGGCTCGTTTTATATTATTGGTTTCTGAACAGTTAGTTACAGTTGCTATTACCCAAGAGGGTTGCTTTAAGGTTGGTTATTATTACCTGATATTTTCATTTATATCATCATTATTCAGTTTTTGGGGAAAACCATGAGGGTTATGCCCTGCGTGTTCTCGGTGTTATTACTAGCCAACAAGAAGCCTCTGCTCCTATGTTCATTGTCACCTTGTCTTGCAAGCTAATGGTTATGTAGCTTGTGTTTCCACCATTTTGTCTCAAAGGGTTCTCACCTGCTATTGGTATGGTTGACTCCAATCTCCTTATGTTGGTTCCACCGAGCGAACCCTAGATTATTCAGAGCCCAATTTTGAAAAATTCACCAGTTACACCCTGTCGGGTATTTTTTGACTGTTATGAGTTGGTTAAATAATGTTGATAGTGGTTTTTATTATTGGTATATAGTCGCTACATTATTTATTATGACAGTTGAATCGATGGCTCGACGTAGTTAAATTGGTGGATTTGAGAAGTTGTAAATGGGCATACAATCACTGCCTCCTTTTGTGATAACAATTGGATTGATAACTCAACATTGTTTTATGTTTTGATTCGGAGTAATTAGACATGTACAGTCACATAAATGTTCTTTGAGTTTTGAGTGGTTTGTTTGTTCCTACACCGTGGTATAAATTGTTTTGGTGGTTGTTGTGTGTTTATTATGCCCCGATCAGGATCGCTACAAATTGGAAATTTGATGTCAGAGACTTGGCTACCTATTGTGTATGTTTTATGGATACCGTGCATCGTATCATCAGAGATGGGTACGAGTTTCATAATAGTATGGTTCCATTGAAATTTAATTGTTAAATTGGTTAGAGGAATGGAATTGGGCACATTTTTAAAAATAACTTGTGTCTTTGTTTGATTTGAGGAAATAATTTTTGGACAGTGGTTGATGGTTTTGATGCTTAACAGAGTTGAAACAAATGACCGTTTGTTCATTGGAATTTGTTTTAAATATTAAATGGAAGAAGTGAGAGGAAACAAAATTCTTTACACAGGATGTTCAAAGGTCATGTTGATTTTGAATATGATGACACTGTATTAATTAAAAGTGTTAAAGATTTAAATGTGGACAATGAAAAATTTTAACGCACAATAATGGTTAAATCGACCACAATAATTGTTAATTGGTATTGGGATAGTGGTTTTGAATACAAAATCATTTTATGGATTACTTAATTAATTTTTCAAACAATATCCTCTCTTCCCCCTACCATTATTTAAGTTTTCACTAATTATAGTCCCCTCACCCTCCCATATTCATTATCCACTCCCTGTTCCTAAAATTCAATTACAGTTAGGGAAGTATTATGACAGTTTAAGATCGGAGGGATGGATTACAATGATATATATATATATATATATATATATTGGATTATGTTACAATTGATTGGTTGATTCCTGTGAGAAGTAACCATGATATTTTCCCCCTCCTTTTAACACCTTTTCACTCACTACAACCCCTCGCATATCCCAGAACCCTTATTCACCCCATGCTTATTTACAACTATTAAACAATTTGTATGGATTGGATTGCATGAGTCTGATATCTTGCTGA
This sequence comes from Picea glauca, assembly GCA_000966675.3. Lineage (NCBI taxonomy): Eukaryota > Viridiplantae > Streptophyta > Pinopsida > Pinales > Pinaceae > Picea > Picea glauca. The sequence continues at coordinate 734,265 of JZKD02S0812153.1, read as the reverse complement.
GCCAAATTTTATTTCATATTTTAAAACAGTTGTCATGTATCGTTGTTAAAGAAACTATTTTCTAATCAATTATGCATATGGGAATGAGTTTTTTGAGAAAAATTAGCAATGGCAGAGGTAATCGAGGAAGAGGTAATTGGAACAGGGGCCCTAGAAGGCCAATATTCTCCATACACTTTGATGCAAACTCGCAAGAGTTAGGCCAGCTATTTCAAGCTGGTCTTTTTAAATGGATTGGGAAAGGAGTGGTCCAACCTAGGCTTGAAAGGCCTCCCTTCCAAGCCCCATAGGTCCCTGGTATCCCCATGCCTCCTCATGTCTCACTATAGCCTAAAGTTCTTGAAAATGACGGATGGCAAGAGATTGTCCTCCCAACAGTCTCCCAACATCGTGGCTAGCCTAATTTGTCTTTACCTGCTCCTCCGCCTATCAATCAAATTGTCCAAGATTACCCTGTCCACTCACCAGTTCAGTATTCCCATGTGAGAAAAAGGTTGAAAACCGAGGCCCACCATGCCCTTGACAAAGTAAAATCCATTGTTTCCCTTTCCTCACCCTACAATGACTCTGATAAATCTATTTCCTCCCACATGCATTTGAGGGGCGATTTCTCTCATGTGATCAACGAGATTAGGAATAAAGGCTCCACACATCCTAAGGTAAATTCAGAGATATCAAAAGGTGACAACAACAACAAGGGAAAGATTGCCTCCCTGAGTGGAAAATATGGATTTTAAGATTTTATTTATTAATTGTTGAGAATAGTTGACTTGTGAATTTTTGGACAACACACTATTTTTTGGATATATGGGTAATATATTTTGGGAAATATTTCCTATTATCCTTGATATAAAATGCCAAATATGAATTTGATAATGGGTGTCACAAGGAGGGATGTTTTGTTTGATTAATTAGTTTTGTTATGATTGTTAGAAGCTAAAGGGAGTCACAAGGGGTCCCACCTACTAGTTATTATTTATTTAAAAAACCCTTATTATGATTTATTACTTTTCCCCCTTAACTAAAAAGTTGGTTGAGTTTTAATTAACTTAACTAAGGAAGTAGTTCAACTACTTTAACCAATTCTAATTTTCTTAAAGGAAAAAGGAAAGGGAGGAACAAGAGGAGAATACAAGGAGAGACATACTAAGGTTTTCTCTTTGAGTTTTTGTTGAGATAATTCAGTTTTCATTCATTCCTTAATTCATTAGAAGCCTAATTCTTTTTTATGATAGCAGGGTCCCATTGTAGACAACAAGATTCATGGTTGAATTACATCATTCAGACACTTTTTTTTCAGAGGTGTTGATCTATCTTTGATAGTCTGTGTAGAGTTGTTTGTTTGTGAATTAGATTCCCTGACTAACAATGGTTATTGTGTAGAGTCGAGTGGGAAGAAATCTGTGGCAAGATGGTCCATCTTTTAAAGTTCATTTTTTTATTTTCTGTCAGAAGTCCTTTTGTATGTTTCATCGGGGACATCTAAGTTTGACTTTGGTCCAAAACTTCCAGAGGAAATTTTGTAAATAGAATGATTCTTTAATGAATTGGAATGAAATAAAGGATTGATTTATGTCTCATATGTTTTTATTATTGATTTGGTGTCTTTACTTCTATCTCTATATTTATTTCAACATCTGATATGTTCATAAAATTACATAAATAATGATTTTTTCAACAATCTTTTAATTATAAAAAGACAACCTACACACTTGTAAACAATACTTGTGAATTAAGATATCATTTTTGATGGCTATAAACACAGGGTGATATTCCCGTGTATATTTATTTAGCCAAGAGGGATATGAAAATGTTTGAGTAATATCATTTCATATCTTTTCCTCAACATTTATTTGGCGACCATACTGAAGAGATCTTCAATATCTCTTTGGTTAATTTTTATGCTTGATTAGCATCGAATACAACTTTTTTTTCTGATATTGATTCTTTGACTATTTTATTTCTTAATGACTGTGATTGTTGCA
>JZKD02S0812153.1:718044-729247 GCA_000966675.3 Picea glauca | reverse complement strand
GTAGAAGAATTTTTGGCCCAACAGTCTAATCTGGGCTAAATATGTAGGTAGGTAGGATAGGGCCTAGGCTAGCAAGTTTTTCCTCCAATAAAACACACATGATATTCGATGAAAGTTCATGATTTTGGGGTTTGAAGTGTGTTTCCTAACCCCGTGGTGACAAAATGCAAAGGAAGTGGTGAAAAAACCCACAAAGGAGCATTATCCTAAGTTTTTGTTGCACATTTTGATTCGCGCCCGGAGACTAAAGAGTGCGCATAGATCAACGTTTGATCTAGCAACGCTTAGATCTATGACCGCCAAGAGATTCTAGACCCCCCCAATAGTTCTACTTTTAATGGTGGGGGGGGGGGTCAAATATGGGCGGTTTTCCCAGTGGGCCCCATCCTAATGTGTCGAAAATCCATTACATTGGACCCCCTCCACTCTAAACCATTTACCACCTACCCCACCTCCGACATACTTCCATACCGACACCACTATCTCCTCTTATAAGTCCCATCTCATTACTCTGCCAACATATTCCCCTCCATTCATCTATCACAGGTCACATCCCTTTCGCCTATCTTCTAGTCATCGCCCTCCATGTCATCCTGGCACACCCATCACCCTTCCTTTACCTTCCACTTCATACCTCAAGTGACCCATTGGCCATTTAATACAAGCTAACATATCCATTAGTTTTCTGACATGTTCCCCACACCCAATGTATACTCGTTCGCCCAAATTTAACCTTGTCTCTGCCATTTTCACATTGCTCATACTTTCCACACACAAGAAACTAATTTTACCTCACTAATTCAGTCATCTATGTAGCCATAGCCATTACCCGCTAACGTTTTTTGTTTCGATTGCAGGTACCTTTGAAGTGATGGCACCAAAATCTAAAAAATCAACAGTCGAGGAAAATCCATTCCTCCCGCCTCCTGTTGATCTCGATCGGATCCCACTAGCTGATAAAGACTACCTGATCTTAGAGACCAGGTGAGAATTCGATCTTGCCAAATTGCATTCCTAATTTAGGGACACTTTCCTGGATCAAAGTGACGATATTGGGCTCTGGGAGTCAAATCTCCCCCTGTATCTTTTTCCCCAAGTCCACCATTTTCCCGAGTTCACCCTCAAGTGCCAGGCGCATTACCTTCCCGATCAGAGAGCCATTGTTTCATCGTCTGTAGAAACCCTTTTCACTATCACACCCGAGTCCATTGATCAAATGATGCAAATATCCAGAGCCGAATCTGCCTCTCCTTTCACCCTTGAAGTTCTAACTGAAAAGTACCAGAATATGTATTTTCCCCAGAGAACATAGATTTTTGAGATTTTTCTCCCACAAGATGCTCAATTCGCCAAGAAAAATCCCCCTTACCATTCCTCCATGTTTTTAGAAAAGGGAAACCAAATCATTTCATCATTACGTTGTCTGCTCGGTTACTTCTCAGATGAATGGGTGGATGAGCCCATCTTGGGTTACCTATCCATTTTCATTGCCGAAGAAAAAGCTACCGCCCAGTTTGACTACAACAGTTTTCTAGCCAAGAAAATGCATAAGCAAATTTTCAAATTTCCCACAGAGGGCATGTTCTAGTATTCTTCAATACTGGCTTACATGATCATGTTCTTTCAAGAAGATAAGTTCTCGTTCACCATGTAGAAAATGGACCAGGACGGTAAACCACAACCTGCCACCTCTAAGACTTCGCTACTTAGAAGAAACTCCACAGAGTTTAATTTCAAGCAATTTGTTGAGCAGTTTTATCACCCAGTGGTAAGCATGCTCAGTGGTAGGCCAGAGACAAGGATAAATGAGGAGACCCAAAGAATTTTACACCTCTCATACCTCACCAAGACTGGAGACTGGTATTTGTATCAGAATCACATGGAAATCAGAATTTATGTATGTGATTTGGCCCCTTATAAACTTCCCAGATACATTCTGGTTAGGATATTTGCCTTGGAATACATTAGGCAAATGATCAATTTAGATGACATACATTTTGTGTCTTTGAAGAAGTAACAACAGTTGAGAATTAAGGGGTAGATAGGATCCTTTATCTGCAACAGTCGAGTTGCCAAGGAAGAGGCAAACAAACTACTAAAGGAAATGCATTTTGGCACAAGCTTCCTGTGGCACTATGATTCGTGTGGGATCATTGTAGATATGAGGTCAAAGAATAAAATTTCCCCTTATGTTCATGATCCCAAACCAGAGATCGAGAAGTTTATGAATCAAACATAGTGGGGGGTGAACACTCTGGAAGAAGTAAAACAACAATCTCCTTCAGTCATTATTTCACAGACAACTACACCACACATACCCAAGGAGAAAAGACCCAGAAAGGATGCCTCACCTTCAGTCACTGAAGTGTCAACAGAGGATTTCCAGGTGTACAAGAAAAGGCCTAATACCCCTCACACTACTGACAGGTCTGGAGAGGAAGAGACCCAGTCTACCACACTAGATAAGGGGAAGAATTCATCACCTTTCTCAAGCAGTCATCAAATGATGTCTACTTCGTCCTCAAAGAAGTAGACTGTTACCACTGTGATTACCCAACCTCCACTAGGATCTGCAAAACTGATCATTTTTGAAAAGTATGATTTGATTAAGAATAAAAATGAGATGCTGACCAACAACACCTATGCTCAGTTCTGGAAGTAAACATCCACAACAAAACATAGATTGTTATCATCTTTTGATACAGAGAAGGGGATAATGCACATGGCATTTTTGCAGGCACAAGTTCCCCATCCAAAGGAAATCACTGATTACAAGAGGGAAACATTTGATTTTAAGACCATAGATGTACATCCAGCTGATCAGATGGATTTACACAGGAAGACTAGAGAAATGGTTTTCTCAACATTGGAAAATGCTTCCGCTACTATTGCAAAATTACAAATTTCTCTGAACAATGTTCAAAATCAATTAAAGCTATAGAAAATATCATCTTTTTCTAATTTTAATAGGATTAAGTATTTAGAATAATTGGTCATCGAAATTGGGTATGACTCCTTAAATGTGAAAGTCACCGAGGAGATTCTCAAGAAAAAGAATGTTGACATAGCATCTCTGAGGAAGCAACTAAAACTACCACCTACAGAAGACTCAGAGGCCAAAGAGATGGTTGAGACAGAAGGTGAAAAGGAAGAGATTCTAATGTTGATCATGGAACATAATGCACAGATAAAAGAGATGGAAGCAGAGCTAGAGAGGTTAGTAAAGGAGAAGGAGCAGGAAACACCGATGGAATTCATCCCACTGAGTGAAGTTCCCCTCATAAAAGTTATCACAACAAAAGCATAAGCAACCAGCACATCAGAACTTCCATCAGCCACCCCACTGACATCTTTGGAAAAATTTGTAGAGCTATCAAAATCAATGGAGGAGATGACCCTACAAGGAATGAAAATCAATAGACTAAAAAAATATACTGAGAATCTCTAGGAGCTCAAGTCTTCCTACTAGAAAAGATACAACATTGAGAGGCAAACATCAGAAAAGATCAAGCAGGAAGTACAACAGCTGCAAAAGAAAACAGTGGGGGGGAAAACACTAGCAAAAGCTAAAGAGAACATTTGGATGGATATCTCCAAATCCATAAATGAAATATGGCCCACGGTGCAAATCATGTTTGAACAACATGAACTGGTGTTGAGGAGAAGGCAAGCCATCAACAAGATAAAAGGAGAGCTAGGGGAAATGCCCAAAAAACTAATGAAACCATTAAGTTTATGAATTCAAAAGCTAGGGAAGAGATGGAAGACCTAAATATTGAAGACAAAACATAAACTATTCTTGAGGTCAAAATATTTCTGACCAAAAGAGGACTAATATTGTAGTTGTTGGAGAAAGTCCAGAACATGGATATCATGGTTCAAAGATTATTCAACAAGATTGATGTGTTGTAGAAGAAAGGTCTTCCTGGTTTGCTAGTTCTAAACGATAAACTAATGACCCTTTCTGACTACAAACATAAGAATACTACGATGTCCAAGGATAGTTCCAAGTTTTCAGGAATTCAGGGTAGTATAACAGGCAAGGCATTTCTAGAAACTCTATAGCTGGACCTAAGTATCTAGCACGAAATCAAATATATTTTCATAACCAAGCTGATTTTTTCCAAATATACATAAATGGATGAAATCTATTTAAGGCTACTCAAAGTCACCATTCCCATTCAACAAAGATGGGAGGATCTATGCAATTTGATCGAATGAGATATGAGGTGTACCATCGTAGTCAACATGCAGAGCATTCAAAGTCACGTGAATGATTCACCAACGACCTTCCCCAAAATCAGCATGAAGGATACAACTGATCATCACCAGTTCCTATATTTTTGTATCATGTTATCTAGTTAGTTAGATTTAGAATCTGCCACGTCCGGATCATTAATGTCAGGGCCATTTTTAATTTTTGTTATAAATACTTCGAAATTCGAAGTACTGAGGGTTGATGTTTACACCCAAGTAAGTTGTAAGCACTGTAATTTTTATCAGAGATCTACCAGTAATAAAAGGACATTTCACAGGCTTCCTGCGTGTTAGTTGTTGGTGATGTTTTCTTCTCTCATTTCAATGGTTTTTCCTCTCTTCATAATCATTTATGTTTTCTATATTTGATCATTTAAAATAAGTTGAAGTTGCAGAATTTGTATTTGTATACTCTGTTTCTGGATTTTAAAGATCTAAATGTTTATCCTCTGATGTTATGATTAAGAAATTCTTAAATGCTTCTTTGTTATAATTGATTATCTCATCTTTTCTATTATCCATCATTTAAATTCTAAAGGATCTAATAGTTGGATTATCCTTCCCTGTGAAAACACCTTATAAAATATGTATTGATCTCAAACTTTCTAAAACAAACCCCATAGCCCAATGGATGTGTAAGCGATATGTCAGCCATTTTTATAAAACAGACAATGCAGTCTCATTTATTTAACTAGCATAACATCTAAAATCTAAAACAAAGCTAAATTTTACAGAGAGATCCCTCTCTGAAACTGGAAGGGCTAGATCCCATTTTCGATGTGGTTGGATAAAGTTACCTCTAGTAAATTTCTTCTACCTAGCAACAACTTCTGGGAATTTACAGAGCGATAACATAGTGGCGACCATACTGGGGAACTAAACAAACTTTATATATCCTATGATTTCTTTTCCTTAGACAAAGAAAACTTTATTTCTGAACGAATCATAAAGTCCAAACTTACATAGAGATAATGTTCAGAGGTTGTTAAAGTTTGTATATTATAGTTAAAAGTTTCTAAAAATAAAATTAAAATTAAAAATTTTGGCTCCTAAAAGAGTTTTCACTAGATCTCATCCAGACCCAGAACCTGCAATAGGAGTAGACAATCCCGAAAAATTACTCAGAAAGAAAAATGTTGCAGAGGGTTCCGGGAGTCATAGTCCACTCCATAGGTCCCCTTCTCTCCCAGAGAAGTTGGTTTCCCTTCAAGATCTCGAGTTTGACATATCTTTTGAACAAAGCCTTTTTAGATCAAAATTTGATAGCTTTGTAAGTGAAATAGTTTTAGATCAAACCATCCTTCAACCGAGGACCCCTGGAATACTTTCTACCAGAGTTGATGTTGATCAACAATTTCTCCAGGAATTTGACAAGCTAGAAGCTCTAGTTGTGAATCTTGATCAAGCCTTAGACAAAGCTCACTTTCAGCAGTCAGTCAAAATTTTTGCTTTGACTATTGCTGCAACTTCTACTAAACCTAAACCAGTTCATTCATCTCCTCCCAGCCCTTCATTTTCCACATCTTCTGTCACCTCCCCTCCAATCACACAGGTTGTTTTTCAATCTCCTCCACCAATCATGGCAGAAATATATGCTCCATTTGTGTTCATTTCTCCTTTACATTCCATGCATTAGGATTATCAAACTAGACTCCCTCAGTTTGATAGTACTGGTCCTCTGAATGCACAACAACATGTTGACAAAATGAATGATTATTTTGATTTGTAGGAAGTAGATGAAGTTGATGTGTAGATGCGACTATTTGCACAGAGTCTGACTGGAGAAGTCAAAAAGTGGTTCAAAACCTTACATGTTGCTTCCATAACTGACATTGCTTCTTTTCATCGAAGTTTCCTTGACAGGTGGGAGGTAAAGAAAAATCCTCTCCAGATCTTGTCAGAATATGAGAATATCAGAAGGAACAAAGAAGAGACAGTGCATGATTACTGCACTCATTTCAATAATATATACAATGCAATTCCAGTTGATATCAAACCACCTCAATGTTTGGCATTAATGAAATTCCCCGATGGATTCGATGTCGACATGTCGTATCAGCTAAGAGAAAGAAAATCTGCTACTCTAGAAGACATGCAGAAAAGTGTCGTTAGTGTGGAATCAAATCTTTTAGCCAAAAGAGCCAGACATAGAATGGAAAGGAGGGTCATGATTAAGGAAGAGCCTTCCACTTCCTCTTTAGATGCCAAACTATATTCTCTAGCCAGATCTGTGGAGATAATGATGGAGAGGCTTACTATAACTCACAAAAATCCACCTAGTGAAAACCAAGCTACTCCTCAGATTCTGAATCTTAACTTCAGAAGAAATCCTCCCCAGATCAGGCAAAGAGATCCGAGGGATTAAAGAGAATAGAGGGGGCTTGATCAATAGATCAGACCACCCCTCCAGGAAAATTATATTGATGAAGGTGAGGATATAATTGAAGAATTGGATGATACTCATATAAACCTCATGGGCGTTCACGATGATGAATCCATTTTTATTACTCAGGAAGAGCACAAGCTCTTCCTCCTTTCAAAAACAGAGGTAAACAAGGAAGCAGAGGAGACATAACAATAGGCCTTTGAAAATTCTATGATGGAGGTACACAGGCAGTATAACCTAAGAAGTAAGAAGGCAAATGAAAACCCTCCAAAGAGGGCTTCTGAAACAAAGAAGGCTATTGAAACAAAGAGAATAGTCGAAAAAAAGAAAACCTTAGAATCCTCTCCCAAGAAAGTCCCCGAGTGGAAAAATGTTGAATCTCCTGTAAAAAGAACTCCCGAGATTTTACAAAGAGAAAACCAGACTAAATTTTCATCAACTAGTCAACCAAGTGCTCATGTGCATAGAACCCTGATGGATAAAGCAGAAGTGCAGAGCTTAAGAAAAATGTCCACTACTTTCATCCTTGAAGGGGAACCAGCTAAACTGAAGATCCCCATTCCATTCTCTGAGATGATGAGTAAGAACGCTTACAGGTCATAAGTGATTAAATATTTGAGCATCGAACTAGAGATATGTACAAAGGCCCTGAATGTCGATTCTCCAAATTACTCGGAAATGGTAAATCGTGTTGATGATCAACTAGAGCTCCTGTTTGGTCCTGAATTTGATGTTCAAACCGATAATGGTGTCGTGGCCCCTTTTTACATCATCCTAAATATCCACGACTTGATACTACATAATGCTATGCTAGATCTGGGTGCCTCTCACAACCAAATGCCCAAAGCTGTGATGGAAAATTTGGGACTTGAGGTCACTAGACCCTACAAGGATTTTCATTCTTTTGAATCGAGCAAGGTCAAATTCATAGGGATAATTAAGGATTTATGCATCACCCTAGCTCAAATCCCAACAAAGAGTATGGTAATGGATATAGTAGTTGCAGAAATTCCCCCAAAATATAGTATGTTACTATCAAGATCATGGGGATCTAAGTTGAAATGAACCCTACAACTATATATGTCCTAGGCCACCATCCCGGTATTTGGACAATAGAGAAGACTGTATAGAGAAACCGTGATGAATTATATGGTCAGTAGTCAGGAAAAGCCGCACAATTACCCACTATACTTTGCACACTTTGACCTGTATTCTTTCATTCTATACAATCATGGTGACTTGGAAGGACAAATCGCTCAGCTGGAAGATGATACACATGATCTAAAAGAGGATAAAGAAGTTACTAAGGAGAGAAATGTTGAAACTGTGGAAAGTGAGGAACTGCCAATAGATTTTTGGAGCATGGATTTCGATGGGGCTAGATTTTGGTTACATAATCACATATCAAGGTATTCAGAGAGCCATTATTACAAACTAAACTTCCAATTCACGAACAACATAGTTGAGTACGAAGCTTTGATGTTCGGCTTGAAACTACTGAAGAAAGTTGGTGCCAAATAGATTATGGTAAGGGGTGATTCTGAATTGGTTATCAAGAAAATCAAAGTTGAGTATGTAGCTAAACATCCTAGACTTGGATCTTGTAGAAATTCTTCTTTGGACGTTCTTCAATGTTTTACTGAAATCAATTTACAGGTAATGCCCAAGGGACAAAACATATTAGCAGACGGGTCGGCTACGTTAACATCTACTTGCAAAATACCCTTTTGTCCCACTCGCAAATAAATGGTGGAATTGAAGTGCAGACCAACTGTTCCAAACAACATCAGATACTAGTAGGTATTCGGGAATAACGATCAAATTGAAGACTTCCTATAGTGTAAGAATGAGTTCAAATGTACAAATATAGATTTAGAGAATGATGATGATGATGTAAATAAATCTGTTTATAAAATTGGTAGTGTAAATAAAGTATATTCTGAAGATTTGAATGAAAATAAAGTAGAGGCAGATGAATTGAATGAAAATGAGATAGATTGTGACATTCTACAGTTGAAAAATAATGTGTTGCCTAGAGGTTTAGGTCTGCTAGAAGACTTGTTCGATTTTAATGATGTAGCCAAAAAAACAAAAATTGAAGCTAGTGGTAAAGAGGTCGAAGAGTGCAACATAGGAACAGAAGAAAAACCCAATATGATAAAACTTTCTAAATCTCTGCCCACCTGAGAAAAAATGCAAATACATTGAACTTTTTAAGGAATACGTGGATGTGTTTGCTTGGGGTTATGAGGAATTAAAATCTTATTACACAAGCATCATACAACATCAGATCCCGATAAAAGAAGAACACAAACCTTTCAGGGAGAAACTTAGGAGAATCAATCCCAAGTTGCTTCCCCTGATAGAGAAAGAAATAAAAAAGATGAATGATGCAAAAATTATAGTTCCCTTGAGATTTTCCAAATGGGTTTCTAACCTAGTTCCTACTAGGAAGAAAAATGGTGAAATCAAACTTTGCATAGATTTCATAAATATGAACAAAGTATCCCTTAAAGACAATTACCCTCTGCCAAAAATGGAGCACATTTTACAAAAGGTAGTTGGAGCCAGTAGGATCTCCTTACTAGATGGTTTCTCAGGTTACAACCAAGTCCCTGTCCACCCAGAAGATCAAGAGAAGACATCATTCACCACATCGTGGGGAACCTTCATGTACGTGAAGATTCCCTTTGGTTTGATGAACGTTGGTGCCACTTTCCAAAGAGAAATGGATATTTATTTTGTGTATGAACTTGGGAGATTTATAGTCATATATCTGGATGATGTGACTGTCTACTCCAAATCTGACGAGGAACACTTGCAACATCTTAGACGCATGTTTGATAAGTAAAGGAAATTTTGGATTTCATTGAATCCAAAGAAAATCCTTTTCGGTTTAGAGGAAGGAAAGTTGTTGGTACACATAATCTCTAAAGATGGAATTAAAATAGACCCCAGTAGAATAGAATCCATCCAAAAAGTGGAACACCCTAGGAACATCAAAGAGATACAATCATTCATTGGAAAAATAAATTTCCTTAGAAGATTCATACCCAAATCGACTGAGCTTCTTAGGAACATCACAAATATGTTGAAAAAGGACACAAAAATCGAATGGAACACTAAGTCCAAATAGTCATTTGAGCAGGTGAAACATGCACTCACCCAAGCCCCAGTTTTGATCAGCCCTGATTACATCAAAGAATTTTATCTTTTCTCTTTTGCATCTGAACACACCATCGCAGCAGTGTTGTTGCAGAAAAATAGTGAAGGGTACGAACAACCCATAGCATTTTTTAGCAAATCTTTGAGAGATGTTGCGTTGAACTACAACATAATGGAGAAACAATCTTTTTCCCTGGTAAATGCCATAAAGGATTTCAGAGTCTATAATCTTTATTCTCACACAATTTCATATGTTCCAAATGTAGTGGTAAAGGATATCCTGAATCAGGATAATCCATATGGCAGGAGAGGAAAATGGATTGTGATTATTCTGGAATATGACATTGAAATAAAACCTACTAAACTGATCAAAGGACAGGGTTTGGCCAAACTAATGGCTGAATCTAATTTTGATGCTCTAGATATTAATTTTTTGGTTGCAGTTGATGAGAAGGAAGAGTAGGTGACTCCAAATGTAAACGAGGTATTCTTAAACTCTCTTTGGTACGCATACCTCATTTTTGTACTTCATAACTTACAAGCTCTTCTTGGTTTGACTAAGACCAAAGCCATATTTATTAAACTGAAAGCATTGAAATTTTGTATTCTAGAAGGTAATCTTTATTGGAAAGATCCTGGTGGTATCTTGCTTAATTGCCTATTAAAAGAAAAAGCTGATAGGGTTCTGTAGGATTTCCATGCAGGAGACTGTGGTGGACATCTGAGTTGGAAAACCATAGCTAACAAGATTATGAGAGATGGTTTCTACTGGCGCTTACATTGTTTGCTAATGTTCATCAAAAAGTTACTTCTTGTCATAAATGTCAGGTTTTCGAAGGTAAAAGGAAGTTGTTGCCTCTCCCCATGAAACCCATCTCATTTGAATCCCCTTTCTAACAATGGGGTTTAGACTTCATTGGAGAAATACATCTTTCCTCCTCGGGTCAACACAAGTGGATCCTCACGGCCACATACTACTTCACCAAGTGGACCGAGGCTGTACCATGCAGGCAAGCTACTGACTCTATTATCATCAAGTTTTTAGAAACTAATATATTGTCTGGTTTTGGATGCCCCAGAAACATTATAGATGACAATGCAGCGACGTTTATCCAGGTGGATATCGGTGGCCACCCACCTTCTCCAACTGGCCCAAAACATGTTTCTGGCAATTTTGGTAATTTACTATTTTTAGCAATTTTTAACTTCCGGGGCCATTTTGAGGCCCTAAACGATGTTTTTTTGGGAAAATGGGGAGAAACATGGATCATAGATTGATATTTCTCTAGCCAAAAGTTGTATTTCTCGGATAGATCTTTCCAACGAGCTATCATACGCCTAAAACGGAGATCGTATGCAAAAGTTACGACCCCGGGAAGTTGATGCACCAACTTA
>JZKD02S0812153.1:692068-714085 GCA_000966675.3 Picea glauca | reverse complement strand
CGCGCTGCCGTCACATCTCTTCTCAGAGATAAGCTGCCACCATTCCAGCAAGCTTGTTTCCGCTGCATTTTTACAGTTTCAGCTTATTTCGTTATTTAATAGAAAACCAGTTTTATTGTACCTCTGTTATTTTTGTTAAGCACCTATTAATAATCTGTATTCATTTCGTTCTGCTCATAAAATCCGGATCAGACGTTCAGATCCAAAAGACTCATAGATTTTTGCAGTCAATATTGCATTACTCTGGGACACTCAACAACTTATTATCCTCAAGGAAATGGGCTAGTTGAGTCCTCAAACAAAATTCTAGTGAACATTCTCAGGAAAACACTGCAAGAAAATAAGAAATCGTGGCATAATAAGTTGGTTTTCGTGCTCTGGGCTGATAGAATAAGCACCAAAAGATCAATTGGCATGTCTCCATACCAATTGGTATAGGGCACTAAAGTGGTTTTTCCCCTTTCCTTAGGATTCCCTGTCATGAAACTATTGCAGGAAGCGTAAGTAGAGCCAAATGAAGTTCAACGGAGAATAAATAAAATTATTAATTTAATGCGGTCCAGAGAAGAGGTATACAACAAGACTCAGGTCATCTAGGAGAACATCAAAAATATTTTTGACAGAAGGACTAAAGAAGATGATTTTGAGCTAGGTGACTTGGTTCTAAAATGGGATTCTAGAAATGAGGATAAGGGTAAGCATGGAAAATTTGATAGCTTATGGAAATTACCTTACACCATTCAGACATTCAGAAGAAAATAACACATTTTTTCTCAAAAACATTAATGGAACATACCTGCCAGGTGGACCTGTGAACGACAGGATGTTGAAGCATTATTTTCCACCCCAATAAAGATATCACAAATATTTTTCCACTGTACATACCATTTTTTTTTTTTTCATTTAGGTTGTGTGTGGGTGATATTAATTAGATGGTTGAATCCCGCAAAGAAGGCCCTAAGATACTGACCAATGCCACCAAAGATTCTCAAAATAAAAAACAAATCAAATAGGAGAATAAGCATGGAGAGATTTGTTTTTTACAGACATCAGGAGACAGGTTCTTGGCACCTCACAAGGAGAGCACCATCCCCAGGTGGAGCCACTGTTATAACCCTATATTTCATAGGATCAACTCGTGACTAGAGATTTTACTCTTGATGTAGTTTGGTTGGAAATAATATTTTATTTTTTGCAAATTATTTTCAAAAAGAAAAGAAAAAGAAAGAAAATAAAAGAAAGAAAAATAAAATAAAAAGAATAAAAGAGGGCATAAAATAAAATGGATAAAATCCCCATGCAATAATAATGACTTGATCCATACAATTTAATCATGGTCAGGTCTTTTAAATTTATGTTGATAGGCTTAGTGAATAAGACTTGGCTAAACTGATTAATCTTAGCCAAGTAGATAGGTTAGTTATTGAATAAATTTGACCAAACTGTTTAAACTTGGTCAAATATCCCTAGGGTAGAGGAATTTTTGGCCGAACAGTCTAATCTGGGCTAAATATGTAGGTAGGTAGGATAGGGCCTAGGATAACAAGTTTTTCCTCCAATACAACACACATGATGTTCGATGAAAGTTCATGATTTTGAGGTTTGAAGTGTGTTTCCTAACCCCATGGTGACAAAATGCAAAGGAAGCGGTGAAAAAACCCACAAAGGAGCACTATCCTAAGTTTTCGCTGCACATTTTGATTCGCACCCACAGACTAAAGAGCACACATAGATCAACGGTTCATCTAGAGACACTTAGATCTACGACCGACAAGAGATTTCAGACCCCCCCGACAGTTCTACTTTTAATGGTTGGGGGGGGGGGGGGGTCTGATATGGGTGGTTTTCCTGGCAGGCCCCATCCTAGCGTGTAGCCAATCCATTACATCGGACCCCCTCCGCTATAAACCATTTACCTCCTACCCCCCCTCTGACATACTAACATACCGACATTCCAATACCACCACTACCTCATGATGTCACGTCCCACTATCTCCTCTTATAAGTCCCATATGATTACTCTGCCAATGTATTCCCCTCCATTCACTTGTCACAGGTCACATCCATTTCACCTATATTCCAGTCATCGCCCTCCACATCATCCTGGCACACCCATCGCATGTCCTTTACCTACCACTTCACACCTCAAGTAACCCATTGGCCATTTAATACAAGCTAACATATCCATTAGTTTGCTGACCTATTCCCCATGCCCAATGGATACTCGTTCGACCAAATTTAACCTCGTCTCTACCATTTTCACATTTCTCATACTTTCCACACACCAGAAACTCATTTTACCTCACTGTTTCAGTTAGCGATTCAACCATAGCCATTACCTACTAACGTTTTTTGTTTCAATTGTAGGTACCTTTGAAGTGATGGCGCCAAAATCTAAAAAAATCAGAGGTCGAGGAAAATCCATTCCTCCCACCTCCTGTTGATGTCAATCGAATCCCACTAGCCAATAAAGACTATCTGATCTCTGAGAGCAGGTGCGAATTCAATTTTTCCAAATTGCATTCCTGGTTTAGGGACACTTTCCTAGATCAAAGTGACAAGATTGGGCTCTGGGAGTCTAATCTCCCCCTGTATCTTTTTCCCCAAATCCACCATTTTCTCGAGTTCACCCTCAAGTGCCAGGCGCATTACCTTCCCAATTAGAGAGCCATTGTTTCATCATCTAGATAAACCCTTTTCACTATCACACTCGATTCCAGTGATCAAATGATGCAAATATCCAGAGTTGAATCTGCCTCTCCTTTCACCCTTGAAGTTCTAATTGAAAAGTACCAGAATCTATCTTTTCCCTAGAGACAACATATTTTTGAGCGTTTCCTCCCACAGGATGCTCAATTCCCCAAGAAAAATCGCCCTTAACATTCCTCCATGTTTTCCAAAAAGGGAAACCAAATCATTTCATCATTATGTTGTCTAATTGGTTACTTCTCAGATGAATGGGTGGACAAACCCATCTTGGGTTACCTATCCATTTTCACTGTCGAAGAAAAATCCACCACCCAGTTCGACTACAACAGTTTTCTAGCCAAGAACACGCATGGGAAACTTTTCAAATTTCCCACAGAGGGCATGTTCCGGTATTCTTCAATACTGGCTTACATGTTCATGTTTTTTCAAGCAGATAAGTTCTCATTCACCATGCAGAAAATGGACCAGGATGACAAACCACAGCCTGCCACCTCTTGGACTTCACTACTCAAAAGAAACTCCACAAAGTTTAATTTCAAGCAACTTATTGAGCAGTTTTACACCCACTAGTAAGAATACTCAATGTTAGGCCAGAGCCGAGGCTAAATGAGGAGACCCAAAGAATTTTACACCTCTCAGACCTTGCCCAGACTGGAGACTGGTATCTGTATCAGAATCACACGAAAATAAGAATTTATGGATATGAGATGGCCCCTTATAAACTTCCGAGATACGTTCCGGTTAGGATATTTTGCTTGGAATACATAAGGAAAATGATCAATTTAGACGACATAAATTTTGTGTTTTTGAAGAGGAAACAACAGTTGAGAATTAAGGGGAAGATATGATCCTTTATCTGAAATAGTCGAGCTACTGGGGAAGAGGCAGACAAACTATTAAAGGAAATGAAGTTCGACACAATATTCATGTGGAACTATGATTCGTGTGGGATTATTGCAAAGATGAGGTCGAAGAATAAAAGTTCCCCTTATGTTCATGAGACCAAACCAAAGATATAGAATTTTATGAATCAAACAGAGTAGGGGGTGAACACTCTGGAAAAAGTAGAACAATATCCTTCAGTCATTATTTCACATACAACTACACCGTAGATACCCAAGGAGAAAAGACCCAGAAAGGACGCCTCGCCTTCCGTTATTGAAGTGTCAGTAGAGGATTTCTAGTTGTACAAGAAAATGACTAAGACCGCTCACACTATTGATAGATCTGGAGAGGAAGAGACCCAATCTACCACAGTAGCTGAGGGGGAGAATTCATCACCTTTCTCAAGCAGTCATCAGATGATGTCTACTTCTTCCTCAAAGAAGAATATTGTTACCACTATGATTACCCAACCTCCACTAGGATATGAAAAACTGAGCATTTTTTAAAAGTATGATTTGATTAAGAAAAAAATTAGATGTTGACCAGCAACAACTATGCTTAGTTTTGGAAGAAAACATCCAAAACAAAGAACAGATTGTTATCATTTTTTGATGCAGAGAGGGGGAGAATGCACATGGAATTTTTGTAGGCACAAGTGCCCCATCCAAAGGAAATCACTGATTATAAGAGGGAAGTATTTGAGTTTAACACCAAAGATGTACATCTAGCTAATCAGATGGATTTACACAGGCAGAATGGAGAAATGGTTTTCTCAACATTGGCAAATGCTTCCACTACTGCTGCAAAATTACATATTTCTCTGAACAATGTTCAGAATCAATTAAAGCTAGAGAAAATATCATCTTTTTATAAGGTTAACAGGATTACGTCTTTAGAAGAATTGGTCCTCAAATTGGGTATCACCCCTCAAATGTGAAAGTAGATGAGGATATTTTCAATAAAAATAATGTTGACATAGCATCTCTGAGGAAGAAACTAAAACTACCACCTACAGAAGACTCATAGGCCAAAGATATGGCTAAGACAGAAGGTGAAAATGAAGAGATACTAAAGTTGATCGTCGACCAGAATGCACATATAAAAGAGATGGAAGCAGAGATCGAGAGGTTAGTAAAGGAGAAGGAACAGGAAACACCGATGGAATTCATCCCACTGAGTGTAGTTTCCCTCATAGAAGTTAGCATAACAAAAGCATCAGCAACCACCACAACAAAACTTCCATCAGCCACCCCACTGACAGCTCTGGAAAAATCTTTAGAGCTAGAAAAATCAATGGAGAAGATGACCCTACAAGGAATGGAAATCAATAGACTAAAAAAAGAGATTGAGAATCTCCAGGAGCTAAATTCTTCCTACCATACAAGCTACAACATTGAGAGGCAAACATAAAAAAATCTCAAGAAGGAAATACAGTGGCTACAAAAGAAAACAGTGGGGGGGGAAACACTAGCAGAAGCTAAGGAGAACAATTGGATGGATATCTCCAAATCCATAAATGAAATATGCCCCATGGTGCAAATCATATTTGAACAACATGAACTGGTGCTGAGGAGCAGGCAGGCCATCGATAATATAAAAGGAGAGTTGGGGGAAATGCCCACAGAAGCTAATGAAATCATTAAGTTTCTGAATTCAAAAACTAGGAAAGTGATAGAAGACCTGAAGATTGAAGACAAAACATAAAATATCCTTGAGGTCAAAAGAGTTATGACCAAAAGAGGACTAATGTTGCAGCTAGAGGAGAAAGTCCAAAACATGGATATCGTGGTTCAAAGATTCTTCAGCAAGATTGATGTGTTGCAAAAGAAAGGTCTTCCTAGTTTACTAGTTCTAAATGATAATCTAATGACCCTTTTTTAATACAAACAAATGATTACCACGGTGGCCAAGGACAGTTCCAAGTTTTTAGGAATTCAGGGTAGCATAACATGCAAGGCATTTCTAGAAACTCTGCAGCTGGACCTCAGTATCCAACACAAAATAAAATATATTTTCATCACCAAGCCAACTTTTTCCAAGTATACAAAAGTGGATGAAATCTATCAAAGGCTTCTCAAAGTCACCATTCCCAGTCAGTAAAGATGGGAGAGTTTGTGCAATTTGATCGAATGAGAGATGAGGTGTACCATTCGAGTCAACATGAAGAGCAGTCAAAGTCACGTGAATGATTCATCAATGGCCTACCCCAAAATCAGCATGAAGGATACAACAGATCATCATCAGTTCCTATGTTTTTGTATTGTGTTATTTAGTTAGTTATATTTATAACCTGCCACGTCTTGATCATTAATGACAGGGTCATTTGTAATTTTTGTTATAAACACTTCAAACTTTGAAGTACTGAGGGTTGATCTTTAGGCCCAAGCAAGCTATAAGGACTGCAATTTTTATCAGAGATCTACCAGTAATAAAAGGACATTTCATAGGATTCCTGCGTGTTAGATGTTGGTGATGTTTTCTTCTCTCAGTTGAATGGTTTTTCCTATCTTCGTAATCATTTATGTTTTCTATATCTGATTGTTTAAAAGAAGTTGAAGTTGTAGAATTTATCTTTGTATACTTTGTTTCTTGCTTTTAAATATCTAAATGTTTATCCTCTGATGTTATGATCAACAAATTGTTAAATTCTTCTTGGTTATAATTGATTATCTCATATTTTTTGTTATCCATCATTTAAATTATAAAGGATCTAACAGTTTCATTATCCTACCCTGTGAAAACACCTTATAAACTCTATATTGATCTCGAACTTTATAAAATAGACCCCATAGCCCAATGGATGCATAAGCGATATGTCAACCATTTTTATAAAACAAACAACACGGTCTCATTTATTTAACTATCCTAACATCTAAAATCTAAAAAAAAGTCAAATTTTACAGAGAGATCCCTCTCTGAAACTGGAAGGGATAGATCCCAGTTTCGAAGTGGTTGGATAAATTTACCTCTAGTAAATTTATTCTACCTAGCGACAACCTCTAGGAATTTACAGAGTGATAACATAGTGGATACCATACTGGGGAACTGAACAAACTTTATATATCCTACGATTTATTTTCCCTAGACAAAGAAAAATTTATTTTTGAACGATTCATAAAGTCTAAACGTACATAGAAATAATGTTCAGAGGTTGTTAAAGTTTGTATATATTAGTTAAAAGTTTCTAAAAATAAAATTAAAATTAAAAATTCTGGCTCCTAAAAGAGTTTTCACTAGATCTCATCCAGACCCAGAACCTGCAATAGCAGTAGACAATTGCAAAAAAATTCTCAGAAAGAAAAATGCTCCAGAGTGTTCCGAGAGTCATAGTCCACCTCATAGGTCCCCTTCTCTCCGAGATAACTTGGCTATCCTTCAATATCTCGAGTTTGACATATATTTTGAATAAATCCTTTTTAGAACAAAATATGATAGCTTTGTAAGTGAAACCATTTTAGATCAAACCATCCTTCAACCGAGGACCGCTAAATACTTTCTCTCAGAGCTGACGTTGATCAACGATTTCTCCAAGAATTTGACAAGATAGAAGATCTAGTTGCAAATCTTGATCAAGCCTTAGACAAAGCTCACTTTCAACAGTCAGTCGAACTTTCTTCCTTGACTATTGTTGTAGCTTCTGTTAAACCTAAACCATTTCATTCATCTCCTCCCAACCCTTCATCTTCCACACCTTCTTTCACCTCCCCTCCAATCGCACAGGTTGTTGTTAAGCCTCCTCCACCAATCATGAAAGCAAGATATTCTCCATTGGTGTTGGTTTCTCCTTTACATTCCATGCCTCAGGATTATCAAAACAAACTCCCTCAATTTGATAGTACTGGTCCTCTGAATGCACAACAACATATTGACAAAATGAACGATTATTTTTATTTGCAGGAAGTAGATGAATTTGATGTGCAAATGAGACTATTTTCATAGAGTCTAACTGGAGAAGTCAAAAAGTGGTTCAAAACCTTACATGCTTCTTCCATAACTGACATTGTTTCTTTTCATCGAAGTTTCCTTGACAAGTGGGAGGTAAAGAAAAATCATCTCCAGATCTTGTCAGAATATGAGAATAACATAAGGAACCAAGGAGAGACAGTGCATGATTATTGCACCCATTTCAATAATCTATACAATGCAATTCCAACTGATATCAAACCACCTCAAGGTTTGGCATTAATAAAATTCTTCGATGGATTCGACATTGACATGTCGTATCAGCAAAGAGAAAGAAACTCTTCTACTCTCGAAGACATGCAGAAAAGTGTCGTTAGTGTGGAAGCAAATCTTTTAGCCAGAAGAGCCAGGAAGAGATTGGAAAGGAGGGTCATGATTAAGGAAGAGCCTTCCACTTCCTCTTCAGACACCAAACTAGATTCTCTAGCCAGAGATGTGGAGAGAATGATGAAGAGGCTTACTATAATTGATATAAATCCACCCAGGGAAAACCAAGCTGCTCCTCAGATTCAGAATCCAAAATTTAGAATAAATTCTCCCTAGATCAGGAAGAGATATCTAAGGGATCAAAGAGAACAGAGGGGGCCTCATCAGTAGATTAGACCACCCCTCCAGGAAAATTATGCTGATGAAGGTGAGGATATAATCAAAGAATTGGATGATACTCATTTAAACCTCATGGGCATTCACGATGATGAATCCATTTTTCTTACTCAGGAAGAGGATGATCTCTTCCTCCTTTCACAAACAGAGGTAAATAAGGAAGCAGAGGAGACAGAACATCAGGCCTTTGAAAATTCTATAATGGAGGTACACAGGAAGTATAACTTGAGAAGAAAGAAGGAAAATGATAACCCTCCAAAGAAGGCTACTGAAACATAGAGAATATTCAAAAACAAGAAAACCTCAGAATCCTCTCCCAAGAAAGTGCCTGAGTGGAAAAATGTTGAATCTCCTGCAAAAAGAACTCCCAAGAAAGTGCCTAAGTGGAAAAATGTTGAATCTCCTGCAAAAAGAACTTCCAAGATTTTACAAAGAGAAAAGCAGACTGAAGTTTCATCGACTAGTCAACCAAGTGCTCTTGCCCATAGAACCCCAATCGATAAACCAGAAGTGCAGAGCTTAAGAAAAATGTCCACTACTTTCAGCCTTGAAGGGGAACTAGCTAAAATGAAGATCCCCATTCCCCTCTCTGAGATGATGAGTAAGAACACTTACAGGTCGCAAGTGATTAAAGATTTGAGCATCAAAACAAAGATATGTATGAAGGCCCTGAATGTTGGATCTGCAAATTACTCGGACATGGTAAATCTTGTTGATGATCAACTAGAGATCCAATTTGGTCATGAAGTTGATGGTAAAACTGATAACAATGTCGTGGCCCCTTTTTACATCACCCTAAATATCCATGAATTGATACTACACAACGCTATTATGGATTCGGGTGCCTCTCACAACCTAATGCCCAAAGATGTGATGGAAAAGTTGGGACTTGAGGTCACTAGACCCTACAAGGATTTTCATTCTTTTGACTCGATCAAGGTCAAATGCATAGAGCTAATTAAGGATTTATGCATCACCCTAGCTCACATCCCAACAAATAGGATGGTGATGGATATAGTAGTTGCAGACATTCCCCCAAAATATGGTATGTTACTGTCAAGATCATGGGGAGATAAGATGAAAGGAACCCTGCAACTAGATATGCCCTACGTCACCACCCTGGTATTTGGACAACATAGAAGATTATACAGAGAAACCCTAATGAAGTATATGGTCAACAGTCAGGAAAAACCACACAATTACCCACTATAATTTGCACACTCTGATATGGATTCTTTCATTCTATACAATTATGGTGACTTGGAAGGACAAATTTCTTAGCCGGAAGATGATACACATGATCCGAAAGAGGATAAAGAAGTCACTAAGGTGAGAAATGCTGAAACTATGGAAAGTGAGGAACTGTCAACAGATTTTTGGAGCATGGATTTCGATAGTGCAGTGAGTAAATAAGGAGTTGGGGCTAGAGTTTTGTTACATAATCACAGATCAAGGTATTCATAGAGCCATTCTTACAAACTGAACTTCCAATGCACGAACAACATAGTTGAGTATGAAGCTTTGATACTCGGCTTGAAACTACTGAAGAAAGTTGGTGCCAAACAGATTATGGTAAGGGGTGATTTTGAATTGGTTATCAAGAAAATCAAAGGTGAGTATGCATCTAAACATCCTAGACTTAGAGCTTATAGAAATTCTTCTTTGGATTCTCTTCAATGTTTTACTGAAATTGATTTGCAGGTAATGCCCAGGGGACAAAACATATTAGCAGACGGGATGGCTACGTCAGCAACTACCTGCAAAATACCCTTCCATCCCACTTGCAAATACATGGTGGAATTGAAGTGTAAACCAATTGCTCCATACAACATCAGATATTGGCAGGTATTCGGGAATGATGATCAAATTGAAGACTTTCTACAGTGTAAGAATGAGTTCGAATGTACAAATATAGATTTAGAGAATGATGATGATGATGATGTAAATAAATCTGTTTCTGAAATTGGTAGTGTAAATAAAGTAGATTATGAAGAGTTGAATGAAAATAATGTAGAGGTAGATGAATTGAATGAAAATGAGATAGATTCCAACATTCTATAGTTGAAAAATAATGTGTTTCCTAGAGGTTTAGTTGCGCTAGAAGACTTGTTCGATTTTAACAATGTAGCCAAAAAACCAAAAAATGAAGCTAGTGGTAAAAAGGTCGAAGAATGAAACATAGGAACAGAAGAAAAACCCAAGATGATAAAACTTTCTAAATCTCTGCCCCCTGAGCAAAAATTCATATACATTGAACTTTTTATGGAATACGTGGATGTGTTTGCCTAGGGTTATGAGGACTTAAAATCTTATGACACAAGCATCATACAACACCAGATCCTAATAAAAGAAGAACACAAACCTTTCAGGCAAACACTTAGGAGAATCAATCTCAAGTTGCTTCCCCTGATAGAGAAAGAAATCAAAAAGATGTATGGTGTGAAAATTATAGTTCCCTTGAGATTTTCCAAATGGGTTTCTAACCTAGTTCCTATCAGGAAGAAAACTGGCAAAATCAGACTTTGCATAGATTTCATAAATCTGAACAAAGTCTCCCTTAAAGACAATTACCCTCTATCCAAAATGGACCACATTTTACAAAAGGTAGTTGGAGCTAGTAGGATCTCCTTACTAGATGGTTTCTCGGGTTACAACCAAGTCCGTGTCCACCCAGAAGATCAATAGAAGACAACATTCACCACACCGTGGGGAACCTTCATGTACGTGAAGATTCCCTTTGGTTTGATGAACGTTGGTGCCACTTTCCAAAGAGTAATGGATATTGCTTTTGTGGACGAACTTGGGATATTTATAGTCATATATCTAGATGATGTGACTGTCTACTCCAAATCTGACGAGGAACACTTGCAGCATCTCAGATGCATGTTTGTGAAGTGCAGTAAATTTGGGATTTCATTGAATCCAAAGAAAAGCCTTTTCAGTTTAGAGGAAGGAAAATTGTCGAGACACATAATCTCTAAAGATGGAATTAAAATAGACCCCAGCATAATAGAATCCATACAGAAAGTGGAACACCCTAGGAACATCAAAGAGCTACAATCATGCATTGGAAAAATAATTTTCCTTAGAAGATTCATATCCAACTTGGACGAGATTCTCAGGAACATCATAATTATGTTCAAAAAGGACAAAAAAATCATATGGAACACTGAGTCCAAACAGTCATTTGAGCAGGTGAAACATGCACTCACCCAAGCCCTAGTTTTGATCAGCCCTGATTAGACCAAAGACTTTTATCTTTTCTCTTTTGCATCTGAACATGCCATCGCAACAGTGTTGTTGCAGAAAAACAGTGAAGGGTACGAACAACCCATATCATTTTTTAGCAAATCTTTGAGAGACATTGTGTTGAACTACAACATAATGGAGAAACAAGATTTTTCCCTCGTAAAGGCCATAAAGGATTTCAGAGTCTATATTCTTCATTCTCACACAATTGCATACGTTCCAAACGCAGTGGTAAATGATATCATGACTCGGGATAATCCAGATGGTAGGATAGGAAAATGGATTGCGGTTATTCTGCAATTTGACATTGAAATAAAACCTACTAAAATGATCAAAGGATAGGGTTTGGCCAAACTAATGGCCACTGTTATAACCCTATATTTCATAGGACCAACTGGTGACTGGATATTTTACTCTTGATGTAGTTTGGTTGGAAACAATATTTTATTTTTTGCAAATTATTTTCAAAAAGAAAAGGAAAAGAAAGAGAAAGAGAAAGAAAAGAAAGAAAAGAAAAGAAAAAGAATAAAAGATGGCAGAAAAGAAAATGGATAAAATCCCCATGCAATAATAATGGTTTGATCCATACAATTTAATAATGGTCAGGTCTTTTAAATTTGTGTTGATAGGTTTAGTGAATAAGACTTGGCTAAACTATTTAATCTTAGCCAAGTAGATAGGTTAGTTAGTTAATAAATTTGACCAAATTGTTTAAACTTGGTCAAATATCCCTAGGGTAGATGAATTTTTGGCCCAACAGTCTAATCTGGGCTAAATATGTAGGTAGGTAGGATAGGGCCTAGGCTAACAATTTTTTCCTCCAATAAAACACACATGATGTTCGATTAAAGTTCATGATTTTGAGGTTTGAAGTGTGTTTCCTAACCCCATGGTGACCAAATGCAAAGGAAGCAGTGAAAAAACCCACAAAGGAGCACTATCATAAGTTTCTGCTCCACATTTTGATTCGCACCCGAAGACTAAAGAGAGCACATAGATCAACGGTTGATCTAGCTACGCGTATATCTACCACCGCAAAGAGATTTCGGACCCGCCCAACCATTCTAGTTTTAGCGGTGGTGGGGGGGGGGGGTCCGATATGGACGATTTTCCCAGCGGGCCCCATCCTAACGTGTCACCAATCCATTATGTCAGATTCCCTCTGCTCTAAACCATTTACCTCCTACCCCCCCCTGACATAATTCCATACCGACATTCCTATACCACCGCTGCCTCATGACGTCACATCCCACTATCTCCTCTTATAAGTCCCATCTCATTACTCTACCAATGTATTCCCCTCCATTCACCTATCACAGGTCATATCCCTTTCTCCTAACTTCCAGTCATCGCCCTCCACGTCATCCTGGCACACTCGTCACCCATCCTTTACCTACCATTTCATACCTCAAGTAACCCATTGGCCATTTAATACAAGCTAAAATATCCATTAGTTTGTTGACCTATTCCTCGCGCCCAACGAATACCTGTTCACCCAAATTTAACACCGTATTTGCCATTTTCACATTGCTCATACTTTCCACACACCATAAACTCATTTTACCTCACTATTTCCGTCAACTATCCAACCATAGCCATTAGCTGCTAACATTTTTTGTTTCAATTGCAGGTACCTTTGAAGTGATGGTGCCAAAATCTAAAAAATTAGAGGTCGAGGAAAATCCATTCCTCCTGCCTTCTATTGATCTTGATCGGATCCCACTAGTCAATAAATACTACATGATCTCAGAGACCAGGTGCAAATTCAATCTTGCCGAATTGCATTCCTGGTTTAGGGACACTTTTCTGGATCAAACTAACGAGATTGGGCTCTAGGAGTCCAATATCCCCCTGTATCTTTTTCCCCAAGTCAACCTTTTTCTTGAGTTTTCCCTCAAGTTCCAGGTGCATTACCTTCCCTATCAGAGAGCCATTGTTTCATCGTACAGAGAAACCCTTTTCACTATCACACCTAAGTCCATTGATAAAATGATGCAAATATACAAAGCCAAATCCACCTCTCCTTTCACCCTTGAAGTTCTAACTGAAATGTACCAGAATCTATCTTTTCCCCAGAGAGCACATATTTTTGAGATTTTCCTCCCACAAGATGCTCAATTCCCCAAGAAAAATCCCCCTTCCACTCCTCCATGTTTTTAGAAAAGGGAAACCAAATCATTTCATCATTATGTTGTCTTCTCGGTTACTTCTCAGATGAATGGGTGGACGAGCCCATCTTGGGTTACCTATCCATTTTCATTGCTGGAGAAAAAGTCACCACCGAGTTAGACTACAACAGTTTTCTAGACAAGAACATGCATTAGCATCTTTTTGAATTTCCCACAGAGGGCATGTTCTGATATTCTTCAATACTGGCTTACATGTTGATGTTCTTTCAAGAATATAAGTTCTTGTTCACCATGCAGAAAATGGACCAGGACGATGAACCATAGCCTGCCACCTCTTGGACTTCGCTACTCAGAAGAAAATCCATAGAGTTTAACTTCAAGCAATTTATTGAGCAATTTTATCACCCAGTGGTAAGCATGCTCAATGGTAGGCCAGAGCCGAGGATAAATGAGGAGACCCAAATAATTTTACACCTCTCAAACCTCGCCAAGACTGGAGACTGGTATCTGTATTAGAATCACACAAAAATCAGAATTTATGGATGTGAGTTGGCCCCTTATAAACTTCCCAAATACGTTCAAGTTAGGATATTTTCCTTGTAATACATCAGGAAAATGATCAATTTAGACGACATACATTTTTTGTCTCTGAAGAAGAAACAACAGTTGAGAATTAAGGGGAATATAGGATCCTTTATCTGCAATAGTTGAGCTGCCGGGGAAGAGGTAGAAAAACTATTAAAGGAAATGAAGTTCGGCACAAGCTTCATGTGGAACTATGATCCATGTGGGATCATTCCAAATATGAGGTCAAAGAATAAAATTTTACCTTATGTTCATGAGCCCAAACCAGAGATCTAGAAGTTTACGAATCAAACAGAGTGGGGGTTGAACACTCTGGAAGAAGTAGAACATCAATATCCTGCAATCATTATTTCACAGACAACTACACTGTAGATACCCAAGGATAAAATACCTAGAAAGGATGCCTTGCCTTCAATCACTGAAGTGCCAGTAGAGGATTTTCAGGTGTACAAGAAAAGGCCTAAGACTGCTCACACTACTGACAGGTATGGAGAGGAAGAGACCTAGTCTACCACAGTAGCCAAGGGGGAGCATTCATCACCTTTCTCAAGTAGTCATCAGATGATGTCTACTTCTTCCTCAAAGAAGCATACTGTTACCACTGTGATTACCCAATCTCCACTAGGATTTGCAAAAATGAGCATTTTTGAAAAGTATGATTTGATTAAGAAGAAAAATGAGATACTGACCAGCAACACCTATGCTCAGTTCTGGAAGAAAAAGTCCACAACACAACACATATTGTTATCAGCTTTTGATACAGAGAAGGGGAGAATGCACATGGAATTTTTGCTGGCACAAGTGCCTCATCCAAAGGAAATCAGTGATTACAATAGGGAAACATTTGAGTTTAACAGCAGAGATGTACATCCAACTGATTAGATGGATTTACATAGGCAGACTAGAGAATTGGTTTTCTCAACTTTGGAAAATGCTTCGCTACTGCTGCAAAATTACAGATTTCTCTGAACAATGTTCAGACTCAATTAAAGATAGAGAAAATATCATATTTTGCTAAGGTTAATAGGATTAAGTCTTTAGAAAAATTGGTCCTCAAAATTGGGTATGACCCCTCAAATGTGAAAGAAACTAAGGAGATTCTCAAGAAAAAGAATGGTGACATAGAATCTCTGAGGAAACAACTAAAGCTTCCACCTACAGAAGACTCACAAGCCAAAGAAATGGCTGAGACAGAAGGTGAAAAGGAAGAGATGCTAAAGTTGATCATGGAACATAATGCACAGATAAAAGAGATGGAAGCAGAGCTAGAGAGGTTAGTAAAGGAGAAGGAAGAGGAAAAAACCATGGAAGTCATCCCTCTGAGTGAAATTCCCCTCAAAAAAGTTAGCACAACAAAAGAATCAACAACCACCACAACAGACTTTCCATCAACCACTCCACTGACCGCTCTGGAAAAATCTTTAGAGCTAGCAAAATCAATGGAGGAGATGACCCTGCAAGGAACGAAAATCAATAGACTGAAAAAAGTGATTAAGAATCTCCAGGAGTTGAAGTCTTCCTACCAGACAAGCTACAACATTGAGAGGCAAACATCAGAAAAGATCAAGAAGGAAATAAAACAACTACAAAAGAAAACAGTGGGGGGGGGAAACACTAGCAGAATCTAAGGAGAACATTTGGATGGATATGTCCAAATCCATAAACGAAATATAGCCCATGGTGAAAATCATGTTTCAACAACATGAATTGGTGTTGAGGAGCAGGTAGGCCATCGACTATATATAAGGAGAGCTGGGGTAAATGCCCATAGAAGCTAATGAAATCATTAAGTTTCTGAATTCAAAAACTAGGGAAGAACTGGAAGACCTAAATATTGAAGACAGATCAAAAACTATCCTTGAGGTCAAAAGAGTTATGACCAAAATAGAACTAATGTTGCTGCTAGAGGAGAAATTCCAGAACATAGATATCGGGGTTCAAAGATTATTCAACAAGATTGATGTTTTGCAGAAGAAAAGTCTTCCTGGTTTACTAGTTCTAAACGATAAGATAATGACCCTTTCTGACTACAAACAAAATATTACCATGGTGGCCAAGGATAGTTCCAAGTTTTCAGGAATTCAGGGTAGCATAACGGGCAAGGCATTTCTAGAAACTCTGCAGTTGGACCTTAGTATCCAACATGAAATCAAATATATTTTCATCACCAAGCCAACTTTTGCCAAATATACAGAAATGGATGAAATCTATTGAAGGCTGCTCAAAGCCACCATTCCCGGTAAACAAAGATGGGAGGATCTGTGCAATTTGATCGAATGAGAGATGAGGTGTACCATCCGAGTCAATATGCAGAGCAGTCAAAGTCACGTGAATGATTCACCAACGACCTTCCCCAAAATCAACATGAAGAATACAATAGATCATCATCAATTCCTATATTTTTGTATTGTGTTATCTACTTAGTTAGATTTAGAATTTTCCACGTCTTGATCATTAATGACATGGTCGTTTGTAATTTTTGTTATAAATACTTCAAACTTTGAAGTACTAAGGGTTGATCTTTACACCCAACCAAGTTGTAAGAACTATAATTTTTATCAGAGATCTACCAGTAATAAAAGCACATTTCACAGGATTCATGCTTGTTAGTTGTTGGTGATTTTTTCTTCTCTCATTTTAATGGTTTTTCCTATCTTCATAATCATTTATGTTTTCTATATCTGATCATTTAAAAGAAGTTGAAGTTATAGAATTTATCTTTGTATACTCTATTTCTGGCTTTTAAAGATCTAAATGTTTATCCTCTAATGTTATGATTAAGAAATTCTTAAATGCTTATTGGTTATAATTGATTATCTCATCTTTCTATTGTCCATCATTTAAATTCTAAAGGATCTAACAATTGCATTATCCTTCCCTGTGAAAACACCTTATAAAATATGTATTGATATCGAACTTTATAAAATAGACCCCATAGCCCAATGGATGCGTAAGTGATATGTCAGCCATTTTTATAGAACAAACAACACAGTCTCATTTATTTAACTAGCCCAACATCTACAATCTAAAACAAAGTTAAATTTTATAGAGAGATCTCTCTCTGAAACTGGAAGAGATAGATCCCAGTTTCAAAGTGGTTGGATAAAGTTACCTCTAGTAAATTTCTTCTACCTAACGACAACCTATGGGAATTTACAGAGTGATAACATGGTGAAATGAGGTTTCAAACACCTCCCTCATTCTCATTAACTACTTTCATCGGGATCGGGACGAGGCCTGACACCCATGAATGTTCCAGGCAAGCTCATGACTCCTTCAAGTCAATTCTGGTGCCTCGAGGTCACGCAAAAATTTCTCTGTGACCAACTTAGGTTCTTTGATCCTTTGTGCAACTCATTTTCATCACCCCATGTGTCCTCAGGCCATGCCCTCATTCTTATCCCATATAAAATTTTGGGATTTCGCATTTCGGGAGTTTTCACTCCCCTTGACTTCAAATATTCTGACGCGTGAAATCTCCAAAACTACCCATCTGGATCAATGGTAGGAATTTCTTTAGACTTGATGGCCACGATCATTTCCTTGAAAAATCTCAGCCGCCCATCTCTCAAAAGAAGCTTTCCCATTCTTCGGGCCCCACTTTCCATATGACCATGGGTCGTGATCATGGGACCAACTCTCAGGCGCGTCGGGATTTTGCGTTTCATGAATTCATGTTGAGCTCCATACTCAACCTTCGAGTCGCAAAATTGTAATCACTCGGATCGGGTGACACGCACTCCTTGCATCAGACGACCCAAATCGCTTCGACATTTTGGGACTTGGGATATCGACACTTCTCACTTCGGCCTTCCCAAAATGAATTTTTTTTCTCTTCACATCTAGTGCGACATGTCCTGCTGAAATGGAGGACCCAAATCATTTTGCAACTTAACGTTTTGTGAGTTTACATGACTCTCCGCTTTGACTGCTCCATCATGTGAGACAATGAAATTCTAATCTCACGCCATGCGCTCTTCCTAGGATCGATGGCTAGGATGTCCTCATGATTTTAGAACTCTTGTTGATGTTAAAATCGACGTAACTTTATATCTCGATCACCCGATGGTCGTCGATCCAATTTTCTTGATGGATCTCCGCCGTTGAAAATTTATCTTGCTCGCTCACGTGATCTAAGTCCATATCAAATTGCTCTAAGTGTTGTTCTTTGTGCTCATGGTTGCGGCCTATAGCCCTTGACAACTTTAAGTGATAACATTTGGCTCCACAAGGGATGGCATGCTCCCTGCGAAATGCCAAGAACAAGTAGCTCAAGTTCCTTAGTTGTTAGGTTATGGAGTCATGCTCAAAAAATGTCCTGCTGAGGAATACAAGTCGATAAGTAAAAACAAAAATAAACACACATGCTCCAAGAAGCTTATTTATGTACAGTCCTAAACTAATTCATTTCTACACAGTGCTAGGTGAAATATAACTTCCACCATAAGCATTCAAACAACTTGCTAGCTACAAATTTATTTACTCTGTCAATGGTGGAAAACAGATAATGAAACCATGACAATAGAACAGTTACATTCTTTAGCTTTCCTCCTATTGCTAAGGTTAGGATAAATATGAGCGGCTTCAAGAAATGAAGGAAATACAACTCCATGTATTCCCTCACAAGATCATAGGTCGAGCAACAAACTCTAGAGAATTTGTAACCAGCGACCTTCTCTTCCACACAGTTGCTCACAAATTGTTGGATTTCTTTGGACAACTCAAGTGGGTGAGGGGTCAGTGTAGGCTGATTGATCTTAGACGATAGCTTCTTATGGAAAAGCTCTGGGAAGGAGATAAATTTCCCCTTCTGTTTCTCCTTTGTCTCGTCTTCTTGGCTCTCCCAGGGGTCAGATTCATAATCATCATAAACAGGACCCATGGGAAAGTTGTGCTCTTCATTTTGTGGCTTAGTGATGACTGCAGAAGATGAGAAGAGTTGCATATCTATCCCTTCCTCCTCCTCACTGGGATATTCATCAAAAATGGGTTGCTCCTATTTAGCATTTGAAATGACTTCTTCATCACAAACAAGGTTGTCCAAAACTTCTGCTCCAAGGGCAGGTATGTACTCTGCATCCTCAAATGATTCAAAAATGTGCTTCTCATACCTAGGATATTTAGAAAAAGGGCTGAAAGGAAAATCAGTTTCCAGAACAGGCTTGATTTCTACACTTTCCTCACTGGGGAAACAAACAGAGCTTTCATCTCATGCAGATGAACAAGGAAGATAAAGCACTGAATTCTGATCCAAGTCATCTCCTTCATCCTCATAGTCTGGTTTTGAATCATCTATATATTGAATACAATCATCGTATCCCTCACAAAAACTATAATAAATTAACTTAGAGGGATAAAGCTTTTGAAAATGAGCATTGAAGGATGCATGAAATTCTCTCAGGGAGGAAATGCTAGCAGGGGGTAAAGAAAGATATCATTCATGAGCATCCTCTGCTAATGTGAACATGAACATTTTTAATAATATTTCTTCATGATGTAACTCCCATTGGTGCATGAGTTCATGAAACTCGTGGAGATGTTGAGCAGGTTTGTCATCCCTATGCTCTCTAAATATGGGAAAATAATCACCCCATTCATTTATAGCAGGGAAAAAATTTGGAAAACCAGGAACAGAGGAGAAATTAAAGGGAGAAAACATCTGAGCCAATATTTTCTCCATTTATAACTAGTGGAGTCACCAATCGATCTTTAATCATGGAGTCGTCAGGTGAAATATATGCATAATGGGTGTGTATGGTCTTTTTTCACCATAAAAGACCAGACTCAATCATTGTGTTCTCCCAGGGGCTACCAGGTGTATCCAGCCGCAATTTCACTGAAACAGTGAAGCTAAGAAAGTGGAGTCTCCTCAATGAGGTAGGTAGGTGCACAATTGCAATCTCAATGTTCTAAGTTTTGATGCACCCTCAAAACTAGTAAGTTGTGTCATTCTATCCTCGGGAAAATATTCAATTCGTCCCTGGCAACGGTGCCAGAAATGTTAGCACTGGAATTCTCCTTTCAGATTGCAGGAAAGGCAAGCCCGATACCCATCATAGTTTTATGTCACAGGTTGGTTATAAAAGGGTCAAATGGGCGTAGTCTCATGAAAGTATAGTCTTAACTAAGAAAATTGGGCTAGTATGCATAGATAGGTGAGGTCTTGACCTAACTTTAGTCGGTAATTTGTAGTAAGGGTGAGTAGGAGGAATAACTTGAGAAGAAAATGTAAA
Source organism: Picea glauca (assembly GCA_000966675.3). Classification (NCBI taxonomy): domain Eukaryota; kingdom Viridiplantae; phylum Streptophyta; class Pinopsida; order Pinales; family Pinaceae; genus Picea; species Picea glauca. Next base: position 693,729 of record JZKD02S0812153.1, on the reverse strand, counting down.
GTTATGCTATGAACATCAATTCTTTCAACAACATAAGGAGGAAAAACTAACAAAACAAGATCTTACTAGATTTAGAGCTTCAGGAAACTGAAAACACTATGACAACATTGAAATCAAACATCCATTACAACAAAGTCACAATAATCCATGTGAATCCTTCAGTCATGAACATTAAATATCAGACACATAATAAGATGGATGAAGAAAGTTGACTTAGATTAAGAAATAAGTCTCAAATACAAATACATAACCAGAATCCAGAGGCTTTATTAAAACTTTAAAATACCGGAGATTTTCCCTACCATCGAGCCTAACAAAATATCAAAACTGAGTATTTATACTCAGAACAACCTACGGACACCAAGAGTGTGACCTGGATACTTCATTTAAAGCTTCACGTATGCGCCTTATTCTGTCATTTTGCACTTGCATTCTTCTATCAGACGTGATCTTAGATCAGTATGGGATTTGCAAGAAAATTCACTGGGAGGGAGACCTTGGGTTGACTGCCTACCTCCACAGTCATCTTTTCCATGCTTTCCATTTATGTGGTGAAATGAGGTTTTAACCACCTTCCTCATTCTCATTAACTACTTTCATCGAGATCAGGATGAGGCCTGACACCCATGAATGTTCCAGGCGAGCTCATGACTCCTTCGAGTCAATTTTGGTGCCTTGAGGTCACACAGATATTTCTATGTGACCAAATCGGGCACTTTGATCCTTTGCGCATATCCTTTTCATCACCCCACATGACCTCAATCCATGACCTCATGCCTATCCCATATAAAATTTTGGGATTTCACATTTCGATATTTTTTACTCCGCTTGACTTCAAATAATCTGATGGCTAAAATATCTGAAACTGGCCATCTGGATCAATGGTCAGAATTTCTTTAAACTTGACGGCCACGATAATTTCCTTGAAAAATATCATTTGCTCGTTTCTTTATAGGTGCTTTCCCATTATTTAGGCCCCAGTTTCCATATGACCGTAGGCCATGATCATGGGCCCAACTCTCAGGCACGTTGGGATTTTGCGTTTCACAAATTCACGCTGAGATCCATGCTCAAACTTTGAGTCACAAAATCACAATCACTTGGATTGAGTGACATGCATCTCCTTGCATCAGACGAGCCAGATTGCTTCGTCATTTCAGGACTTGGGATATCGACACTTCTCACTTCGACCTTCCTGAAATGAATTTTTTCGCGCTACAGATCTAGCGCCACGCATCCTGCTCAAATGGACAGCCCAGATCATTTCGCAACTTCACGTTTCGGGATTTTGCATGAATCTCCCCTTTGACTGGCCCATCCTACGAGTCATAGAAATTTTAATCTCATGCCATGCGCTCTTCCCAGGATCGACGACTAGGATGGCCTCGCGATTTCATAACTCTTGTTGACATTAAACTTGGCGTAAATTTATATCTCGATCACCCGATGGTCGTCGATCCAATCTGTCCGATGGATCTCCGTCATTGAAAATTGATCTTTATTGCTCACGTGATCTAAGCCCATATGTTACCCATGATTTTGGTCTTCATGATGATGTATTGATTATGGTGTACTCAGGCTCTTCATTAGAACTTTCTCCAGAGAAAAGTTACCTTCATCTCTTTTCAGAAATCACATTTTTGAGGAAGGTTCGCAGGCTA